>OY744616.1:40525624-40963124 GCA_963556255.1 Allolobophora icterica
TATCTAAGTTATGCTACTTATGTTGAGCTTGATGCGTCAAACTCAAACATTGTCTTTGACCTGCTGAATAACTCCCATGACCTGGCGCGACCTGCTGAAATCGCATAGCTGGCGCCGCCACTGCTCAGCACCAACGTTATTATGAGCCTTTGCCAGAATACAAATTGCTGTCTGCTATGTAACCAATGGCAAGATTTGAAATGCCCTTCTTTGTCTTTACCTCCGCAATATTACTTCTGATCAGCCTAAGAGTTCAATTCAACCATTCAATCATATCTCAGACGATACTGAACTTTACACAGCAGACAGCGGCCATTACTATGTACCCATCTTTTATGTGTAGAAACTGCACAGAATTAGGTCTCAGCCTAATGTTGCAAATGACTCTGTCCTAAATGTCACTGAAGTCAATGAACGCTGTGATAATCAACTATCTGCTGTTCAGGTTAACTATTTAGAGAGCTCACATATTTATAATATTCTTTACCCAACTCACTGTGATTATTTCGAGCATTACTGCTAGAAGCTTGCAGAAGAATCATAATAGTATTAATATTATTATTATTATTAATGAGCTTTTATATAGCGCCCCTTCAAGGTTATCTACTCAGGAGCGCTCCTAGTCCAACCACGGCTAAAGAGAGTAGTTTTTAAGTTTGCAAGAAACAAGGTAGAGTTAGTCATAGGGACCAGGCGAAGTGCAACAGGAAGGCCATTCCAGGTTGCAGGTCCAGCGACCGAAAAAGAACGTCGCTGCATAATGGCTGTCCGCGAGCGGGGGACCAATAGCTCGGCCTGGTCAGCCGAGCGAAGAGCAGATCTCCGCAAGACCCCAGAGGTAGAGCGACACAACTCCCATAATATGGAACAGACACGCTTTAAAAATAAATTTAAAATTACTGCCATTTCTACTAAAACTAGGGCAAGTGTTGAAAACCATTCCACTGTCTTTATCCTGGGTTATATTAATCTTCTAAGCTCTTTCTGTAAAATTGTGGTGGAATTGGACTTTCCTAAACAAAGGATATAAACCATTCTCAAACTATAAAAAATATTCAAGTTGATGATAACTTTATGCAATTGATGTATTTTGTGGCCCCAGGGACATCACTGTAGGAGTGATTTACAAGTCACTTAATGTCAATCTCCATCTATTCAATGCTATTTCGATGATTCCTTCCTGAATAAGAACAACTGCGAGCTGCTGACGTTGAGTTTGGTCAAGTAGATTTCAGTTAGAGCAATGATGGCAACCCTGCCATGGTTCGTGCTCGTTGCCATTCACATGTTGTTGTGAGGTTGTCTAGGCCGAATGCGCTCCAGCGCCTTGTATCCCTGTGTCTCTAGTTGTCTTATGTTGACAGAGTCATTGTTGAGCCCGATCTCGGTCAAGCACAGAAAGCTGTTAGTGCCTCTAGCTTTTTAGGCATAGAAACAGTGCCAGCCTTAGGATATTTTGGGACCCGTGCAGCAGGGCATATTTTAACTGTATAACTAGTGGGACAAATGTCCCAGTAGTCTTAGGATTTGTCCCAGTAGTCAGGCTGATTTGTCCCAGGCAATGTATGTATAAAGTATAACTAGTGGGACAAATGTTGGAAGAATTTTAAGATTTGTCCCAGTAGTATTGTTGAATGACCCCCTTATTACCCTTATTATTGGTTGGGAGACCCGAGAAAAGTTAGTTAGGTGATGACTAAAAAAAAAAAAAGGTCATCAACTTTTTTGGGAGATGAATACCCAAAAAAGTCTTAAAGTTTGCGGAGATGAATTCCTACAAAAGTTCTTCGACTGATTTTGTCCCAGTAGTCAAAATTCCTTAAAATATGCACTGCCGTGCAGAGTATACTGTACGGGCCCTCAATGAGACAAGTCAAATTGTTTTTCATTGCTAATCATTTTATTTTAGTAGATTGCTAACAAGTACAAATCAAATTTAACTATAGGCCTACACGAGAATTCTGGGATGTAGAGGAAGTTGACATTTATTTTATTGCCAAAAGAGAAGATTTAATGGAAACCATAAAATTATTATTAGGGTGCCTGGTTCATGATAATTTTCTGTGACATTTTCGGGCACCCATAAGTTGGAAGCCCTGTGGCAGCACAGTGGAGTTGTTTATTGCTGGCTGATGGACATGCCACTGTGGTCATGTGTGGGCTAAAACTGTGACAGATGATGTGATGCTCAGTGTCTGTCGTAGGCCGTGGGTGGATGGTGTACAAGATGGTGCAAAGGGTGATTGCCAGAGATAACGGCAATGTCAGTGCCCTTGATCTCAGCATACGTCAAAGCCAGGCTTCCTCACTTGCCACCCCTGCACCTGCATGCACTTGCCCAGGTGGTTATTAATGAGTTTATGCGTACGCAGGTACAAGGGGTCAGGGACTCAGTAGCTGGTCACGTGTGTATGTTGTACTCCTCAAACCCATGCTTATATCCATGACAAAGTGGTAAAAATACACAAAATACGGTACGAAATGAGATAAAAATATCCAGAAAGACGAGCATCAAAATACAAAACTATTTTAGAAAGTACAACCAAATATGAGCTATGAACACGGGCGTCCACAGGAATTTTTCTAAGGGGGGAAATTTTTCTAAGGGGGAAATTTTTCTAGGGGGAGCAAAATAATGTTTTTGCATCGAATAGCATTTCATGAACACAGAACACATGACAACTTTAAAAATAAATAATGATCAAGGACTTACCTAAATAATTAAGTTTTTTGCATTGAAAATCGTGTTGGGACTGTTGTAATAATCATAATAATCAAAAGATTTGATTTTTGTAAAATATTTGCAAAATCCAGGGGGCAAATGGCACCTTTACTGTTCATTTCAAATGTTTAAGAGACCTACAGTTTGTAACAACCTTAACACTTTAACGACGAGTCGCATTGGTCTCCCAGTCACTTTCAGTACATGCTCGTCGTTAAAGACTTAAAGCTAATCATGTTTGCAGATGATTCAAAATTTTTTGTTACTGATCATGATCCACTGCTTCTAAGAAAACCGCGAATGAAGAACTAAAGATAGTAAGAGATTGGTTTTCTGCAAACTTGTTATCACTTGCTCTAAAAGAACTAACTTCGTGGTTTCTGGAAATAAGGTTGCTTTGAATACAGGCCTTACAACAACCATTGATAATGTAACACTACCTTGCGTACACAAGACTAAATTTCTTGGTGTCACAAGCAATGATAATCTAGAGTGAAAAAACAGTCACAATGACATGATTGCAAATAAGGTAACAGAGGTTGTTGGAGTCTTGCACACGGTTGGACATAAGTCATGCCATGACCAACTCAATTTATTATGGAACCATGCTTTTTATTACAACCATACATCACGTAATACTTTGTTGCCTAGGCTTCACCTTAGAAAACCGTTGCTCTGACTATATTCTAAAACAGAAGTCAAAAGGTTGAATCATTTCCTGATCACCATACTTGGAACATACCAAATGACTTTTAGTGAGCGTAACATACTAACAATTTATGACTTAAGTTATGCATATGTTACACTTTTCATGTCAGGTTCAGACAACAGTTTGCTTTGTCCATCAAAAAATCTACTTCTGCATCCTGCATTCACCCTGTTCATACTCACGGTTCACATAAATATTCCACTCCATGTGCTCAAACAATGGAATCGACTACTTGTCGATTCCATTGTTTGATAATTATTGGTCCTTGCTTATAGAACCCATTATCAGATGAGGGGTTTCTAAAATGCACTTATTATAAAAGTCCAGATAAAAGAAACTAGAAATGAAATATAGTTTCTGCGTTGTTAAAACAAATGTTTTGGTCACTATTGTTGACCAAAACTGTACAGCTGATGATTGAAGAACATGCATTGCACATGCATTTGAGTACCCTTCTCCTTACCTATTTTCATCAGTATTTAAATTACACTGATATTCCTCTTAAAATTCTTGTTTTCAATACCATTCCTGCTACAGTACTCTTGGTGTGATTATTAATTTTGCTGTTATTATTATCACAACCAATCGTTATCATTGTTTGTATGCTGTATACTTACTAACAAACTGGACCTATGCTATATAGTAATATGTTTAATGATATGTATAAATATACGGATATATGTTTGTTTATTTACTTTAGAAGATCTATTTAACAAATGTTGTTCACCAGAGTGCTGTTTGGCAGCTGGTTTAATAGGCCTAAAGAATATATTTACTTACTTACTTACTTACTTATTTTATTATTTATTTCTACTGCTAGTATTACTTATTATATAAGTTAATAAATATATATGCAATGAGTTCTTGTTGATTTGAAATTGAGGCCAAATCTTGCATAAGCCTTTTATCTAGCTCATCTTGGACTGTACTTGTGAGTGAAGAATACTGCTGTGATACCTTTACCAGTGCAATTCAAAATTATTATTGGTATTCTGACATCTCTCACCACAGCCTGACCACCGTTTTTAACAGATAGACTGGATCCCAGTAGATGTCAATACGCTTAGGTTCCACGTCCGCACATAGGAAATCCCAGAATCAGAGATGAAATTATAAATCAGGGTCTTAGTGGTGGCATTGACAGTCCACAATAGAGACATTCTGTGATCAACTTGTTGACTACTCTTGTGCTGTACACACCTGGTGGCCAAAGGGACGACTTCCAGACGTCATGTTTTCTACCACCTGCCCACAGACTATCTATCACTTGGTGAGTATTTATTGCTAATCGATGAACTTGTTGCTCCTAGCAAACTCTAACACGTAAACTTAGTGACTGAAATTCCATCTCTTTTGAATAACAAACTTCCCATAGCCTGTCTTTCGAACTCAGAGATCTTATGGATCTTGACTGCATGGCTCTGTCCAATGGATCGTGATTTTCAAATGCAAATTGCTTAGAAATTACCACTGATTGATGCAGACACACAGACAGACAGGCAGGCAGACAGAGAGACAGACAGGCAGGGAGGGACTTACTGCGGGCATTCGGATCCCAAGCAAGATGCTGCACGACACAGACCAGAAGCTTCAACACCTAGAAAATCAAAAACATTTCATTCACAATCGTATCGTATCGTATCGTATCTAGTAATTTATAAGGCGCCTCTCGCAGTATAAACTATTCAGAGGCGCCCTCAGTGCATGAGCCCCGTGGAAACAGAAACGTCTTGAGCAAGCGAGTAGATGCAGGGGAGATTCCCATCATGAGTTTAGTTCGAAGTCGAGATGGAAGACCATTCCAGGCAGAGGGACCTGTTACAGCAAAAGCTCGACGTTGGGCCAGAGTGGTCCTAGTACGAGGGACAAAGAGATCAAGACGGCCAGTAGAGCGCAAAGGACGAGCAGAAGTTGCAGAGAGAGGTTGCCGCATAAGGTCAGAGAGGTATTTAGGGGCAAGCCGTAGCTGGGACTTGGAAACCAGAAGGAGGATCTTATACTGGATACGCAATGTAATCGGGAGCCAGTGTAAGACTTCAATCATATATGTGGAGATATGAGCAAAGTGAGGAAGACGTGCTATGAGCCTAGCAGCAGCATTTAAGACTGACTGGAGGGGGAGAGCCGTAGCATAGGGAGACCGAGGTGGAGAGAGTTACAGTAGTTGACCCGAGAGCAAATGAATGCATGCACAATGGAGGTAAAGAGAGTAGGTATAGTGGATCGCCTGATAGCTCTCAGTCGTCTCAGTTGGAAGAAGCAGTCCTGAGCGAGTCAAAGTCGAGATGTGTTCAGTAAAGGTGAGGGAGGAGTCAAGAGTGACACCCAAATTGCGTACACTGGAGGAGTAGGTATACGAAGGAAACTTGAGTGCCAGCAGTGAATAGTCAAGCTTATTTAGTTGTTGCTTAGTGCCAAACCAAATCAATTGAGTCTTGGTGGAATTTAAACAAAGTCGATTTGACGACATTAAAAAGGTGCAAGTCTTGGGTAAGTGCATCAATGGAGGAAACAATGGAAAGTTGATCAGCTGGTGGACCATGAACAAAAGCTTGTGCGTCATCAGCATAGAGTTGGCCCGTAGCAGCATGTTTGGTAAAGATCAGGGAAATGTCAGCTGTATAGAGGATATAGAGGATAAGTCCAAGTACAGAGCCCTGGGGTACACCAAATCTAACCCTGGCCCATTGAGATCTAGAGTCACCAAAGACAACCATCTGGGAGCGATCAGAAAGATATGATTTAAACCAGAGAAGAGGAGTGTTAGAGATGCCACAGGATAGTTGCAAACGACGAAGAAGGATATCATGATCGACCATATCAAATGCCGAAGAGACGTCAAAAAGAGCTAGGAGCGAGAGATGGGATTGATCAATAGCCATATAGATGTCAGACAAGAGAGACAAGAGGGCAGTTTCAGTGGAATGACAACCCCGAAAACCTGACTGGACTGGAGGAAGAAGGCCTGCTTTTTCAAGATAAGGAATGAACTGAAGGGAGACAAGTCTCTCAAGAGTTTTAGAGAGGAAAGAGAGATGAGAGATTGGCCGGTAATTTTGACAAGCAGTTGGATCAAGGTTAGATTTCTTAAGGGAGGGGAACACAATGGATTGTTTTTGCAAAGCCGGAAGGTGGCCCTCAGTAAGCGATGTTATGTTAAAACATGTTATGTTATGTTAAAACATAACATCCAAACACATAATTCTACTAATTTTATCACAATAATATCATCTAACTTCATGTACTGCATTCATACAAAACTAAAGAAATCAAAGTTTTCGGAGTCACTCCTGAAAGCCGAAAGATGTTTCCACTAAAGTGACCACAAGTATAGACACATACACTTCAACATCTTTGACCTATTCCAAAATCGTTTCTCTTCAGAATTCAGGAGATAGTTTTCAAAAAACATCCAAATGTTCTGCCCTGTAACTTTCTAGTGGGTGGACTATGGTAAGTTAATTAGTAACTTCTATTATGCCAATGTAAACTGCACAAGGCATCAACCGATGACATACCAAATCCAAGCCCCAACCTGGTCGGCCACAATGAACATGTAGGCGATCAGTTTGCTGCGACATCGAAACAGCCTGTGGCCGGTGGATAACCAATCCGAAATAGATACTAGAAGCTTTAAGGGTAAAACCGTAGTTTAGGTTGGTAAATTGTGTGTATGAATTTTAGGTTGGTAAATTATTTCTATGTATTATATTGGGTTTCCACTATACAACTTCTATTTTCAATTTTTTATATGAAATATTTTCATCGCTAATCCAGCTTTTAGTTAGAGTAGGGTGACCATTTCAGGGCCTTCAGAAACCGGGACATTTTTTAACGCTCATTTATGACACATGTCTATTTTACGTCTTAAGTTATATAGAAGCTATTTTCAAGGAATGTGAAGTTATTTGATTTAATGATTTTAGTAAAAAATACTGACATCTGGTGCTGAATCAACAATCAACGCGAAATACGTGGCCATTTTTACATTTTTACTTCTTCAATAAATTGAGCACTTAAATTTTCCCCATTATTTTAATCAAATCATGACAAATTGTATTGGTTAATTCTATAATTGGACAAAATATTTTTCATCGTTAGGGGGCCCTCCCAGATTTGGGACCCTAGGCACGCGCCTAGTGCGCCTACGTGTAAACGCGCCTCTGATCGTATTGAAATGAAATTGCAATGTGAAAACTTTCACGTTATTCCTTAATATTTCATTTAAACTTTTAACTAAACTTACTAAAGATATAATATATAAATTCCAAACTCTCTTTCGTTCCGATTTATTATTGAGTTACAAACTATTATTAGCGATAGCGCCGATAATATGGTTCGTAATCGTAATCTAGAGATTTCTACAATCCAAAAAAGCGAAGTCGCGGGAATTAGCTTATTCTGAGTTCTGTCATTTACAAAGAACTGACGTTTCCAAGTTGACAATTTCTTTTCCTTCTCAGAAACCGGGACAATTTTGCTATTTCGCATAAGTCGTCGGGACACCGGGACGCACCACAAAAAACCGGGACATGTTCTGGAAAACCGGGACGTATGGTCAGCCTAAGTTAGAGCTATATTTTCATTGCTTATCCAGCTTCTAGTTTGAGTTTTATTAATTATTATGGAATATTTTTATCGATCATGCAACTTCTTGTTGCGGTTAGGTATCTACATAGACATAATTTACCAACCTAAACTACGGTTTTATCCACACAGAAATAGTTTACCAACCTAAACTACGGTTTTACTGCTTTACGGTGAGAAAGAAATGACCCAAGCGACTGATTAGAAGGCACACATAGGCCTACATTCCAAAATTTCGGTCCAGCAACCAAAAAATTTCACCAAGGAAAGTGAACGAGTTTTTCGGTATGGCCAAAGAAAGGCAATCTCATGACCTTGTTGGGTAGAGCGGGGTATCTAAGTCGTGAAAAGTGTTCGAAGGTAGAATTGTAGAGTTATACGGGAGGCCCGTAGAGTAATGGATAACACACTGGCGTGAAGAGCAGTAGGAACCAAGATCGAATCCCGTAGACGCCGTAAGGTTGATTCAGCCTTCCACTCGCTAGGTGGCGACGGTGTTTAAATGAATAGTAGGCCGTGATTGGCGCCCAATACCGTAAAGTTATAGGCCCTATTCGACTCCTGTAAAACTTTTATCATGTGCTTCTACTGTACAGGCTACATGTATGTAAGGCGCCCTGCGTGGCTGCCGTTTCCACTATAATGTATGTTCACTGTACAGCGCAGTTAGCAGGCGCTTAAATAAAGAAAAGATAATTATAAAGATTATTATTATTACTATTAGGTTATAACTCTCTTACCTCTTACAGTCAATCGGTTATTTATATGCCTACTGATATGAAAGGTTGATCTGTCAGTCCCGGCGGGGATTAAAACACCTAAACACCCAACTTCAAAACATGATTGGAAATAGGAAGAAATTAAAAACAGGAACTATAATATATTTAGATAGCAGAGGAAGATAGCGAAAGGTCACACAGAGCGCACTTCGATGACATCATTATTTTAGCGGTGGGTCCAGAGAAGACGCACTGAACGTACTCCAACCACAGTATAAATAATTGTAATTATATATACTGTGCTCCAACCATATAAGTCGATGGCTCCAACATAGAATTTTAGCCTATTAATTATAATTATAATGTGATCGCCACAACAGAACTACATATTCGGACCTCTGCCTCTTCTAGATTTCATTCTTTATTTCCAGTGGCGGCGATCTTGTTTGGCAGGTGGGGGGACATTTTGGAACTGATCTGGTGAAAAAAGAGTTTTGAACTGATCTGGTGAAAAAAGAGGTCAAAAAAATTTTTTCTTGTGAAAAAAGAGGTCAAAAACTTTTTTCGCGAACAAATTTGATGACCTTTTTTGGGGTTTTCTCAAAATTTGGGGGTTCCGATGTATGGCGTGTCCCCCCACTCTTAAAGGTGGGGGGTCTTGTCCCCCTCGGCCCCCCCGGGATCGCCGTCCATGTTTATTTCTTTTTTTTTATTCCTGCGGAAGACAAAAGTCTTCAGTAAAAAAGACTGAGGAATGCTCATCGGTGAAAAACTCTCAATAACCGAACACATCTACAAGGTAGCCTACTCCTCTCAAGCTCTGCTGTATACGTACGCTATCAGAACACTTAAAGCACATATGGGACCCCTTCAACTGTGCTTCGCGCGCAGCAACGTAACTAGGACTTTTCGTTTGAGGGCTTAATTTGGGGGGCCCGATAGCGCATTGGATAACATCTGGCCATAGTTCGAGAATTCGTGACTTTCGGGTTTAAAATTCGTAAAAATTCGCGAATTTTTTATCTATTTTAAAATTCGTAAAAATTCGTAAAAATTCGTTGGGCCATTGCTGGGCCTTTCTTACAATGACAGTGGCGTTTTGCAAAAACAGCGTAAGCAACAACAACAAATGTGATGACGTCATAATTTGTTGTGTTAAGCTTCATGCCAAATTCAAAACAAAAGTTTATTACGTAACGAGCTAATTTAGTCAAAATCGAATTTCTTAAAGATGACGGAACATAGACCGGAGTGGAAGTATGTAGTAATTTTGAAGGAGAAGGAAAGGGTAATCCAAAAATACAGTGCTGTTTTTGAGACAAGGAATTTTGTTGGTTGTTCTGCCCGAATTCGGGAGCATTTGCATGGAGAAAATGCTGAAACCAGAGTCGAGTGGGGGCAGTGGGCTGTTCTTGACTCAGAATCAGAGGACGATGAAGCAGAAGACACAGCTCGGTGAACTTTGCCAACCCTTCTTAACCATGTTTGGTTGCAAGCTGTGTTAGTGACTGACTGGTCACATTGGAGCTGGGGCACTGGTGGGTTTTCGTTCTGCTGACTGTCACAGTCACACACCCTAACTAACCTCCGTCAAGTTGGTTTGATATTCACATTCGGATATTGGATATTCGGTATGGAAAGCCGCAGGTCAAATACAAGTTTAAACATCTTCAAAAAATTAGCATTTCTACATAAAATGTTAAATCAAACCCACCACCAATCAACAGTTATCCACTGTAGGCAATCAGAAATAATCGCAAACTGATTACTGCATGTGGGAAAGTGGGTCAAATTTAGGCCTAAACACGGGGAAAAGTCATTTTCTCACTGTTAGTGTCTCATAACATGTGCTTCTATGACTTTCACAATTCCTATCATGAGTTATCTACCTAGGAAACCAGAAAATAATTTCAAACTGATTTTACCATGTGGGTAAATGGGTCAGATTTAGCCCTAAACATGGGGAGAAACCATTTTCACACACTTTCTCACTATAATTGTCTCATAGCATGTTCGACTTAAATATTTTCTCTTCCTATCATGAGTTATCCATCTATGGAACCAAAAAATTATTTCAAACTGAGTTTACCATGTGGGTAAGTGGGTCAGATTTAGGCCTAAACACGGGAAAAGCCATTTTCACACATTTTCTCACTGTAAGTGTATCATAGCATGTTCGATTTAGAACTTTTCTCTTCCTATCATGAGTTATCCACCTAGGAAACCAGAAAATAATTTCAAACTGATTTTACCATGTGGGTAAGTGGGTAAGATTTAGGCCTAAACACGGGAAAATCCATTTTCACACATTTTCTCACTGCAAGTGTCTCATAGCAAGTTCGATTTAGAACTTTTCTCTTCCTATCACGAGTTATCCACCTAGGGAACCAGAAAATAATTTCAAATTGATTTTAACTTGTGGGTAAGTGGGTCAGATTTAGGCCTAAACATGGGGAAAAGCCATTTTCACACATTTTCTCACTATAATTGTCTCATAGCATGTTCGACTTAGAAATTTTCTCTTCCTATCATGAGTTATCCACCTAGGGAACCAGAAAATAATCCCAAACTGATTACATTATGTGGGTAACTGGGTCAGATTTCGGCCTAAACATGGGGAGAAGCCATTTTCACATATTTTCTCACTGTAAGTGTCTCATAACATGTCCTTCTATGACTTTAACTATCCCTATCATGAGTTATCCACCTAGGGAACCAGAATATAATTTCAAACTGATTTTACCATGTGGGTAAGTGGGTCATATTTAAGCCTAAACACGGGGAAAAGCCATTTTCACACATTTTCTCACTATAATTGGTCATAGCATGTACGACTTAGAAATTTTCTCTTCCTATCATGAGTTATCCACCTAGGGAACCAGAAAATAATTTCAAACTGATTTTACCATGTGGGTAAGTGGGTCAGATTTAGGCCTGAACACGGGGAAAAGCCATTTTTACACATTTTCTCACTGTAAGTGTATCATAGCATGTTCGATTTAGAACTTTTCTCTTCCTATCATGAGTTATCCACCTAGGAAACCAGAAAATAATTTCAAACTGATTTTACCATGTCGGTAAGTGGGTCAGATTTAGGCCTAAACACGGGGAAAAGCCATTTTCACACATTTTCTCACTGTGTCTCATAGCATGTTCGACTTAGAAATTTTCTCTTCCTATCATGAGTTATCCACCTAGGGAACCAGAAAATAATCTCAGACTGATTTTACCATGTGGGTAAGTGGGTCAGATTTCGCCCTAAACACGGGGAAAAGCCATTTTCACACATTTTCTCACTGTAAGTGTCTCATAACATGTGCTTCTCTGACTTTCACTATCCCTATCATGAGTTATCCACCTAGGGAACCAGAATATAATTTCAAACTGATTTTACCATGTGGGTAAGTGGGTCATATTTAGGCCTAAACACGGGGAAAAGCCATTTTCACACATTTTCTCACTGTAAGTGTCTCATAGCATGTTCGATTTAGAACTTTTCTCTTCCTATCATGAGTTATCCACGTAGGGAACCAGAAAATAATCTCAAACTGATTTCGCCATGTGGGTAAGTAGGTCATATTTAGGCCTAAACACTAGGGTGGTCCTTAGCTCCATGTAAAAAATTTGTTGGGGGAATTTTAAACGAGGCACCCTCCAAACTTTTAGTTTTAGGTACAAAAATAATAATACTGAAAAGTTTGTGGAGATTTTATGAGTTTTAGAGGTTGCTACCGGACATAACATAATTATATCAAATATATTGTAAAAACGCACACAATACATAGAATATTGTATAGGCCTACTATTCTTATGCACAAATTCAAAACAAATTCTGGTGGGCAGTGGTGGACGGTAGTATTTACTATTTGGGCCAAGACACACAAGTGAACATTAAAATGTTTAGTTCCAGTTACTACTTAATGTATTAATGAATCAGTGTCTTTGTTCCTGTCTGGATATCTGACGATATTCCAGAAACTGCTTATGATCCTTATTATTTGTTTGAAGCTTGTTATACTCGTCCATGAGTGCCACTCCACGCTCTGCTATGTATTTCACATCTCTTACTGAGGTGGCAGTGGCCTTGGCTAACTTGTAGTTCTCATCGTTTGGCCAAGTATCAACATCTTATTGGATGAAACTTGCTGGAATGCATGTAATGCTGAAGAATCTTCTGTGTTTTCCGTGAACAAATTTTCCAGTTGCTTCCAGCTGATCAGAGGTTACCTGGTATTCTCTTTAGTGGATGTTCGATGCCAGTTTTGTCCAGAGGAGCAGCCATATGGCGCTTGATAAATCAATGGAGACCCCATCATCAAAGAACGCAAAAGTCTCCAATTCCTCCGACAGATACCAGAAGTGACCCGGAAATGTCTTCATTGCAACCTCTGCATCTGCACAATTTTTCTCCTTGTTTATCAATCTGTCAATGTCCTTCAAGAGCTCCAGGTCTATTCGAGGAGCCAATGGTGCATATGATGCTTGAAACCAGACTTTGACGTATACGGCATTACTGTGAACAAGCAGATGTCAGCTATCCCCTTTTCTTCTCTTCTTGTCAACTTGAACTGTCTCTTGAACATCCAAATCTTAAGACTATAAATACTCTTGGCCATCCACTTTGTTCTATGCAGCCCAGCTGGTGCTCTGAATGATATGCCCCTGGAATAAACGCCGCCAAAGAAAGTGATGGTCAGCTCCAAAAGTTTGTGACAGGAAATTGTTTCTTGTAAAAACTCATCGGATGTCATTGTGTTCTATTTTGATCGGTCTATAAGTCGCCAGTTTCTCTGGAATCTCTGATAATCATTATGTCTGGACCTTGGGATGGACCAAGAGAAAGCATGACCACTGCCTCCAACATTATTTTTAGTATGTGATGGCGACATGCACGCCACAACATATCCCTGTGCAGCCTATGCTCCAACACAATGATATAACTATAATTGGATTAATAACTACTTACTGCTTGCTTACTTATTGACATCTTTTCCATAATGCATTTGGCAACCATTTTGTTTCATATTGGGTTTCTTAAAAAGTATACTGCTTACTTTGTTAGTCAAAGAAAAACACTAAAAGACCACTGAGTTTGAAAAAATAAATTATTTATTTCTACGTTTGTTTATCAAATAAATAAATAAATAAATAAATAAACATGAGTACTATTAGGGTATACTAATTGCTAGAAGTCATTTATAGTGTTCAATAATGAATTACACACACAACTGTATGTCACTTTGCAATTTTCTCACCTGCTAACATCAGTTCAATTAAGAAAATTGCAATGGCTAGTCTAAATGAATTCCTCGTGACATAGGCTTAAACTTTAGCATCTGGTAGCAACCTCTAAATATTGTCAGATCCTCTTCAAATTTTTTCTGAATTTTTTCTTCATCAGTAGAAACAAAAGCACAGGGTGCCTCATTGTGAAATCAGACTTTCAAAAATAAGGACCACCCTACTAAACACGGGGAAAAGCCATTTTCACACATTTTCTCACTGTAAGTGTATCATAGCATGTTCGATTTAGAACTTTTCTCTTCCTATCATGAGTTATCCACCTAGGGAACCAGAAAATAATTTCAAACTGAATTTACCATGTGGGTAAGTGGGTCAGATTTAGGCATAAACACGGAGAAAAACCAATTTCACATATTTTCTCACTATAAGTGTCTCATAACATAAGTTTCTGTGAGTTTCACTATTCCTATGGTGATTTATCCGCTTAGGGAAACAGAAAAATCTCTAGATGATTTCATTATGTGGGTAAGTGGGTCATATAAGGGCCCAAATATGAGGAATTTTTTGCATCAGTGAAGCTATTATATTTGGTAAACTTTACTTCTTTTATTCATTTATGCATTTCAAATTTTGCACAAGATTAAAGAAATTAACTAAAAAATTAGTGCGGTACAGTAGTTGTCATATATTTAATTAATATTGTATTTTGCTAGATTTTTAGGTCATTTAAATGTGCCTTTTGCAACATAACACACTAAAAATCGATTCAATTTAGAAGTGTTTTTAATATTGTATAGTTTATAGACCTAAGCACATCCTTCCCACAGTATATTTTCACACGAGAATTTAAATTCTTTACAGTAGGCATAGCATGCACAATTGCACATTTTATAGGTTTTTTCTTACATTTTTATTATTCTTTTCTCCAGGCTAGTGTTCAACCTGTTCTATCGTACACGGTTGCGGTGTGTCAACCAGTATAATTATGATCAATAATAAAAGCGAATATGATGATTTTACTGCAAACATAGGCATTATTAATTATTTTCACTGTGCATCTTTGGTAATTTTTTTCATGCATAACTGGGATATGTAGTACGATCTGACTAGTCTCCATATTCTGGTTGAAAGTGATTTTCTCCAATGGCTTCATTACATGCAAGAACCAAAGCAGCTTTTCTACATTACATTCAGCAGGGTAATGTGCATCAGCAAATTCAATGCTTAGACTATGGAGGTGGACCACGGGTAAGTGTAATTACATATCTGTATGTTAGTTGCATGGCTGAATTTTATCTAAGACTAACCTCTCCTAAAAACAGCTCTCTCTGAAAATCCTGTTGGTCTAGTCACCTGTTGGTCTAGTCACTCTCCCTCTTGCCTCTCACTCTCCCTCTCCTGAATTTTAAAACCCACTGTTGCTCTCCATTAACTACATGTTATGAAAGCAATTGCTTCAAATGTCAACACAATATTGTCCAGACAAGACCCCAGTCAGATCAAGTAGTGTTGTAAATTTATGGGTAAAATGTTTTTGCAGTAAAAATCCGGATTTTTTTACCAGTTGGAATGGTAAAATATGGTAAAAACATGGTAAAACGTGATTTAAATCATGGAATATCTTGGTTGCTCATGTTGCCAAAAGGTATGTTTAGCCACTTCCAGGTTGTTTACCAGTCTAAAAGGTAAAATATGAGGGTAAAATGGTACAGATGAATTGTCAGTGTAGTGTCTTGGTTATGTTTCGAAAGGTGTGTGATTTAAGTGATGGAAATGGTCAAATATTTTTGTACATTTATTTGGTCGACTTTGGTGCTATCTGGCAAATGGGTGATTGACTCATTTATTGAATCACCAAAAAGAGGATTACAGAGATTGGAATTTGTACCCTGAAGCTTACATGCTATCTTGTGAAAAGGACAAACCTGAAGGGTCTAATGCTTGATTCAGGATTTTACTGGTGAAAAATCACTTCACATCACTACATCTAAGTCTTTTTGGCATAATGTCTAACAAGTTCTCAAATATGAAATTGGCCTAGTTATTTTTGGATTATTATAAAAAAATGTTGTCAGTACCATTTGATAGGCATATTCATACAGGCAGCACGACCAACAGCATGACACAGGGTCTTTGCAAAATTATTGAACTGCCACGGCTTGCACTATTGTGAAGCTTTTCTCAATGAAGTCCTCATGTGAACTACAGTATATGGAACTCCTTTTGCGCTTTTCTGAGGAATGTACCATCTGTAAGTCAATTTATGATTGAATGTAAAGGTTAGTTCTTTAATTAAGTAAGTAAGTAAGTATATCCTTTATTAATCCAACTGCTAACCGCATTTTGGTTTACACATGTATATCACGTCCAGATTAAAGTACTAAGGCCTATATTCCGGTGAAAATCATCCTAATTATGAAATATTTACGAGCTAGACTGTCAGCAGTCGGGAGAACCCGATTATGAACACGGGGTCTCAAAGTATAACCCGTATGCTTAACAGGAGGTAATAGCACATGAAGCACATGTGTAGGACATGGAAGGACGGTCGTGAAAAGTTTAGAATCAGCAGTACGGATCAATTGTTCGAATCTAGGGTAGTCCACAGGAAGATAACCAGCTTTAATCAGTCTCCTAAATATTGCCTGTAGTCTCTCACGTCCCCTCTGCCCCACATAACCCCACCAAGCGGACGCAGCGTACGTCATCCTCGACACTGTGGTAGCTGTCACCACATCGTACATTGAGGGGCCAAGTAGTCCATGAGTAGTCAGGATCCGTAATGCATACATTGATTAGTATAATTACTGATTGAAAAGACTGTGTTGTAACTTTTATCATAGAGTGCAATGATTTGATTTACATCTGTGTTGCAGCTTAGTTAAGTAACAAACAAACTTTAAGCTGTAAAGTTTGAAAGCAAGCCACCTGTAACATAATCAACAGGAAATGGAATGGACCATCCTGAATCAACCATTAGACCCTTCAGGTTTGTCCTTTTGACACCTGAAGAGTAGCATGAAAGCTTCAGGTGCACAAACTCCAAGCTCTGTAATCCTAGAACTGTTTGTATCATATTTGACCACTAAAAAATTTGGACTTTTACTGCAAATATTTTAATTTACAACACAACCTAGATGTACATGATCTGACTGGGGTCTTGTCTTCACAGTATTGTTTTAACATTTGTAGCAATTGCTTTCATAACATGTAGTTAATGGAGAGCAACAGTGGGTTTTAAAATTCAGGAGAGGGAGAGTGAGAGGCAAGAAGAAGTGAGAGTGACTAGACCAACAGGTTACTAGACCAACAGGATTTTCAGAGAAGGGACATTTGGAAAACTAGCATGCAGATGCTGTGTTTAGGAGAGGCTAGTCTTCTCAGAGAACATTCAGCCATGCAACTAACATACAGATATGTAATTACACTTACCCGTGGTTCACCTCCAGAGTCCAAGCATTGAATTTGCTGATGCAAATTACCATGCTGAATGTAATGTAGAAACGCTGCTTTGGTTCTTGCTTGCAATGAAGCCATTGGAGAAAATCACTTTCAACCAAAATATGGAGACTACTCAGATCGGTCAATTACATATCCCAGTTATGCATAACAATTACCAAAGATGGACAGTGAAAACAATTAATTACTTAATGCCTATGTTTGCAGTTAACTGTGCATGCTATGCATGTATACTATAAAGAATTTAAAATCTCGTGTGAAAATATACTTTGGGAAGGATGTGCTTAGGTCTATAAATAACATTTTAAAAACACTTTTAAATTGAATTGATTTTGAGTATGGTTATATTGCAAAATGCACATTTAACTGACTTCAAAATCTAGCAAAATAAAATATTAATGAATTATATGACAACTACTGTACTTTACTGATTTCATAGTTATTTCTTTAATATTTTGCAAAACTTGTAATGCATGAATGAATGAAGAAGTAAAGCTTACCAAAGTTAGTAGATCCTCCAAAATGCTGAATTCAAATTGTATAGGAGACCCAATTGCTGCGTGAAATTATGAAACAACTGTACAGAATGATCTGACCTTAGCTCAAGAACTTCACCTATAGAAACACTGGAAAATAACTGCTTTGTGATCTCAGCTGTACCTATGTGTCTTATCATCTTTCACTTCAATACAATTGCTTCTCATCACACAGTTAAACAACCCAAATAGTGTAATTAATACTACTGGCAGACTTCCAAGAACTGGTCCGGAGATGGAATATTGTGCTTTAAGACTACTTCAAATCCCAAAATAACAGACATGGGAAAGTTAACCTTATATGAGAATTAAAACAATCATAACAACTCAAGTGGCTATTCTCACACTGCTGTTCAATGAGAAGGTGAATAAACAGAGAGAACATGAGATATATATATTAATATATCTGAAAACAACAGAATTTGTATGTTTATCTCAATATATGCTTCTGTGTATGTCTGTATGTAACTTGCAATGTATTCATACATGAACATGCATGTGCATGTATATATCCCTGCATATAGGTATGACTATGGGTAAGTATGCATGTATGCACGTCAAAAGGCAAGTCCTGAATGTATGATTGTCTGTATCTATGTGCGTATATCTAAGTATGTATGCATATATCCATCACAAAAATCATTACCATTGTTGAGAACCCCTCTATTCGTCCATGAATTCATACATTCACATATGCATAAATACAAAAACAGAAATGCATAGACAAAACTGATTCTAAATGTATATAACCATAAAATAAATCCCAAAGGAAACTAATGCAAATATTCAAAATGTAACTTATAGTTTCACTGATGCAAAAACAAATTCCAAATTGGGCTTTAATATATGACCCACTTACCCACATAATGAAATCAGCTAGAGATCTCTTGTGTTTCCCTAGGTGGATAACTCCGATAGGAATAGTGAACCAGAGAATAACTCATGATAAACAGAGAAAAGTTCTAAGTCGAACATGCTATGAGACACTTATAGTGAGAAAATATGTGAAATTGGCTTTTCCCCGTGTTTAGGCCTAAATCTGAACCACTTACCCACATGGTAAAATCAGTTTGAAATTATTTTCTGGTTCCCTAGGTGGATAACTCATGATATGAAGAGAAAAACTCTTAAGTTGAAAATGCTATGAGAAAATTATAGTGAGAAAGTGTGTGAAAATGGCTTTTCCCCGTGTTTAGGCCTAAATCTGACCCACTTACCCACATGGTAAAATCAGTTTGAAATTATTTTCTGGTTTCCTAGGTGGATAACTCGTGATAGGAAGAGAAAAGTTCTAAATCGAACATGCTATGAGACACTTACAGTGAGAAAATGTGTGAAAATGGCTTTTCCCCGTGTTTAGGCCTAAATCTGACCCACTTACCCACATGGTAAAATCAGTTTGAAATTATTTTCTGGTTCCCTAGGTGGATAACTCATGATAGGAAGAGAAAATTTCTAAGTCGAACATGCTATGAGACAATTATAGTGAGAAAATGTGTGAAAATGGCTTTTCCCCGTGTTTAGGCCTAAATATGACCCACTTACCCACATGGTAAAATCAGTTTGAAATTATATTCTGGTTCCCTAGGTGGATAACTCATGACAGGAGGAGAAAAATTCTAAGTCGAACCTGTTAGGAGACACTTACAGTGAGAAAATATGTGAAATTGGCCTTTCCCCGTGTTTAGGCCTAAATCTGACCCACTTACCCACATAATGAAATCAGTTTGAGATTATTTTCTGGTTCCCTAGGTGGATAACTCATGATAGGAAGAGAAAATTTCTAAATCGAACATGCTATGGGACAATTATAGTGAATAAATGTGTGAAAATGGCTTTTCCCCGTGTTTAGGCCTAAATCTGACCCACTTACCCACATAATGAAATCAGTTTGAGATTATTTTCTGGTTCCCTAGGTGGATAACTCATGATAGGAGGAGAAAAATTCTAAGTCGAACATGTTAGGAGACACTTACAGTGAGAAAATGTGTGAAAATGGCTTTTCCCCGTGTTTAGGCCTAAATCTGAACCACTTACCCACATGGTAAAATCAGTTTGAAATTATTTTCTGGTTCCCTAGGTGGATAACTCATGATATGAAGAGAAAAACTCTTAAGTTGAAAATGCTATGAGAAAATTATAGTGAGAAAGTGTGTGAAAATGGCTTTTCCCCGTGTTTAGGCCTAAATCTGACCCACTTACCCACATGGTAAAATCAGTTTGAAATTATTTTCTGGTTTCCTAGGTGGATAACTCGTGATAGGAAGAGAAAAGTTCTAAATCGAACATGCTATGAGACACTTACAGTGAGAAAATGTGTGAAAATGGCTTTTCCCCGTGTTTAGGCCTAAATCTGACCCACTTACCCACATGGTAAAATCAGTTTGAAATTATTTTCTGGTTCCCTAGGTGGATAACTCATGATAGGAAGAGAAAATTTCTAAGTCGAACATGCTATGAGAAAATTATAGTGAGAAAGTGTGTGAAAATGGCTTTTCCCCGTGTTTAGGCCTAAATCTGAACCACTTACCCACATGGTAAAATCAGTTTGAAATTATTTTCTGGTTCCCTAGGTGGATAACTCATGATATGAAGAGAAAAACTCTTAAGTTGAAAATGCTATGAGAAAATTATAGTGAGAAAGTGTGTGAAAATGGCTTTTCCCCGTGTTTAGGCCTAAATCTGACCCACTTACCCACATGGTAAAATCAGTTTGAAATTATTTTCTGGTTTCCTAGGTGGATAACTCGTGATAGGAAGAGAAAAGTTCTAAATCGAACATGCTATGAGACACTTACAGTGAGAAAATGTGTGAAAATGGCTTTTCCCCGTGTTTAGGCCTAAATCTGACCCACTTACCCACATGGTAAAATCAGTTTGAAATTATTTTCTGGTTCCCTAGGTGGATAACTCATGATAGGAAGAGAAAATTTCTAAGTCGAACATGCTATGAGACAATTATAGTGAGAAAATGTGTGAAAATGGCTTTTCCCCGTGTTTAGGCCTAAATATGACCCACTTACCCACATGGTAAAATCAGTTTGAAATTATATTCTGGTTCCCTAGGTGGATAACTCATGACAGGAGGAGAAAAATTCTAAGTCGAACCTGTTAGGAGACACTTACAGTGAGAAAATATGTGAAATTGGCCTTTCCCCGTGTTTAGGCCTAAATCTGACCCACTTACCCACATAATGAAATCAGTTTGAGATTATTTTCTGGTTCCCTAGGTGGATAACTCATGATAGGAAGAGAAAATTTCTAAATCGAACATGCTATGGGACAATTATAGTGAATAAATGTGTGAAAATGGCTTTTCCCCGTGTTTAGGCCTAAATCTGACCCACTTACCCACATAATGAAATCAGTTTGAGATTATTTTCTGGTTCCCTAGGTGGATAACTCATGATAGGAGGAGAAAAATTCTAAGTCGAACATGTTAGGAGACACTTACAGTGAGAAAATGTGTGAAAATGGCTTTTCCCCGTGTTTAGGCCTAAATCTGAACCACTTACCCACATGGTAAAATCAGTTTGAAATTATTTTCTGGTTCCCTAGGTGGATAACTCATGATATGAAGAGAAAAACTCTTAAGTTGAAAATGCTATGAGAAAATTATAGTGAGAAAGTGTGTGAAAATGGCTTTTCCCCGTGTTTAGGCCTAAATCTGACCCACTTACCCACATGGTAAAATCAGTTTGAAATTATTTTCTGGTTTCCTAGGTGGATAACTCGTGATAGGAAGAGAAAAGTTCTAAATCGAACATGCTATGAGACACTTACAGTGAGAAAATGTGTGAAAATGGCTTTTCCCCGTGTTTAGGCCTAAATCTGACCCACTTACCCACATGGTAAAATCAGTTTGAAATTATTTTCTGGTTCCCTAGGTGGATAACTCATGATAGGAAGAGAAAATTTCTAAGTCGAACATGCTATGAGACAATTATAGTGAGAAAATGTGTGAAAATGGCTTTTCCCCGTGTTTAGGCTTAAATATGACCCACTTACCCACATGGTAAAATCAGTTTGAAATTATTTTCTGGTTTCCTAGGTGGATAACTCGTGATAGGAAGAGAAAAGTTCTAAATCGAACATGCTATGAGACACTTACAGTGAGAAAATGTGTGAAAATGGCTTTTCCCCGTGTTTAGGCCTAAATCTGACCCACTTACCCACATGGTAAAATCAGTTTGAAATTATTTTCTGGTTCCCTAGGTGGATAACTCATGATAGGAAGAGAAAATTTCTAAGTCGAACATGCTATGAGACAATTATAGTGAGAAAATGTGTGAAAATGGCTTTTCCCCGTGTTTAGGCCTAAATATGACCCACTTACCCACATGGTAAAATCAGTTTGAAATTATATTCTGGTTCCCTAGGTGGATAACTCATGACAGGAGGAGAAAAATTCTAAGTCGAACCTGTTAGGAGACACTTACAGTGAGAAAATATGTGAAATTGGCCTTTCCCCGTGTTTAGGCCTAAATCTGACCCACTTACCCACATAATGAAATCAGTTTGAGATTATTTTCTGGTTCCCTAGGTGGATAACTCATGATAGGAAGAGAAAATTTCTAAATCGAACATGCTATGGGACAATTATAGTGAATAAATGTGTGAAAATGGCTTTTCCCCGTGTTTAGGCCTAAATCTGACCCACTTACCCACATAATGAAATCAGTTTGAGATTATTTTCTGGTTCCCTAGGTGGATAACTCATGATAGGAGGAGAAAAATTCTAAGTCGAACATGTTAGGAGACACTTACAGTGAGAAAATGTGTGAAAATGGCTTTTCCCCGTGTTTAGGCCTAAATCTGAACCACTTACCCACATGGTAAAATCAGTTTGAAATTATTTTCTGGTTCCCTAGGTGGATAACTCATGATATGAAGAGAAAAACTCTTAAGTTGAAAATGCTATGAGAAAATTATAGTGAGAAAGTGTGTGAAAATGGCTTTTCCCCGTGTTTAGGCCTAAATCTGACCCACTTACCCACATGGTAAAATCAGTTTGAAATTATTTTCTGGTTTCCTAGGTGGATAACTCGTGATAGGAAGAGAAAAGTTCTAAATCGAACATGCTATGAGACACTTACAGTGAGAAAATGTGTGAAAATGGCTTTTCCCCGTGTTTAGGCCTAAATCTGACCCACTTACCCACATGGTAAAATCAGTTTGAAATTATTTTCTGGTTCCCTAGGTGGATAACTCATGATAGGAAGAGAAAATTTCTAAGTCGAACATGCTATGAGACAATTATAGTGAGAAAATGTGTGAAAATGGCTTTTCCCCGTGTTTAGGCCTAAATATGACCCACTTACCCACATGGTAAAATCAGTTTGAAATTATATTCTGGTTCCCTAGGTGGATAACTCATGACAGGAGGAGAAAAATTCTAAGTCGAACCTGTTAGGAGACACTTACAGTGAGAAAATATGTGAAATTGGCCTTTCCCCGTGTTTAGGCCTAAATCTGACCCACTTACCCACATAATGAAATCAGTTTGAGATTATTTTCTGGTTCCCTAGGTGGATAACTCATGATAGGAAGAGAAAATTTCTAAATCGAACATGCTATGGGACAATTATAGTGAATAAATGTGTGAAAATGGCTTTTCCCCGTGTTTAGGCCTAAATCTGACCCACTTACCCACATAATGAAATCAGTTTGAGATTATTTTCTGGTTCCCTAGGTGGATAACTCATGATAGGAGGAGAAAAATTCTAAGTCGAACATGTTAGGAGACACTTACAGTGAGAAAATGTGTGAAAATGGCTTTTCCCCGTGTTTAGGCCTAAATCTGACCCACTTACCCACATGGTAAAATCAGTTTGAAACTATATTCTGGTTCCCTAGGTGGATAACTCATGATAGGAAGAGAAAAACTCTTAAGTTGAACATGCTATGAGACACTTATAGTGAGAAAATGTGTGAAAATGGCTTTTCCCCGTGTTTAGGCCTAAGTATGACCCACTTACCAACATGGTAAAATCAGTTTGAAATCATATTCTGGTTCCCTAGGTGGATTATTCATGATAGGGATAGTGAAAGTCATAGAAGCACATGTTATGAGACACAGTGAGAAAATGTGTGAAGATGGCTTTTCCTCATGTTTAGGCCTAAATCTGACCCACTTACCCACATGGTAAAATCAGTTTGAAATTATTTTCTGGTTTCCTAGGTGGATAACTCATGATAGCAATAGTGAAAGTCATAGAAGCACATGTTATGAGACACTTACAGTGAGAAAATGTGTGAAAATGGCTTTTCCCCATGTTTAGGCATAAATCTGACCCACTTACCCACATAATGAAATCAGTATGAGATTATTTTCTGGTTCCCTAGGTGGATAACTCATGATAGGAAGAGAAAAGTTCTAAATCGAACATGCTATGATACACTTACAGTGAGAAAATGTGTGAAAATGGCTTTTCCCCATGTTTAGGCCTAAATCTGACCCACTTACCCACATGGCGAAATCAGTCTGAGATTATTTTCTGGTTTCCTAGGTAGATAACTCATGATAGGAAGAGAAATGTTCTAAATCGAACATGCTATGAGACAATTATAGCGAGAAAGTGTGTGAAAATGGCTTTTCCCCATGTTTAGGGCTAAATCTGACCCACTTACCCACATGGTAAAATCAGTTTGAGATTATTTTCTGGTTCCCTAGGTGGATAACTCATGATAGGAATAGTGAAAGTCATAGAAGCACATGTTATGAGACACTTACAGTGAGAAAATGTGTGAAAATGGTTTTTCCCCGTGTTTAGGCCTAAATTTGACCCACTTTCCCACATGCAGTAATCAGTTTGCGATTATTTCTGATTGCCTACAGTGGATAACTGTTGATTGGTGGTGGGTTTGATTTAACATTTTATGTAGAAATGCTAATTTTTTGAAGATGTTTAAACTTGTATTTGACCTGCGGCTTTCCATACCGAATATCCAATATCCGAATGTGAATATCAAACCAACTTGACGGAGGTCCCTAACTATGATAGAAATCGAAGTTCAAGACTCCAAGTAGAACGGTAACTGAATATCAGTAGCCTACTATTGTGTTGGCATAGTCAGCTATCTTTTACGGCTGATTGATTGAATGCCTATGACATTGACATTTACTTGCTTAGAAAGTTGAAAAGTAAACAAATAATAAAATTTGTTCCCATGGCAAAGAATTCTATTATTTTGTTATTTCACGAATTTTAACGAATTTTAAAACTGCAGTTTTAAAATTCGTTAAAATTCGTGAATTTTTTAAATTCTTAAAATTCGTAAAATGCGAATTCTCGAACTATGCATCTGGCGTAGAGTGCGAGAGGTACAGAGATCGAGTCCCATAGGCGGACATGCTTTGTAGGCTGCAATTTGCGCAGTGTATGGCAGGCTGTCTGTTCTGTTAGTAGTTACATGTACAGCGCAGTGCGTTTGCAAGCGCTTAATTAAAGAATAAATATTATTATTATTATTATTATTAAGATCTTGGTCTCGAGTGCACTTGAATTCGTTTTTAAAAGTTTTGGTCTTGGTCTTGAGATCAAAAGTCTTGGTCTTGGTCTTGAGGTTCAAAGTCTTGGTCTTGGTCTTGGTCTTGAGGTTAAAAGTCTTGGTCTTGGTCTTGAGGTTTAAGGTCTTGACAACAAGACTGAGGATATATAGGCCTACCACCAGTTGTTCCCAGTGGCGTAATGTATGGGCCAGCTATGACCAGCCAACGGCCCAGACAGCCAACCCCATCGGCCCCGCAGGGAACCAGCCATGGCACGCGGCGGCTTTTCGGTGGTATCGGCCTAGTGTGGTCTTTCCCGAACTTTGTCGCCATCTCAGTGACCGTCGCCCAATGCCGTGGGCCATAGGTTTTCCCACGGTGAGCCAACACTTCTCCCCTAGGACCAACAGTGGCCCTTGTATACTGCAGTCTGAACGAAACTCGGCGCGTGTCAGAGTCGGGGTGGGAGATTTGGAGGGGAAGGCGCAGCTCACCGTGTGCAAACCTATGGCTCACGTCATTGGGCGACGGCAAACAAGCGACATCACCGCTGTAGGCGGGGAGTGAAGGTCGCAGCCGTGCCCGGGTTTCAAACAATGGAGCCTATAGAGATTACGAGTGGGGATATTACTTGCGGGAGGGGCAGTGCATAATGACCACCAGACACAACGCTACGCTACCCCTGGACGAGATCATGGGCAAGGGTCACTGCCAGAGATGACCTAGATTCACTTGCGTTATATCAGAGCCTATCAGAACGCTGAATGCAAATGGCGCTGTTTCGAACAAAGAAGCCACCGTTACGAAATTACATTGAGAAGTTTAATTATAGAAACGGTAAGTTGTTATAATTTTCTATCTATTTGCAGTCGTTCTAGTAAGAGGGCTTTTGTCACAGGACTTTACGACAGTGAGTTTATATGCCCATTATAGCCTGCATACTGTGCATAGTATAGGCCTACATGTAGCCTACTGAGATCGTTCAGCGCAACCTGGACAAGGAACGCTGAACGTTTACGTTTGATGGATCTGCATCGGTAGGGTTCTACGTGTGTGTGAGAGCTCGCCATTTATTGGAGCACTGCTTTCTACAGATGAACTTGCTCCTTGTGAACTTTAAAATTTATCACTTAGAGTTGCAAAAAAGACTTTACAGGTGCTTCAAAGGACATGTATGAAGTGTCTAAACCAATATATACATAGACATACATACTTACATACATCATATATACAATATCCTTCATACATGAATGCTGACACACATCCACATGTATGATCATATCATACTTTTATCTGTTGTATGTTGCAGGCAAGATTTCTGTCGAGATCATGTGGAAAGCAATTCAGTGAGATTACACTTGGTAACCTGAAAGCATTGATTACCATTTCAACAAGCAGAGTTTTTCTGATTTGAAACTTTCTGCTGCTGTTTGCGGTAAGCATTTGAATTTAAATATATTTTCTAGTGAAGTATTCTAAGGCCAGCGTACTTAAATCGTTGCCTCGGCTACCTGCTTTACAAAGAATCTCTCAAATTGGTCATCAGGATGCAGGAAACAGTAAACTTTAGCCATTCACAGTATTACCTCAGTCTTATCACTTTTCAACAAGGTCTTTGCCTATGTCTGCTCAGTCACTTGTCATTTTGTAACAGCCTAAACCTTCAGTTTTCAAATTGTTTATTCATCTTAGGCTGTCTCTCTCAGCAGTCTGACCTTCTGAGTGTTGACCTGATTATGAAAATAATTGCAAATTAGTCACTATACACGGATTTGGATAACTTTTGTATGTGTTAATGGCTTCTGTGATATTCAAATGAGTGCACAATAGTCAGTACAGTGCAATACAACTGTATTTGATAGTGCCATCCTTCCAAAGACCAGAACAATAGATCATACATACAACAAAAACATCGATGGCACTGAGCAATTGTGCGTGAAGGACTTGCACAAGTTCCTTACACAGTGACCAGCTGAATGGAGGCTTGAATAGTCAATGGTTAGCATACTGGACTGTCAACCTTCAGGTTAGGTGTTTAAATCCACTCCAGATTACATAAGTTTCAAATGTCTGTTCCATAAGCACCCTTTACAGACAATGACTGAACACTTCTGGTGACTAGATGAGGCATCAGAACTGATCACCCTCTCTCATGCACCTTGAGGTCAAGACAAAACTTCCATGGTTGCCTTTTCTGGTTGGCTTGAGGTCTGATCTTTGTGATATTCATATTTAAATAGTGTTTGTATGTATTTATCTAGATACTTAATATGACACCTTTTAAGTACCTCACAAAGTCGCTGCACACGTGTTTTTCTGACTGATCTGAACAAGTGCGTTTTAACAGTTGAGTATGTTTGCTATACAGGGCCAAGTGCAACAGCACTTACGTAAATGCAATGGATGACTGTTCCGTGAAGATGGTCCGGTACATGAGAAGGCATGATGAGCTCGAGTTGATGTGCGGAAGTGCGACACCTGGTTGCCATTCTCTGTGGGTTTTGTTATTTTTAATATTAATTGTATATTTGTGTTAAAATATTATGAGAAGAAGTGCGCTCCTGTAAGCTAACCCGAAGGCAGCCGTGGGTATAGAGTGTTAAGAGACTTTATTTTCTTAGCCCCGGCTTATGAGGGTAGATGACCAGTCCTCTCCTTGCCATATAATCTTTCCAATGACAGTGTGTTGGGACTGTTGTATGTTCTGTGTGCACAAGTCAGTGTACTTGGTGAATGGTGTTTAATTATATGCCTTTATATCAGAGATGGACATGATTAGTTCACTTGCTAATCGATTAGAATTAGCTACTGAAATTTGCAAAGCGATTAGAATTAGAATTAGCAAAGTCTTGTAACTAATCGATTAGAATTAGCAGCAGCTAATCCATTAGCAATTACAATTAGATTTAGATAATTCATACATATTTATGCTTTGTGAGTTTTGTTCAAAGCACAGCAAGTTACTACAGCAAGTTACTGTAGTATATTATAGTACCTAAAGCAGCACAACTGCTATGTCAGAACAGTCCACAAACCAGCAAGCAACTCCACGTTGATCAATACAATGTACGTGTATTATACATACATACAAACATGCATATATACACATACAAAAATGCTTACATGTGAGCATACACACATAATGCACTAGTTGCCATTCTTTCTGGGTTTCATTATTTTTAATATTAACATACATAAATGTATACATGCAAACACACAGATACATACAAACATACATACGTAATGTACAGATGTACATATATAAATACATACACACATACACATGCCTACATACGTTTGTGTACAGTGTGCTACCTGATATTGCGCAGCCATTGTCAGAAGCTAGAGAACTAAACGCAGAAATAAGAACTTGTTCAGGTTCCCTTGTTTCATAACCACGAACAGATAATTAAAACAGTCTTCAAACTCATTATTAATAAACTCGTTCTTAATAAATTCGTTCTTAGCATAATTTTACAAATCTAATCGATCAGCTAATCGTTTCACAATTAGAATTTGCTACAAATTGCTAATCAGTTAGAATTAGAACTTGGATCAGATGACAGCTTATCAATTAAATTAGAACTGGGATCAGATGACAGCTAATCAATTAGAATTTGTCTCATTGATTAGCTAACTGATTAGCTAATCAGTTAGAATGTAATCGAGTAGTTACCTATCTCTGCTTCATATGTGAATAATAGTGACTTAATTTTATCACGTGTATATGTGTACGTAAAGTGCATGTATCTGTGTGCTTAATAAAGCAACATCTAAATACCTTACAAAGTGCTGTTATAATTATGTTATGTTATGGCAGTGATCTCGAAGAGAAGCAACGGCCCTATCATTCCAAAGAGCAACAGAGAAGCAACAAGACCTTATCATTCCACCAGCAACGAGGAACAATAGTCCCTATCATCCCACACTGAGTAGCATCTTTACCTGAAAATGTGGCAGATGTGCAGACTCTATTTCTTGCCTTAGTACTTATTAAATTTAGATTATGCTCTGATGTGGAACTATATTTATTACTTGTTTACTAAAGTAGTTGTGTACTGCAGCCAATCAGAGGTATCCAATAGTCAGAGGTGCCTAATATAGGAGTCTAGTATAATATTGGCTAATATTTCCATGTATAATCTTATTTTATAATATTTTAATTGTGTATAGACAGTCGTATGTAGGCACTGTAAGTATGACATTTATTTCGTAGCACTAGCTGCAGTTAGTAGATACTTAAGAAGTTTAATATTGAAATACCTGAACTTTGTATTACTATGATAGCCGTAGAATGCACTGGTTGGTAGCCATTCTTTGTGAGTTTAATTATTCTTAATATTAATTGTATATTTATATTACTATGTTATAAGTAGAAGAAGAGCAGTCCCATAAGCTTAAGCCCGTGGAAACCATGGTATGAAGTCATAGCGACTTCATTTTCTTAGCCTCGGCATATGAGGTCGGGTGGCCAGTCCTCTCCCTCACCATCTCATCTTCCCACTGACAATGTATGGTCAGTGTACTTATCATTGCTTACTTGGTTAGAGGGTGCAGAGGAAACAGAAATCTTGAAACGGATATCTGTCCTGGTGGTGATATGTTATAAATTGAAGCCATGTGTTCCATATTGTTATATGTAAGACTTTAACAATGAGCTGCATTGGTTTCCAAGCGCTTTTAATACATTCTCATTGTTAGAGTGTTAAAACCTGGCTTAACTGTTCAACTATTGTTTCTCATTCTTTGTGATATGATGAATGATGTTTACTTCAATATAATTTTTTTCTTAGAAATATGTAAATAAAATGGTAATTATAGTGAAGTTTAATTTAAATTAATAATTAACTTGTTATTTTTCTGAAAAAGAAGAGTAGTCCATTAAGGTAGCTCTGAGGCAGCCATGGGTATGAAGTGCTAGCGACTTCATTTTCTTAGCCCCGCCTTATCAGGACAGATGTCCAGTCCTCTCTTACACTGTCTTATATTCCAACTGATAGTGTATGGTCAGTGTACTTATTTTAGCTTAGTTGGTTAGAGGGTGCAGAAAAAACAGGAATCTTGAAATGGATATCTGCCCTGGTGGTGATACGTTATATTATAAATTGTAGCCATGTGTTCCATATTGTTATGTGTAAGATTTTAACGATGAGCTGCATTGGTTTCACAGTCGCTTTTAATACAATCTCGTTGTTAAAGTGTTAAAACCTGGCTTAACTGTTCCATACTTTGCAATACGATGAATGATGTTGACTTCAATATACATTTTGCTTAGAATGTGCAAATAATATGGTAATTATAGTGAAGTTTAATTTTAATTAATAATTAACTTGTTATTATTCTGAAGAAGAAGAAGAGAAGAGCAGTCCCTTAAGCTAGCCCTGAGGCAGCCATGGGTATGAAGTGTTAGCGACTTCATGTTCTTAGCCTCGGCATATGAGGTCGGGTGGCCAGTCCTCCCTCACCATCTCATCTTCCCACTGACAGTGTGCGGTCAGTGTACTCATTAAAGCTGAGTTGGCTAGGGGTGCAGGTGGAGCAGAAATCTCTAACCAAATTTCTGCCCTGGTGGGGATTTGAACCTCGACCTCTCGATTTACAGTCCAGCATGCTAACCACTACACTAGCCAGGTTGAGCACCATTTACAGTGAAGTTTAATTTAAATTAATAATTAACTTGTTATTATTATGAACTGTTTTAATAGTAGCTTTTCCACTGTTTGTAATATTTGTGACATGGCAGATATTGCCAACTGCAATAGATTTGCATAAAGCTCTAAAACAATTATAATTAGAACTGGTTTAACTATACCCCTGTTGTTTGTTATTCTCTGTGATACGATACATGGTGTTAACTTCAATATATTATGCAGAGGCAGCAACTTTTTGTGGAAATATGGTAATAATATGTTATTGTGAAGTTAAGTTGAAGTAATATTTTACTTATTATTCAGAACTGGTTTAGTATTAACTGCTCCACTGTTTGTAATATTTGTGAAATAATGGATGGTTTAATTGCAATATAATTATTCCATAAAACTCTGAAAATATTATAATTTGAGAACTGGTTTAACTGTTTTTGTTTTCTTTGTGATACGATGAATGGTGTAAATTTTAATATACATGTAATTATTTTCATAGAAACTGGACTTTTTTGTATGCCATGCATTAGCTGTTCAATCCAATGTCAGAAGTGCATAGTCTTGGTTGGATTGTGTACTTTTAAGATTGGAAATACCAAACATACAAAAAATCATCTGACAATCCCTTAAAACAACATTCATAGGCCCACAGTTTGCCGACGTTCGCCCATGTGGCAGCAGTGTGGGCTACTGTAGGCACAATGGACGACAAAGACAGTCCCATTTGCAGGCACCATCATAGCCCCCACAGTTGGTCAACATTTTGCCAATAAGGGCCCTCGTAGTGCCGACGCTGGGCTCAATAACTGCTAGCCCACACTGGGTCCTGCAGAGAACACCTAGAGGCGCAGCGTGTGCAGCGCGCAGGGCTCAATGAGGCGTATAGAATAATAACGGCCCACCACGGGAGCCGCCCTGCCGTTCCCTCGTGAGCCCACGAACGTGGGCTTCTAGAGGCTGGATGGGCGTTACACAGCCGCGTCCGATCTGGGCTAGCGATGGTGGCGCGCTGTGGGCAATTAAAATCGGCAGACTCTGGGCCCGGCGTGGCGTGGCCGTGAGTTAGCCGGAGTTAATATGCAGCCTAAATAATGAGTCAGGTTCCTAATTGTTTAACAACAGGAACGTCATTTCAGCTTTTTCCAGGGGGAGAGAGGGATGTAATTTGAGTACTTCTCCGGGGGTACTGGGGGCGATCTCGTTTAACAGGTGGGGGACGCGGGATACTTTGAACTGATCTGGTTAAGAAGAGGTGAAAAAAGTTTTTCACGAAAAAATTTGTTCACCTTTTTTGTGTTTCTTCAAAACTTGGCCAACTTGCCCAATTTGCCTCATGGTAAATCCAGCACTGTGTGCCTATATGTGCCCATAAGCTAGGCTAATCCCTTTGGCTTTCGACTGGACTCACCTTGGAATTTGGCTTGCACAACGATTTTGCATAGTAGCGACCAGTGAGTTATTCTTTGAAGATAGCCGCTATAGAAGTTCTTAGATTAGATTCGATTAGATTTAGATTAGACTATTATTAGATTAGCTATGGATTGACAGTGACGGACCCGAGAAGGAGCAATATCCGCGATGCCATTTGTTTATAGTTAGGACTACGAAAATGGGAAACTAAACATTTTCATGAGAAGAGTGGGAAGCTAAAGAGGCAAGTGATTTAACAAAGGGTCCTGTAGTTAAGTTTGAAATTATAAGAGGTCATAAATACAGGCCTATCTGGGAAAGGTAAGAATTGTCAGAGGAAATCCTGGAAAACTAAAATGTAAGATCAGCCAAAAGGTCTAAGAGCTTCGCCACCACAAATATCAGAAGCTTTTGGCAGTTTCGGTACTGAACGTAGCACATTAAAGTAATTATTTGAAATGTTAAAAGCGTCGTAGTATGGTGAAGAATAGTAGCGACGACGATGACATTCGTGGAATTGCAACGTAAATGGTTGATATGACGATGACGCGATGATTCGCCCTATGAGTGTAGAGCAACTGTATACTTGCCTTTCGAGGAAAGAACCGTCAGCCAGACGAGTAGCATCAGTGGCATCGCAGCTGCTGCTGCTGCTGCAGTTGACGAAGAGTAAGACGCCATCAGAGACAATGGTCTCCGAATCTTAAGCGCTAAAAGTGGAGCAAAAGGCGTTGATACTTCTTAGCTGCTGCTGGCGACGCAGATTACAAACAGAAGTCGATAGCAAGAGAAGCGTGAAAGAGGCGCTTGGCTGGCGATGCAGTTGCTGCCTAAACCACTTACAGTCGGTCGATAGACGACGACAACGATGGTTGTTGCTTCGGTGACTTTGACCAGGCGCCGCCGACGCTGCAGGGCTTTGACGAAAACCAGCAGCTCGGAAACTGTGATGCTGTTAAATATGCGAAGTGCTATTGGTGAATATAGATGGGATTTTCATGTGCGACAGGTAACTCAACAACAATTGCCCGTTCATCAGTGCATACTACGATTTAGCTTGCTTTTACGTGGCACCAGCGGCTATACAATTCGATTGTGGGACACTGCTGTCACCACTGCTGGCGTCGTTTCTATGGATACGCGTGTAGAAGACAATGCCAGCCTGTTTGGTTATCCTATCGATTCCTAGACGCAGGTCTTGCTTGACAAGTCCAGAGCGAACAAAAAGCTTTATGTGGGCACGAATCATTGTCTACGCAAAGCGTATAACAATAGATCGTTACAGGGATTGGTTGGGTGGATGGGTGGATGGGTTGGTGCGGACGTCGCTCTTTATGCTTTGCCCACTGCAGTTGATCAGGCAGCTGAAGCAGGGTCTACCATAACTGAGAACAATTGATGCGAGACCACAAGTTGTTTCCATAGTTTCGTGGTTGAAACAATGCTCGCTCATTGATCGAACGGCGTCATAGAATTCTTAACAACGTCACCGGTTAGCAGCGGCTGCAGCAGCAGAAGCACAGGTAGAAAGACCGATGGCTCTATCGACAGAAAATAGCACTTCCACCATATCACACATAATTTTATCACAGGAGTTCGACCAATTTTGCCTGTAAAAGGAAAGTACTAAGCAGAGGGCTCCGTAAATGCCGCACAATATATTTACTCCGTTGCTAAGAGACTGATGTGATCCGTGCCAGAATAAGTGCAGTGCAGTTAGACTATAAGTGTAAAATTAAACAATAATTTTAATGGGGTTTACATAGGCCTATAACTATCTTAATAGAGCTCAACCAGACACGCCCAAAAGGTGCGCACATTTAGCTGAGATTTGATTCCCACAGTTACGTAGGCCTATACGTTACCCATCATCTCTTGTTAACTCAAACTCAGTCAATCCCCGCGGAATCTTTGGAAAACCGTAGACAGTCATCTTCATCGTGGCACCTCTTGCACTCTCCCAAACTCTATCGCACTCCCATCTATTATCGACTCATTCGCATCCTTCTTCACTGACGGTCTCCTCCCTTCGTCTCTCATTACAGATTCTCTTATGAAAAATAACTTCTGCGCACACTGACACACACTCTCTCTCCTTAGGTGGTCACACTGACACAACTTCGCAACTTACTGCATTGTTGCACCTTTTCGAGACTGCTAGCCTACTGGGCAGATAAGAAATCACTGCTCTCATTCAGTCACCTCAAAACAAACAATGCGAACTTGATCCAATCCCAGACTCCTTAATCAAAGACTATTCAATCTGACGTCGTTTCTACTATAATCGACATCATCGTCTTTGTCGACCGGTGACTTAAATTCCTATGCTTTCAGTCTCAGAAACTCCGTCGTTAAACCACTTAAAAAACCATCCATAGACAAGGATCGATCCTCTCCAATTACCCTCTCATCTCCAATTACCTCTCTTTTCTATCCAAACTCTCAGAACTGGTTGTCTTGTCTCGCCACAACGGCTATCTAACCTCAAACAACCTTCTAAACCCAAATCAATCTGCCTACACAAACTATCACTCCACTGAAACTGTCCTCACCACCAAACTTGTCGTGGCTATAAAGCGTCAACAAGTCTCTTGTCAGGGTCTTTTGGAAATATCTGCCGCCTTCGATAGGCCTACATTGGATCATGATATCGTCACTAAACGCCTGTCGTCTGTATTTGAAATCTGGACGTGGTATTTCTGCCATATCTTGGTGCCATCGGTTGATGCATAGACACCGGCGCAATAGAAGTTACTAATTACATCTTGGATCAAGTCATATACCTATCCTCAGTGCTTTTTTCTGGAGAAAAAGGTTCCGGAACTGAACAATGTAGGTTCTAGAATTGAACAATTATGGAAGGACTAAAATCCCGAGAAAAACTGGATTGAGGGTTGGGAGGGGTCTCAATAAACACTGAAAACAGTTCAAAGCACTTAAATTGAATTTAAAAAATTAAATTATTGTTTTTATTATTAAAATTAATAAATTATTTTTTAGTAGCTGAAAAAGGTGCCGGAACGCAGTTCCGGCGCGTTCCGGCTGAAAAAAAGCACTGCCTATCCTCATATTCATAAACTGTTGATGCTGTTTGACACTTTTCTGATCCTCACACCTGCGGTACGTGTTCCTCGAGATTCTGTTCTCAGTCCTCTGCATTCTTTACACCTCACTCAGCAAACTCATTTCCTCGCCCTTTAATGCAATTTGTTGATCACCACCTATATGCTGATGGCCAGCCCAACTTTTCGTACCTTTCTCCACTCACTCTTAATATGGATGTACCAAATATCTACATACGTAATACTATATACATGTATATTCAAGAAATCAGCCTGTATGACCGCCAACCTTCTATGTCAACCTTTTAGCGCTCGTGGATAACCCGGCGCCCGGCGCTTAAGCTTTAAAGTAGAGCTTTAGAAATTTGGAGTTTACGATTACGATTACAAACTCTAAACCCTTCAAATAGAAACATTCTCATAATTGGCCTCCGCCAGCTATTGCGCAAACCTTTCTCCAACAGAACTCACTTCTAACGCCCCTTACGCTTCTCCACTGCGAACCTCGGAATCATCTGTGACCATCTGTGCCAACGTCGAGATAACTCCGCTATCTCGACGCACCTGCTGTGTGCATATTCGTGATCTTCGTCGGCTGCGCTCAGTACTTCATTACAAGATCTCCTACACAACAGCAACCTCAATAATTATTGCTCACTCCAAACTCCCTCTTCAACAACACTGATTCGTACCAAAATAAAACGCCTAAAAACTATCCAGAACGTTCTCGCCCATGCAGTCACCAAACTCCCAAACACAACGTACTCACATGAGTCACATCCTCAGTTCCTAAATCAATTAATTGGCGTAAAGTCCCTCAGCGCATTCTTTATAAAATTGTATCTTTTAATTTTGCCAGCTTTTCATTATATCTAACCGCCTAGATCTACTCGTTCTTCGTCATGCCTTTGTCTTTCGCGGCCCTCGGTCTCCTCCTTTCTCCAATTCTACAACCGCTGCTTAATCTACGCTGCATCAGCTCTTTGGAACGAACTTCCGAAAGATCACCTCCAGCTGCTCCTTCATCTTAGCAAGCGGAGCTTGCCCTCTTTCCTGCAGCCCTCCACGACTGAAAACTGAACATTTAAAGTCATAAAATATAGTTTCAGATTCTTCCCCTGCATCACCTCGATGATCACAGGGCCGTAACTTTGGTCTAAAAAGTGGGGAGTACCAGTTTCCTCTCCACTGTCGCTTTTCGCTTGGAGATCGTTTTGGATAGGCCCTATATTACCCTGTCATCAACTGATCATGAAACACTGATGAACTTAGCTCCACAACGGCAATTTTATCGTCTATAATGTCAACTGCTCGTTTTCGTTTTAGAACAAATTTATCAATTTCCCCTATCAGCAATTCGGAACACGACGTGTAGAAGTCAAAATCAATGGTGTCTTAAATGCCTATATTATGCAACGAAGAGAGCTTTCTTCAGCTAACCGGCTGAGATATGTTTAACAAAGAACAGTTATTGATTCTGAGATTGTGAGGGGACTGAGAAGTGAGGATCATATCAAGGCCGACAATATGAATATGGGTCCATTTACGGATTTGTAACTGATGAAGGATATAGAAGTTTGCGCTTTGACCTACATCTCCACTATGTCATTCCGATATGACTGACAACCATAAGGCGGAGAGTGAGGGTGATGTCACATCTTTCCAAGAAGAGTGTAGCCGTTGCCCAGGTCTGTGGCGCCTGCAGGTCGGTCATGGCAGTCAGTCTGTCGGGTGACCTGTGTGGCTGAAAGTCTGTCTGTCTGACTGCCTGTGACTCAGTTCGTGTGGCTCTCGGTTACCTGTGTATCTAAGTACTTTCGTGTTTTTGTTTTACTCCGTACATACTCCTCATGAGCTCACTCTGTCTACATAGGCCTACTCGAAGCAAGGCGGAGACTGCGATCTCTGGGAAGGCACAATAATGAAATATTCAGTCTTGTTGTCCTCGAGACCAAGGTCTTGGTCTCGAGTGCGCTCGAGTTCGTTTTTATAAGTCTTGGTCTTGGTCTTGACGTTCAAAGTCTTTGTCTTGGTCTTGGTCTTGAGGTTCAAGGTCTTGGTCTTGGTCTTGGTCTTGAGGTTCAAAGTCTTGGTCTTGGTTTTTCAAGACCGACCTAAAATTTTAAATTTTTCCGCGCCATTGCGGTCAATAACGGTCGCACCTCTGGCCCATAGCCAATAATAGATAGCTCTTGTCTGGTCAACCGAGAGCCAGACGAACTGAGTCACAGGCAGTTAGACTTTCAGCCACACAGGTAACCCGGGCAGACTGACCCCCGCGATCAGTGCGCAGGCCAGGCGCCAAAGATCTGGGCCACAGTTACACTCCTCTTGGAAATATCTTACATCATGCACCCTCGCTCTCCGTCTTATGGCTGACATCTTAGTCATATCGGGATGTGGAGTTGTAGGTCAAGTCCGTATATGGACCTACTCATATACTGGTGGCCTTGATATGACTCCTCACCCTCATTGCCCTCATAATGTGTGTGTGTGTGTGTGTGTGTGTGTGTGTGTGTGTGTGTGTGTGTGTGTGTGTGTGTGTGTGTGTGTGTGTGTGTGTGTGTGTGTGTGTGTGTGTGTGTGTGTGTGTGTGTACACACGGTTTGGCTACGTTTGACCAGGTTAATACCAAGGTTAATCGTGTCTGATATATATATATATATATATATATATATATATATATATATATACAGGGGCGTCTACACCATAGAAACCTTGGAGCAAATGCTCCATACAAGAAATGGGGGGAAGATCTGTCAGTGTGTCTGCCACCATTTTAGGGGAGGAAGGAACGGGGAGGGGGAAGAAGAGGGGAAAAGGGACGTTGCTCCAATGACTTAGGGGGGATAGACGCCCCTGTATGTATATATATATATATATATATATGCCTCTGAGGAATAGTGTGAATATGATTGTGATTTTTGGGTCGTGGTCTTGGTCTTGGTCTTGAGGTTCAAGGTCTTGGTCTTGGTCTTGGTCTTGAGGTTCAAGGTCTTGGTCTTGGTCTTGAGGTTCAAGGTCTTGGTCTTGGTCTTGGTCTTGGTCTTGAGGTTCAAGGTCTTGGTCTTGGTCTTGGTCTTGAGGTTTATGGTCTTGACAACAAGACTGGAAATATTGATTGGAATTGGTTATAAAGTGGGGGTATGGTACCCCCAGTTCAAAAAGTGGGGGTATGGTACCCCTCATACCCAACAAATTAAGCCTATGCCTCGATCAAGACTTCCACCATCAACCATTTCCGCCGTAGCACTGTGCTGTCCCATATCGGTTTTACCTCCTCAGATTCTCTGGCACCAAATTTCGTCATTGCGTGCACTTCAAAGATGCAACGTCATGACTTTCAGTGACTGGACCGGCCACGTGAAATAACTTACGCTTAGATCTGCGTGTTCTTTTAACTACGGAATTTGCATAGCATTTGAAAATTGTTCTTTATCGCCGTGGTGTGGCTGGGAGCGTTTATGAGTAGGTATCTAGAGGGGGCGCTACATAAGTCTTCTAGATGAATGAATTAATGAAAATTGTGGACTTAATTTGGTATATTGCAGAAGAGTTAGCTTAACTCCCCGACGTGGCTTTGTGTGGCGCTGCAAATTTAGGAGATTTACATTTGCTCTACTTTCTATTGCTAAGCGAGAAATTCCCTGCTTACACATTCTACTACGACTTGGGTGTCACACTTTCACGTTCACAGATCATAGGGCCTATCTCCAACCTGACTCGATCGCTCCTGCTTCTTTCAACTGAGGCGTCTCAGGGCCATCAGACGCTCGGTCTCATCTTCCGTCTTTACCACAATAGTTCACGCATTTGTTTGCTCACGCTTCGACTACTGCAACTCGCTTCTCAAGGGTCTTCCTAAGCAAGGGCGGATCCAGTGGGGTGGGGGGCAATCCGGCCATGGCCCCTCATTTGAGATTTATACAGGACGTGGCCATTAAGAATAGCCCCCATTTGATATTTACAGAGGACGTGGCCCTCCCGTGACGTTGACGAGCATGTATATACGATTTATTTGTTTGTGGAGGTTTTATTTTTCTATTATCTGGAGGTTAAGGACTAAAAAAAGGTCAGATGAATAAAAAAATTTATTTGGGGGAATGAGAAACGAATGTATAATTTTTTGCCCCCCCCCCCGATGAACCTTCTGGATCCGCCCCTGTCCCTTAGCAGCGTCTCCTCCCTCAATCTGTTCTAAATGCTTCTGCTAGGTTAATTACCCGACTCCTCCGCTTTGCCCATATCTCCAGTCTTGTTGTCAAGACCATAAACCTCAAGACCAAGACCAAGACCTTGAACCTCAAGACCTTGAACCTCAAGACCAAGACCAAGACCAAGACCTTGAACCTCAAGACCAAGACCAAGACCAAGACCTTGAACCTCAAGACCAAGACCGAGACCAAGACCCAAAAAAATCACAGTCGTATCCAGACTTCTATTCCTTACTAAAAATTGTCCAGTCGGACTACTCGTTATTGTAATGAAAACATGAGTTTTTCTTTTATTCAAGCAAAACAACTCTAAATGGAGACTGCAGAGAATTCCGAATTCGTATTTACAAAAGTCCTTCATGCGAAATGTTATTCCAAATGCCTGTTGAATTTTATAAAAAAAAAACAATTTGCTCGGAATTTTCTGACCAAGACGTGACCTGTGGGGCCTCATAAAAATTCTGCCATGTGAAAAAACACGGTCTACAAGTGCTGAAATCGCTAGCACAAAAAGCAGCTTTTCCAGAACCGGATGTAAATGTACAAATTAATCATGAGTCTGTTTGAAATCATTCCATGTTAAATAACCGGAAGTCAAAATAATTGTCCAAAACAACAGTGAAGCCTCATTCACACCGTGTAAATACTAAAGCAATAACTGTATGAGTAATTATTGGATAAATTTTTAAAATTCTTGCCGTTTGTTAAAATTAATGACTGTTCATTTTGACAAAAGTCTTGGTCTTGGTCTTGCAAAACCAAGACCAAGACTTTGAACCTCAAGACCAAGACCAAGACCTTGAACCTCAAGACCAAGACCAAGACCATATGGGTCTCAAGACCAAGACCAAGACTTCTAAAAACGAACTCGAGTGCACTCGAGACCAAGACCTTGGTCTCGAGGACAACAAGACTGCATATCTCTACTGACGTGCTTGATGTCCTGCGCTGGCTCCCTATTGCCACGCGCATTCGTATAAGATTGAGAGAACGAGCAAGCCTCCTTGTCTCCAAATCTCAGCAGGACACTGCCCTGAAGGATCTCTCGAACTGTCTGCAAAAGCCGTTATCTACATCGTCTTCTCGCTCGTTGCGCTCTGTGAATCGACTTGATCTTTTTGTTCCCAGGCCTAAAACAGCTTTATCCCAGAACCGGGCGTTTGCTCTTGTGGGTCCCATAATCTGGAACTACCTTCCCTCTGCTCAGGGCCAAACTATTCCTCATCGGTCACGCGTTCCCTAAAGACATTTCTGTTCCCCCGGGGCTTCTGTCGTGAGAGCGCCTCTGATAGTAATTCTGTGGGAGGCGCTTTTATTTCTAGATACGATACGATTACATTACATTATGTTACAGAGAACTAAATTTTGCAAAACTCATGTTATTTGATCTCTACTGTAGGTTAAACAGTTCTCTTCCTCTTTTAGAAGAGGAAATGATGTTTTAGACAAAATAACGACAAGAAACTGTTTTTATTTAAGAAAAGACTCATTCACAAAGGCTCCCTACTAGAGAGTGACACGGGGAATAAATTCTGACTCCATCCCCACCCCATTCCCGTATCCCCATCCCATCCCCATCCCCATGAGGTCTGTCCCCATCCCACCCCATCCCCATTAGGTCTGTCCCCATTTCCACCCCATGAGGTCTGTACCCGTCCCAGCTCAGTCCCATTAGACCTACTGCCTAGGTGTGTTCCCGTCCCAATTCACATTAAACAGTTTAGGCCTAAGTTAAAATCTTAGGTTTTTAAATACGGAATACTCAACTGAAGTTGAAAATATGTCGAATATTCAAGGATTTCAATTATGTAGTGCGATAAATTAACATTGAATGAAGACCCGGTTATCTAAGCAGATAGTTAATTACTACAGTCACAGTATAAATAAATAAATAAGTAATTATTTATACCAAAGATCTTAGAGTCGTTTATTTATACCAAAGATCTTAGAGTCGTAGATCTTAGAGTCAAAGATCTTAGAGTCTACGACTCTAAGATCTTTGTTTATACTGTGCTACCAGTGAACAAAGTTATAACCGTTACCGCGGTAAATACCGCGCTTGTATTTCCATCCCCACGGTAATACCGCGGGCTTTGCTACCATCCCCACGGTATTACCGCCGCTTCTGACTCCATTACCACGGATTTTACCGCGGCTACCGCGGTATAACCGCTTTCCCCATTACCGTGTCACTTTTTACTCCCTACTGTAGGCGCAGTAAAACATACTTACCTACATGAATGTTCACTTCTTCCTTTATCTGTAATCTTGGTCTTTGGTGCGGAACTGCCCCCGGGAACTGCGGCGGAAGTGTTAAGAGAATTAGGGAATCTGTATAGAGTCCCTGGGCAGGGTGATTATCTGTGATGAGACGGCGTCGTTAAATAAACTTATTTTCATCATCAGAACAGAGGCAAAGAAGCTCTGTGTCCGTTCTTAAAACCTTTGCCGTGTTCATAAATGTGAAGCTTCCCCTATTACCGCGTTCGCTAGGAGAGACTTGAAAAGGCCTAGTGGGAAAGCGTCACTCATTCAAACGGGGATGAGCGTGATTAAAAACTCAACGTGAGGTCTTTTGTAAGTTTAATAAATTTGTTGAAAATTGAGATATATGCCATTCAAGATAAGATAAGCTTCTTCCCTCTTGCGCATTGTCTGAATCTCTATCTTGGTCGTGGATACACGAGGATTGAAATGTTTACGGCTTCAAAGACAAACAGACTTAGCAGACCTAGATGAGACAGACATCTCTCAGACTAGGCCAAATTCAAGACTTCCGTGAAAGTGTAGTTTATTGTCAGCGTATGGCAGATTTGTTAATGGGTAAATGCAGAGGCGTATCCATACAAGGTGCGTATGCAACCTGTCACATTCTGCTTTAGGGCCCTATTCTTTCATTTTCCTCCAAGCGCACAAATTTTAAGCTTGTGGTTGTTTAGCGCTATACTGTTTTAAATAAAATCATTTAGTTCTGTTTGTAATATAAGTTCGTGTTCATTACATACTTAGCGAATTGATTCACGGTAAAGGGGAAAAGGGCTCAGTTATGTTCGTGTAATTCTTTCATTGGGTCCTTCAAGTCTTAAAATGTAGTTCAGGAACTTAATATGAATAACAATATATGATGACAAACTGACAGCAGACAGATGGCAGAAAAAGTTGTAGGCCTTTGTGTGCATTGACCTATGACGTTAAGTCATCCAAAGCAAATTCAAATAATTGATTCCAAATTAACAGCCGAAAGTGAATGGGACAGAGAGACGGACATCAGTGTCACTTATTTCTACTGTTGTCTGTGTATAGAACAAGTCAGAACTTAGTACTGGCATTCTTCATCTGGGTTGAAATCAATCATGAGATGAAATTATTGTAAAAAGTATAAGACAGCACAGCATGAACTGGTTGGCCTAAACCAGTCAACTTGTCAGCAATACCCACTGGCTAACCAGCTAACATTGTTGTGCAACATCTCTCGTATTTGTAATGATTTATTGCATTCATGAAACACTGTTGTAATGCAATATTTGTTGTTTCTAAACACTTGTATGTTGCCTTTGAAGCACCTCCCAGGTAATGAGGTAATTACCTCAGGTAATGAACACAAAGTGCTGTTTGCGTGGCTTTGCTACATAATTGATTTAAACAAATGTGCAAACGTGTAATGTTTAAACGTTTAATAGTTATCTTAAAGTTATCTTAAACCAAACATGTGATTCAACGCTTCCATGTTCCTTGTTCTGTCCTTTCCCGTACGCTAGTGTCACCTATCGTTCAATACTCTTTTTATAGCGTCTTGTCCATTACCTCTAAACACTACATCCACCCTGGCCTTAAATAAAGCCTTAACTGGTTGAATGTTCAACATGTTAATGCAAAAAGTAAACTTAAGTGATGCTAAAATTAATGGAACTGGTTCAAACATGTGTCACGAACAATCACCTTCACTGGTGCTAAAATCAACTGAGCTAGTGCAAACATATGTCATGATCCCATCACCTTATTCCTATAACGGAATACATTAGCATTGCAGCCAAGATGGCTGACGCCTGTTCATTCTTTGAGGATAGCGCCTCAACGGTGGTTCAGGCGCATCTGCAGTGTTCAGAACAGGTGCGGGTGAAGTCTGTTGCTGCCGCTGTTCAGCATCTTCGACCTGCCCGGGTGTTGATGAACCGTTCCGATTCTCCATTGTCCCGTCATCATCATCGACATCCCCCCTCGGCTCATCGTCGGCCTCCTGCCATGTTGCGTTCTTGGTTGTGGGCGACGGCGGTTGATTAAACTGCTTGAAGAAGGATGCATTTCTGGTGGTTCGTTGGCCTCTTCTTTCTACTGTTACCATTGATCCCTTCACTGCGACCACAATGAACGGGTCAGGATCGAATGGTGGCATGGATTTGCACTTTGCATCTCGGCGGATGAGGACATAGTCTCCTACCGACAGGTCCTTGGCTCTTGCCCTCCTTCGATGATCAGCGTAGCGCTTCATCCGTTCCTTCGATCTTTGGTCCCTCTCCTTGAGGCCGAATCGATCTTTTGTGATTGCACAGTCGTTTTCAGGAAGTCTTGTCCGAAATGGCTCTGAAAACAGCAAATCCGCAGGTGTCCTCTGCAGTGTTGAGTGAGGAGTGGCGCGATAGTTTCTTAAGAATTTCTGGAGCTCAGACCTCCAGTCCAACCCCATGCTATGTGCGATGCACATTGTTTTACCAATGTTCCTCATAAACCGTTCACATTCTCCGTTGGCTTATGGATAACATGGTGTTATTCGTCTGTGGTGAAACCCCATGTACAAAGAGAACTCTTTGAATGCATGGCTCTGAAAAGGCGCCCCATTGTCAGTTCTCAGCAGCTCAGGAATTCCAAATGTGGAAAAAACTCCTTCCAAAGTCGGTATAACACAGTCCGCAGAGACGTTTTTGACAAACTCCACTATTGGAAATCTCGAATAATCGTCAATGATGACGAGTAAGTGGCCCCCTGTCGGTAGCGGTCCATAGAAATCGGCCGAAAGTTCGCACCAGACTCTCGACGGCAGAGGTGACATCTTCAGTGGTTCCGGCCGCTTGGTGTCTGTCACAATCTGACAGGCTGCGCAATTGCCGACATGTTTCTCCACCAGCGAGTCGATTCCAGGAAACCAAACCTTTGTTCTTAGCAGCGCCTTCGTTTTCACAATTCCTTGGTGACCTTCATGTGCTGTTTGTATAGCCTTTACTCTGAGTGCGGTTGGTAGCACGATTCTTGATCCTCTCAACACCATATCGTCACCTGGGGCTAAGGACAACTCATTTCTCAAAATGTAGAATGGTCGGATATCATCCGTTACTTTGCTATTTGAAGGCCATTCTTCGTCTCGTATAAACTTGATCACCTTAATCATTGCTTCATCCAGTTGCGTCTCCCTTTTAATATCTTCTCTTGTCATTGCTTTGGGTAAAGTGACAGCAATCGTCAAGTTTACCTCCGCCTCCAAATCTTCCTCCACCGTCCCCGAATCTCTGGTTTCACTTGGGTGTCGAGACAGATAATCGGCTGGGTTGTTTTGTGTAGAAATAGTCTCAACCTGAAAGGTAAATGGGAGCAATCGCATGCTCCACCTCTCTAGCCGAATTGGTAGTTTCTTTCCAGGGTGGTTCAAAATCTGTTCTAATGGCTTATTGTCAATGACAAGCTTGAAAGGTGCACCACAAAGGTAGACCCGGAAATGTTCACATCCATACACAACTCCGAGCATTTCTTTCTCAATCTGAGAGTATCTCTTTTCAGTGTCCGTCAAGACTTTACTCGCAAAAGCAATTAGTCTTCTTGTACCATCGTGAGAAGTTTGAGTGAGAACTGCTCCCAGTCCATCTGGTCCAGCATCAGTGATCAGCGCTGTTGGAAGCCGTGGATTTACACAAACGTAAATTCAAGTTCCACTTGCCAAGCAGACAGAAGGTATTATTATGACGCTGATGCAGTAGTAATAGCTGTGATGTGCTAGACCTCATCGTTTAAAACTAGTCATTAGGAATGACAGGTGCTGCTGCCAACTTGGTGAATATGGATTAGAAGTGAGATGCTGATTTAAAACAAATAGCAACAGACTGCAGTTAATCACTGATGAAATACTATGCTCACAATGTATGTGTGTATCTGGCTATTTGTAAAGAGCCTTCTAAGAACTTTACAAGGGTGCCTAACTTGGCAATCTTACATATCTAAATGGGTGTCTCTGAACATGGCTTGACAATTTCTGTGGAGCTGTCTGACAGAATAGTTCGTAAGAAATGGATGGTCTACATTTTGGCTGTACATATTGTATGCATGGTGGCAGTATTGCAATTCTTTTAATGTCACACACATTGTTTCTGGGGCAAACACACGCGATCCCAACAGGCAAGATGGAGACTTCAAACCTTGAGACTAAGACAAGATCTGAGACAGATTGCCCAGAGACAAGACCGAGACTTTGAGCAATCTGTCCGAGAGATGAGATGTTAGATGTGTCTTGAAACCTGTTATGATGAAACCAAAGTTACAATCCTTCCTCTACACTGGTCTTGATTTGTTTGTTGTTATTCAACTGTAGGTGATTGTGTGCTGGTTCAGCCATTGATGGAGTCCTTGTCAGGTCTTCACTCAGGTCTTCGGAGCTGGAGCAAGAAGATGAGAAGATGAGGAATTGCCTGGAACGCACAGTTCAGGTAAGTAACTGAGCAGCACTCCTATGTTAATATAATAACAGTTTATGGTTTACAGGTGGTTTTATAGTGTGCAACTGCTTTTAGCACATCATCATCCACTGCCAGTTCCAGAGCAGGAACTAAGCAGTGACATAGCTTGATGTGTGCAACACCAAATTTTCTGGCGATGCCATAGACCACGCCGCTGTTGCTCCCTGTCATCACAGGGAGAAACCAATGATTTATAGAGATACCAATGAGTGACTTTGTTGGGAACGATTCATCGATTTTATATTTATCCTATGTGTCATCAACTGCTGCAATAATCCTAAGGACGTTGATTCCTTCATCTGCCTCAGCCAGGCCAAGAAACTCTTTTTCCACACCATGACTAAAGGAAGCAAGGTCACTTGAGCCATGTAAACAAGTCCTGAGATAGAGGATGCTAACAGATGTTTTAAAGAGCATACCTCATCCAGCTTGACTGATACAAATCGTACATTCTGCACAATCTTCTAGCTTAGTGAGAGTTGAAATTAACTTTCTAATGATGGCACAGCTGTGATCCAAATGGTGAATATATGTCCAGTGTCAATTCAACTCTTGCAGCTGTACAAGACTGATGTATACTGTGAATGGTAGGCATTCTGAGCATCTATATATGCCATACGGAATATTCAAATCATTTCTGCAAACAGCAGTAATGTTTGGTTTGCGATGGCACCCTCTAATCTTCCTTCTTGACACAGGATGAACTAAAATGCCAATTTCTCTGCTTCCTTTAAGTCACTGATTGAAAATGCGTGTACCCCCTTCTCTTTCAGCTTTTTTTCCAGTGACTGCTTCGATCTCAGTGATCAGACAGATGGGCATCTTGAGTAGTCTCCACCAGAAGCTCAGCTTTCTTGCGTATATAGAGCAACCACAATCCAGTCTCTTGATCACTTTCTATCCATAGGTACTTAACTGTCCACTTCTCAGTTTGAGTCTTGGATCAAGGTGAAGGAGTCATTCCACCAACAGTTGAGGGAACTTCATTCTGGAATTGTGGAACTCAGTACTGCATGTGGCACGATTTTTGCCTGCCAGTTGAGCAGTGGTTAAATTTCTTGTCCAGAGATGGTGGATCTTCAATCTGAGCCTATCTGGTGAAACTATGATCATTACTTATTTCTCAGATAAAATACAAAAGTTGTGAAATATGATACATCATCAATTACTACAGGCAAAAACATCAACTAAAACATCAACATGTTAGAAAAGACTAGGCTTTGATCGAGATGTCAATGCAATGACATACGAAAGACATAACAACGGATACAAAAAGTAACATGCTGAACACTTTCAGATTGAAGAGCTCAGTAAGGATTGGCACACTGCACTTCAGATTTTGCCCTCATTCGTGTAGAGCCAGTCGTAGTCTGCTTGGAACTTCAACCACTGATCGTGAGTCTGACTAGGTGGATAATGTTTTCATAAATCAGAACAAATAAATTTGGCTATTTTGGCAGTTGCAAGCAAGCTCAAGTTTTGCAGACTACTTCATCTTTGTCAGTGACATCATGCTCTGTTGGAGCTGACTGTGTTGGTCTTGGACACAGTATACTGCAAAGATTCTTTCATGTATTCAGAGATGTGCTTAAATAAATACCACGGGTGCTGTAAAGGAAGTCCAGGAGCCATGATAGATGGGGGAGCATATTTTGGAAGACCAGGAAGTTTGCACTTCAACAGGTTGAATTCCACCTCCTGACTCTCGGTAGATATTTTAGCGAATATGGTACCTGGATGTCGACCATTAAAAGAATTGGTGTTACTGTTTTGATGCCTGGAAACGGTTTAAAATAAGGACTAAGGTGCTGCTGCCATTTCCAACAGAAACAGCCATGCTCTCGAAATCGCAATGGACATCTACAGTTGTAACGACCTGGCTGCAAGATGCTGGTGGATTGACAGTATGTGCAGTCGGTGTGGAAGCTTTTTTCATCCAGTTTTCATAAAATTGGCAATTCTTCTGAATTAATTATACTTTCAGAATTCTTTGTGCTCAGTTTGACTTTTAACAAAAGACTCATGGATGCGATTGCGATATCCGCAAATCTGCAAATCCGCCTTCTTTAGAGCATTTTGTTAATAATGCAGTGTAATTTACACAAACAAAATTCACAGTACACACTCTCAAAAGTCTTTGTAAAACACCGAAACACAAATCAAAAGAAATTTAAGCTATGGCAGTCTGTCACAACATTCACTTCTACTGTGCCTTCTTTCGCACTTACAATCAATCGCCATCCCTTTGACATTCAACAATTATATTAGTTCATGACCCTTTTCAAACACCATCAGCACAATTCACGATGATCATTAAATGACAATTAGACGACAATTTTACAAACTAGGTCCTGCTCACCGGATTTCATCAGATTTTCAGGTGTGTGGTTTCGAAGAATTCCGCCACACCCTCTGATCGTTATCCCTGCAAGGCTCCAAGTTGTCCTGCGTCACTTGTTGTCGTCGTTCTCCAATCGTCCGTTCGTCTTCCGCATCCTCTTGTTTGCTCGTCTGACTTCGTCCTCCGGTTGTTGTTTGGATCGTCTGATCATCGTCCTGCTCGCATGATCGTTGAATTCGGCCGTTCGGCTCGTCTTGATCACTGCGTGCTCCTCGTCCTTCTTGTTTGACTTCGTCTTCCAATGTCGTCACCGTCCTCCAACGTCTCCGCTTGATACTTGTTTTGAGTCGTGCAGCGTCGAGTTCTGCTCTGTCTCACGATACAGAGCCTAGTTTTAGGAATTCTGTGTAATGTGGGAGGAGGGTGTAGTTCGATAGATTCATGGCATGGGTGCTAGTGCCGTGGTGCGATGTGAGGTCTGAAAAATACACTATACCGAATCCCTGCTGGCACAATGTACTTAAAGAAGATGATTCTGCTTCACTGCTCATGTAGTCTTATTTCAGTTATGGTGGCAAGCGGTGCTATCAAGTGGCTAGGCTAATCTTTGGGGGCTTGGTTGCTGTTCGAAGCACGTGGCTTTTAACAGTGTTCCTTGGTGACCAATAACATACTCAATTGGTTCAACAACAAAAAACTTTTGTTTTAGGTATGTGATTTGGTTGTTTTTGTCAATTCCTTCAAATAGCATTTTATATTTATTGAATAATTCGTTCAATAATGTTTCACTATCTTTTATTTTAAGTGGTTTAAACAGCTCTAAAACATCTTCCAATAAAATGTCTAGCACACAAGAGAAAGTCTGAACAGGCAATCACCATATAATTAATGTTCCTTGGTGACATTTTCTAATGTAGTAACACGGAGCCTTCTTGCCTCACAAACATACAGCATTGCCTTTTAAATTGGGTTTTGAAGATTTAATTTGTGCGGCATTATCACAGTCACTATCTGATTCTAGCCACCTACTACATCAGCAATTCTATCAGCAGTCTCATTTTGCAAAGTGATTAGATCTTCTTTATTGGCAGCCATGTCACTTTTGTGTCACTTACCAAGATGCCGACTAAAATCTTATTTTTCGGAAAAATTTGGACAACTGGTTTTAACAACAGTCACAGTGTGTGCACTCAGTTCAATCAAACCATGTTTCGATTTAAAATGTGTAAAAAAGTTGCTTACAGAATGAGCTACAACTGTTTTACAGATAAAACAAGTAAGAATTTTTGCTGATATTAAGTTAATAATTGCTAATTCAGAAATATTTCACCTTTGAATGTTAAAAAAATTATAAATTTCTGGTGACTGCTGGGCTTAAAAAAATTAGCAGTTACAAGACGTCATTGATGCGATGGAGTAAGAGCGTACGACAACCAGCTTTGGGTACATATGAAGGAAATTAGAGTAGATTCAGTGAGCAAAAGAAGAGACTCCCATTTAATTTCTTGACCTACAACAGAGTGGAGTTGCCTGGGTGTTGAGGGACATGCCAGGATGTTCTTCTGTGTTCGAGAGCATGTACAGTGTCTGTTAATGATGTACAAAGTGATTACCAGAGATTACTGTAATGCCGTTTCCTCAAGGGCAGTGTACGATGGTGCAGGGCAATGGCACTGGCCACCTCTGTGCCCAAGTGAACTTCCTATTGCAGTTAATATTTCCCCTAGGAGCAAAGAACAGTTGTGATAGCAGGATTAGAACAACTGTTCCTGGTTAATTCAGCTCAGCATGTGTCTTCTGGCCAAATGACCTTCCATAAATGTTCATTTTGCAAAATATCAGTCAGGCCAACAACAGGGGTCTGTGTTAATACAAATTATGCAGGATACAGTTATCTTACTTAGACTATCGCAGATTTCAGTTTACAACATTTTCAAAGTTTCAGCAGCAGTACAGATCCTATTGCAAGCAAAAGAGAAGATGACACAAACAGGTCACTGAACGTGTCAAGAGTTGACAGACACAAGGGTGTGTGCTTGAGGCGTACTTCCAGCTATCACAATAGTAGTTATTTAATTTTTTTAATTAAGTCACCTTCATTTGTTTCTGACAAGTGCACAAGCATTAATTACAATTACATACATATTTGAAATAGACTAGAGTTAACTTGAACAAATAATATAGACAGATGCACAGCTAAATACTTGTCCTTGTGAACATGTAGCAAGAGCTGATGAAGGCGTTGGCCGGGAAACTGATTTCTTGAAGTGCTTCCTCTCTGCTCTATCAGCTCTTCTGCAGTATAGTTCCAATCTAATTCTTCTGTCCCCCACTCAGATACATCAAAGCAAGCGTCTAATAGAGTAAGGCTTTTGAAGCAAGGACATTGTGGCTGGATCAAAACAAGAGCAAATTTTTTAGCCAACCGTTCCATTTAAGGAGTAGTACTGTGGAGGTTAGGCTCCTGTGGTCTATCAGGAGACTAACACAATGACTTAAACACCTTTTTATCAACACAAACCAACTGCTTGTCTTGAAAGTACTGCATTTTAGAAGTGGTGATATGTCCAACACACTAATTCTGTGTTTGCTACTGGAAGTTGATAAACCAGCAGTTGCCTCAGTATCCTGTGTGACTGGTTCAGGAGGAATATCTCTGGCAGTTGATATACTATCAGTTCCCTGGAACCGTTTTAGACGCAACAGGTCAATACAACAGACGGCTATTTTAAGTCAAAAGATAGAATATGTTATATCAATTATAAGCAACTTATTTATGAGCAAATAGTACTGCAGTCGGTATCTTACCTCCAGGGAAAATGTGGACGGAAAAAGGAAGAAAATTGTCAAAAATAAACTTGATAGTTTCTGCCAACAGTTAGCGATTTACTCCAATGATGAATATTCAGCATATTAGGCTCTTTTGACTTGAGAGCCTGGACCAGTTATAAACCAAGTTACCCTACTTCTGCACCTTCACACAGCCAGCTACTCAAGTCAGGTCCTCTCGCTGAGCCTTTGAAAGGTTATGAAAAAGACCAGCCTCACCAACTGAAAAGGAACCCTCAGATACCTCAATCGCTCTAACAGATTCCTTGCATATGCCTAGTATAGTAAAGTTTGATAGCTGGCTTGTCAACTACATGCTTATGATTGGTTGTAGACTTGGTACGGACAGTTTTTCTAAAGATGAACGTATTGTGTGTGGACGAGGTCAGGTTCGCTTGCTTCATGTCAAACCAAGAGATGTATAGAAGATGATCGCCAGCTCTCTGTCACAGCCCTGGCCTTCCTTCATCATCTTGGTTGATGTGATCTTTTGTGGCACTCCCATTCGATTTGTCTGTAGAGCCCATAAGCACCAAGTTGCTTTGTTTTCAGCTCAACAAATAGTGCTGGTGAAATGAAATAGTTGTCCTTGTAAACTTTGTGTCAGTTGTTGTACATTGTTGTACAAGAGCTGACACAGACTGGTACAACCTTCTTTGTCATGCCAACTACCACTTCGGTCTTCTGACCTATATGCATTTCCAAATTCGGCTATTGCCTGTCCTCATATCTGACAAAACCCATGCATTCAGGCCCCACTTATGTGGCTTGTTCAAACGCTACTATTCATGCGGCCATCGAAAGCAGTCCCACTCTCGTCCACACTCACTTCACAATCAGGGTAGTATGTAGTTTCCTGTGCAATACTGATGTGTTTGAGGGGAGGTTGAATTGTATACAGAGGATCTTAGGCTGGGCTGTCAGAAGGCAAACATTTGGCATTGTTATTTAGATGAAAATATTCCAGAATTAATTTAACTTAAATTGTGAGTCATAATAGATTGCAGCCCAGGCATCTTCAGAATGTTGTCAGAAGTCTGCATAACTGGGAACTTTTCCCATGATGAGGAAAAAATTGCCAAAAGGCCCAGTTGTCACCCTTTGCTAGATCAGTCCAACTGTTGCTTTGTGTATGTGATCCTAGAGGTCTTTGTTTGCAATGCACTTGTCGGCCGAACAATTCATTTCGGTGACAGTGTGATGCATCAGTCAAGTGAAAAGAAGTGGCAAAAATTTCAGATGCAGTTGACTCTGTGAACAAGAAGGCAGATGCATTCACTTTCAACCAATTTTCTTTATAGGCTGATGGCTCGACACTACCACCTCGAATTTAGTCCTCAGTTTTGCTGGAAAAGTCTGTTAGATCTCTGGTATGAACGGTACTTACAAAAACCTTCACTGGCCCTATGTGTAGCAGTTTCCCACGTTCAAAGTTATCATTGAAGTCCGATTCTCCAAAAATCGCACACAACATCGAGCACTTTCGCTGGCCACAGCAATTCGTAATTAATGTGTGTAATGTTTTTAAAAGATGATTGACGTAGTGCTGAACACTTTCATGCCAACCATCTAATAAAAAACTATTCTTGGTGGTAGCGGTTCTACTAGTACAGTCTCTTCGGGTTTGTTTCTCTGGCGTGGTTCCGTTGACTTGTCAGAAGAATGACACTTCAGATGATTTTTTTCGTATTATTAACTATTATTATTTTATTTACTACTATTTCTTATTGTTAAACGATCGGTATAAATTAATTCCGGATAATGAGTCATTTGGTCAACTATAATCAACACATACTTCTTGCCACTGCTCGAAGAAGGAATTACAGGGCCTAAAATATCGATTACTATTGTCTGAAACGGAACCCCTACTGTGGGAGTCTCTTGCAATGGTACCCTGTGATTTTTAGGTATGTTCGCTGTTCTTTGACAGTTTGGACGTTTGTTGTTATCTCCTCATCCATCCCCGGCCATGTATACTCCTTTCTCAGGCAGGATTTTGTCGCTTTAATACCTCTATGACCCACAAATTTTGAGTCATGACTCAGCTCTAGCAAACTCTGTCTGTATCTGATCGGCACTACTAGTCTAAGATTCTTCGCTTTATCTTCTGCATTTCTTTCTCTCGTTCTTTTCGTTTGTACAGTATGCCTTTATTAATAACAAATGGTTCTTGTTCGGTTTTAGCTCGATGCCACAAATCTTTCAATGTCAGGTCTGTTCCTGTTCTTTGCTGAACTCCACACGTCAATGTGCGTGTGTGTGTTGCTAGTCTCCTTCTGGTTATCGCTGACTTCTTCTCCCTCTGCTTCTTTCCCCTCGCTTGGATTAACCTTTGATCCTTTCTCCGCTTGTGGAGTCCGATATCTTTTCACGTCTGGCATTCCATAGTCCGTTGCTCTTGTTGCAATCATTGCTTGTGGTGTCGAATTCCCTATGTCGACTTTAACCTGGAGTTCTTTCTGACTGGGATTTTCCCATTCATTGTTTGTATCTATTTTACCTTCCTTGGTAGTACAAACTAAAATGTCTATTAAGTCTGGGTTCTCAACGAAGATATCATGACCTAGAATCATGTCTATTTTTAACCCTTCTACCACACCTGCTTTGATTAGAACTTGTCTATCAGTTCCAAATCGTGGGGATAATACTTTGACTTCAGTCACTGCTACAGACTGAATTCTCCCAAATGCACACTGGACATTGATGGGCCTGTGTTTAACAGATGGCTTATCTCTTACAAAATCCGAATTCAACGGTGTAATTTGAGATCCACTGTCTCTTAATGCATTCACATTCATTCCATTTATCATTAGTGGTATTATAAAGTTATTTTGATATTCTTTTATGCTGTTTATATGCGACATATCATGCACAAAGTGACTCGTGCACTTTCTTTGCTTGTACATTGTTTTGATTTATGAAAAGGTGATTTACAAATCCAACATTCATTTGTGGTTTACTGTTTGCCATTGGTTTGATTTATTTATGTTGCTATATCTGGTATTTGTTTTATTTCCTCCTTTCCCCTTGCCTCTGCATTTCACTCTGTGCCTTTCCGTTTGCTTCTTGTGTGCCTTGCACGTGTGCACTTCTCTCCATGGTGGTTGACTTGGGCTTACTCCAACGTTTATGCTCGCCTTTGCTTCAAGGTAATATTCCTGCAAATCTCTCAGTCTGCATAAGAACTGAGAATAAGTTTCTTTCCCGGTGCGATGCACTGTTTTTAATTTGTCCAAATAGAACTTAGGGTTCATTTGACATGCTTGTTGCTGTGGAATCCCAGGTGAGAAAGAGCCATGCGCAATCCCTCCCAGTATTGGGTTCGAATTGATTGCTTAGCGTGGAAATGCTCAAATCCTAGGTCCAATCCCGACATAATCAGATCTAGGATAACTGCTCAGGCATTCGCTTTGCCTAAGGGTACCAGGATGACAATGTCCATGGCGTGTCAAACAGAAATAACAGAAATAGCCATAGGTTTGCTATAACCAGGATTCGTAGTGGATTCCACAGCAAACTTCTCTATAAGAGAACCTGCAATATGATCTAGGTGATAGGCTAGCCTTCCCCTCATGTCAGATTGACATTCATTCTGGCGCTTCATAATTCAAGCTACCAAGACACTCGATCACCAAATCAAGGCCCAAGCTAGGCCTAGACAAATGCAAAGCAGTATTTCGGGTTACCTCACCCACTTCACTTGGGAGATCGATTACCATCAGATAAGCATCGTCATGAATAAGCGTATAAACATGTTCATTTCAACACATTTACATTTTTAATGTAACGTGGAAATCCCTACTAAGCACAGATAAATATGATATCAATCAGCGAAGTCAGGATCTGTCGAATTCTCTGTACTTTATCAGCATAAGCCTTCGACAGACAAGCAGTCGCACGAGGAAGGTTTTCATTTACAATTTTCAAAAAGTGTTCAGCTGCAGAGCCAGCCATTCATGACTTGCACTTCTACTGTATGAATTTAGTGTGCCTCTTTTCTATCCAACTGCATTCTTCCAGTTTGTGAAAAGACTATCAATCAGTTCACTGTTTTTATTGTGAGAGGAAAATATAAAAGATGGTGCACACCACACAGTTGCTGAATGCAAACAATATCTCAACCACGGATATGGCTTCACCCAGGCAGGTTAAATTGTCATCCACTTGATTTGGAAAGTTTACAGTTTCCTGGTATGAAACTACTTTCTCTTAAAAATCTTACTTTCGTTTCAGCATTCAGCGTTCTAGTTTTCTGTAAGACACACTCTGACCAAGTACAGGTATCAAATGCACTGTAGAAATAATAGCTTCACACAGAATGACAACAAAAACATATGGCTCCTCACAATTTAGTGAAAATAATAGCTCCACATGAATAGAAGCACAAGATAAATCTCCACAGCGAGCATAGGCGTATGGGAAATTTCAGCAGCAGGGGGGCAAGATTTTATTTCTGCCCGAAAAAATTCCTTGTCATTGCCATGGCGTCATGCATTTATAGTCACTGATAGTCTCTAGAACAGCCCAAAATGTCGCCGAGCCCCTGGAAATTTGCCTCCTCTTCCTCCCTTTCAGCGGGCCTGCTCTTGAACCATTCAGGATTAAAATCCCTTCGAGTTCCTTCACGTCCGATTCTTTTCGGACAATACTCTGAGTATTGGTTAGTTTGGGCAAGGCTGGCCATCCTTCATTACATCATCGCTAGAGGGAGTGTTGACGTTCTCATTCTCAGAGTCAGGTAGGTCAGCATCCTCTTCATCAAAACTTGAACTTTCACTAGGATCGTTTTCACCAAACAGCTCGTTTGACACAACTGTCGTCTGTCGATAAGCTTACACCACATGTGTCCGGTGCAGACAGCAGACTGAGTATAGGTCTATCTGAGGCAGATTGTGAGACTGCGGTTTGCTTCAGTTGCATGAAAAAAGTAAGCTGCTTTTGGGACTTTTCACGCACAGCGATGAACTTAACATTTTTACTCTGGTGATTTTTACCATGCTGATCTGCATAGTCTGAATCTTTACCACATTCACTGCACGTAACACGCTGTCGATACCTTCGTTTCCGCGAAGGTTCAGTCATTACAAAGTTATAATTCTAACTTGATAACTGATGCTAACAATTAACACTTTGTTTTGAGTCCCAAATTCACAAATAAGTAAATATCAAACATGAGAGAAATTTATGCACGCAACGCTGACTTCCGGAACTGCACGCCGAAAAGTGGAGTGCAACAGAACTTGAATTTAGAGTTTTAATGTAACAACCTACATATGATTACATATACGTACCAATCTCTATCGTTTCTATCTACCCCAGTTATTCTTCACTGTTCGCCCTGATGTAGAACATGTGTTGGGTTAGTTATGATGGCTGAGAAGAGGTTACAATCAGCTTTCTGGCAGAGTTGCTCGAAAGTAAGATAGGATTCCGGTAAATATCGAGACCGGACCAATCTTCGCATTGTTGCCTCAAGACGTGTACGACCCATTCCTCCCACGTAGCCCCACCACGCCGGTGCCGCATACAACAACCGTGAAACTGTGGTTGCACTTACCACATCATTCAGTGAATGGCCCGATAATCCATGTGCTTTTAGGACGCGGAGGGCGTACATCGACTGCCTGGCTTTGATGATTATATTGGTAGGTAGGCAGGCAGGCAGCTACCCAGCTTTAATACACACCAGTCGGCCGATGTCAGATTCCTCGCCTCTGGGGTGATTACGGCGAAGGGGTGGATGGAGGGTACTCTTCGGTTGATGTGGCCTCCTGCGAGATGTGATATAGTTGGAGGCATCTGCTGTTCTTCCATCACCACGCTGTGCTGGCCGTTTATGTCATAGGCCAAGTCGGGAGACGAAGCCGTGACAAATGATATGGTGGTTTGTGAGCTAGTAGTTACTAATAGTCTAATACATGCGGATTCGGGCAAATTGTTCAGCATTTTTCCCGATGCCTACTTGCCCGAAAAACAGGAACGCCCAAAATTTTGGGGGCGCTTGCCCCCTCTGACGCCTATGACAGCGAGAATCACAGAATATATTGTCGTAAAAGCGTTCCCTCTCCTCCGTCTATCACCAGGCCGAGTCATGTATAGGAATTGTATATTCGTTTATTCAGTCAGACAGCTGTCAAAATGCAGCTGTTAATAATAAATTGAGATTTACACTGAAGTAGCAATAGAGACTAATTATAATGACCTTGTTCTATATCGGAAATAGTGCACTATTTCGTCTGGATTAGCAACAGAGAACTAATTATAATCGAATGAATTCTATTACGGCAAGTGGGAGTTAGCTAGTGTAGGCAACATGTGAAGAATATCAGATTGGCTCGTGAAAATTTACTAAGGGGCGTTAGTAAATGCCTCTGAACATCAGTCTTGGTAGGAAGTTCCTGTCGTCTTTATGAATCAAGGGGAAGGGAAAGTGCGGGGGGTTGTCTATATGTAGCTGTCTTTAGGTGCGTGGATCTGACCTCCGTGGTCTATCAGAGATCTTCGTACAGATCAACAAGTTAACAGTTTACCATTTTTAAGATTGGAAACAATAACTCAGCGATGGAAGAAACGTCATCACGAGCATCAAATGTCTGCAGTTATATCTACGACTCGGTAACCTTTCTATGCTATGCCATGAAGTCTGGTTCACCTACAACGATGCTTCCTAAAACCGTCCTATTCTTTGTATATCTCTGTTTTAATTTCCCAGCTCCTTATATAGGCAATAGGAGGGTTTCGGAGCAGGGAGGGAGGGCATTACTAGTGAAAGAGAACTTTGGAGGGAAGGAGGACATGACTAACGAAAGAGAGCTAGCTGATCAGCAGAGTCACATACACTGCTTCATTCCATAAGAATCACGTCTTCGTTAGGGTGGTCCTTAGCTCCATGTAAAAAATTTGTTGGGGAATTTTAAACGAGGCACCCTCCAAACTTTTAGTTTTAGGTACAAAAATAATAATACTGAAAAGTTTGTGGAGATTTTATGAGTTTTAGAGGTTGCTACCGGACATAACATAATTATATCAAATATATTGTAAAAACGCACACAATACATAGAATATTGTATAGGCCTACTATTCTTATGCACAAATTCAAAACAAATTCTGGTGGGCAGTGGTGGACGGTAGTATTTACTATTTGGGCCAAGACACACAAGTGAACATTAAAATGTTTAGTTCCAGTTACTACTTAATGTATTAATGAATCAGTGTCTTTGTTCCTGTCTGGATATCTGTGACGATATTCCAGAAACTGCTTATGATCCTCATTATTTGTTTGAAGCTTGTTATACTCGTCCATGAGTGCCACTCCACGCTCTGCTATGTATTTCACATCTCTTACTGAGGTGGCAGTGGCCTTGGCTAACTTGTAGTTCTCATCGTTTGGCCAAGTATCAACATCTTATTGGATGAAACTTGCTGGAATGCATGTAATGCTGAAGAATCTTCTGTGTTTTCCGTGAACAAATTTTCCAGTTGCTTCCAGCTGATCAGAGGTTACCTGGTATTCTCTTTAGTGGATGTTCGATGCCAGTTTTGTCCAGAGGAGCAGCCATATGGCGCTTGATAAATCAATGGAGACCCCATCATCAAAGAACGCAAAAGTCTCCAATTCCTCCGACAGATACCAGAAGTGACCCGGAAATGTCTTCATTGCAACCTCTGCATCTGCACAATTTTTCTCCTTGTTTATCAATCTGTCAATGTCCTTCAAGAGCTCCAGGTCTATTCGAGGAGCCAATGGTGCATATGATGCTTGAAACCAGACTTTGACGTATACGGCATTACTGTGAACAAGCAGATGTCAGCTATCCCCTTTTCTTCTCTTCTTGTCAACTTGAACTGTCTCTTGAACATCCAAATCTTAAGACTATAAATACTCTTGGCCATCCACTTTGTTCTATGCAGCCCAGCTGGTGCTCTGAATGATATGCCCCTGGAATAAACGCCGCCAAAGAAAGTGATGGTCAGCTCCAAAAGTTTGTGACAGGAAATTGTTTCTTGTAAAAACTCATCGGATGTCATTGTGTTCTATTTTGATCGGTCTATAAGTCGCCAGTTTCTCTGGAATCTCTGATAATCATTATGTCTGGACCTTGGGATGGACCAAGAGAAAGCATGACCACTGCCTCCAACATTATTTTTAGTATGTGATGGCGACATGCACGCCACAACATATCCCTGTGCAGCCTATGCTCCAACACAATGATATAACTATAATTGGATTAATAACTACTTACTGCTTGCTTACTTATTGACATCTTTTCCATAATGCATTTGGCAACCATTTTGTTTCATATTGGGTTTCTTAAAAAGTATACTGCTTACTTTGTTAGTCAAAGAAAAACACTAAAAGACCACTGAGTTTGAAAAAATAAATTATTTATTTCTACGTTTGTTTATCAAATAAATAAATAAATAAATAAACATGAGTACTATTAGGGTATACTAATTGCTAGAAGTCATTTATAGTGTTCAATAATGAATTACACACACAACTGTATGTCACTTTGCAATTTTCTCACCTGCTAACATCAGTTCAATTAAGAAAATTGCAATGGCTAGTCTAAATGAATTCCTCGTGACATAGGCTTAAACTGTAGCATCTGGTAGCAACCTCTAAATATTGTCAGATCCTCTTCAAATTTTTTCTGAATTTTTTCTTCATCAGTAGAAACAAAAGCACAGGGTGCCTCATTGTGAAATCAGACTTTCAAAAATAAGGACCACCCTAGTCTTCGTCCTCTGAGACTGGGCTAGGTGCCAACACAGCATGTGGTTGAGCCGCTGGAGGGTAGCCTGGGTCCTCCTCATCCGGGTCCTCCTCATCCGGGTCCTGAGGGTCGGGCGACATCCAGCAGATCCGGATGTACCCACAGAACATCTTCCTCTACCAGAAGAGCAAGTAGCTCCTTGTTGTCTGAGTCTGGGGGCGAAGGACAGCTGCTGAGGGGGAATCCCACCGTCAAATTGCAACGGATGAAGATTTCTGCCGTGTATGCAGGAGTAAAGGACCGATGTATACACAAATGGACATTGGATTTTTCGCAACAGGTCGCAGTCTTTGTATTTCCCAGTCTGTGGATTTTTGTGCTGGGCACAGACTCTGCACCTTTACCTAAATTGTGCATTGGATGGAAAATGCTTGCCAAGCAACCTGCGAATGGGAAGAGGGTGCCTACCAGGACCTGGCACAACACTATCATCTGGTGGGATTGCACACTGTGCAATCAAGTCAGCTGTCAGACTGTAAGCAAGTTGTAGCCTGAAAACCTTCCGAGTCATCTTCTTAATTTTGCCATGCACAAAGTTGTGTAGCACATAGCTGTTGAGCACTGCTATCTCACAACTGTAGAATGCCCTCTTCCACCGCGTCATGCCCTTCCGTACGATGCAGTAATTAACTTGTAGCTGGTCGTGCAAGTCTACACCACCCATGTGAGTGTTGCAGACACATATCATTCTTGGCTTCTGTTTATCTCCATTATCACTTGACTTGGATGGTAAAACATCATCTTCACTGCCATGCAAACTGGAAAGACAATACACATCTCGTTTGTCTTTCTAGTAAATAGCAGGACTCCATCACAGTGTTGGAACTCTGACAAACCTCTTTCAGGTTTCAGACTTGCCAATTCTTTGGGGAAGTCCTTTCTGTTGCACCTTACTGTTCCAGTCAGATAGGTGTCATCTCTCAGCAGATCTTTTGCCAGTTTAGGTGAGGTATAAAAGTTGTCAGTGTACGACTTGTATCCTTTACACAGATAAGGCTTCATCAAGTCATACACAACACGATAGAACAGATCAACCTCAGCAGTATCCTTTTCCCAACCAGCATATACCTGAAAGTTACGTCTGCCAAAGCCCATGGTTCGATGCTGAACCTCTGTGGTTTGCTGGGCATGTACTGGATGAAGCTGACCCTGCATCGTGTACCAGTCATCTGCTTATCCATTGAAATATGCTTGTTAGGTGTGTCGTATGTAAATGATTATCAAGAACAGCAGTCAGAACAGGCCACTAGCTTGTCTTAGTCAGGATTAGTCCGGGGTTTCGATAATGTTTGGTCGGAGCAGTGAAAGTACCACAAGATTTGTGTAAAGCGATCGCGTGTCATCACTAACCTGAACCAGAGCATCTCAAGTTCAGTCGACCAGTAGTCATGGATTTCTGGCAAGTCAGCAACCACTATAGTATTTTGTAAGCCTAAAAATGCTGCCATTTCCTGTCTAGTAAGAGGGATCCAAGACATGCTGGATGGCGTGTTCTGTCTAGATTGCAAAGTATACTTGTTGGTTTCATTGAATAAAAGGTCAATAACAGTGTTACTAAAATACAATTCAAAGCAGGCCCTTAGCCAGCCACCCGTCCACGCGTCCTTTGGACGCGTGAAAATTATTTTGGACGGGTATAAATTCTGTGTGGACGGGTTGCCAATTGGACGCGTTGCTGAGTTTTCCAACATGTGAAGTCATTTTTAAAAATTCTTTTTATTAAAATTTAGAATTAGACAAAAACATGAAGACATCAAATTTTTTAATTAATTTGAATCAAATGTCCTTCAAAGTTGATGTTAAAAATGCCCGCCATTAGCTCGAGTACATGCTCTAAGGCAATCTCGCCAATGTTAATTGATTGCACAATCAACAATTTCTTGATCAAAACGATTCCATTCCTCCACAACTCGCTGTTTGAGATGGTCATTGTCGCATATACGCGGGTTTGGGATAAACATGTTCTTGAAGGACGCTCCATATCTTGTAGTTGAGCGGATTGAGATTATGGCTACTGGAGGACCAAAGAGTGGGTGAAATAAAATCTGGAGTTTCTCTTGACAGCAGATCCACAGTTTCTCTTGCTCGGTGAGCTGGAGCACTGTCCTGCTGGAATATGAAATTTCTTCAAAAACCTTTTTGTTCCATAATGTTTTTCTTGTCTTAAAATTTTAATCAAACTCAAGTCATCTTCACTGAAAACCGTTTTCTGTTATTATCGTCTGCTTAAATGGATATGAAGTCATTATGACGTCATACCTTCTTAGTAAGTAAAGTATGCAGTTTGCAAAAAAATTATTTTATCTTTTACATGTTGGAAAGTTTGAATTTTGTTTGTCCAAATTTGAATGTTCATAACTTTTGACCCTCTTTTCAGAAAATATTGATCATTTATCCCCAATTTTATTGAATTATATTTAGAATTGACAGATTTATTGCCAAAACAAAAAGGGTATCAGTTCAATTGAGACACAGTGTATAGTGCAGCATAAAGAAGGCATGAATCCAAGGTTGCCTTAAGCGAAATAGGGGTAATAAATCTGTAATCTGTTGTAGAATCTCGGTTGAAATCTGTTAAACCTGGGAAACCAAGTCAGTTACAATGCAAGCAATTAAGCTGAAATAACAACTGCATAATGAATTCCATAGCTTCCATCCAGTGACCAAGATTATCTGAAATCATCACATCAGGAGCATTGCAATTCCGAAAATTTAGCTAAAAGAGAGCATGAGTAGTTTGGTCAACATTACCACCGCTCCCGCAACTACCGACAAAATCACTTAAATTTATTATCATCACATCATCAGAACCACCACAAATATAAGCAGTGTTGTATGCAAGACTTCAACCTTCAAGACCGAGACGAGACCAAGACAGTTGAGTTCTGAGAACAAGACAACAAGGTACCAAAACCGAGACTCTATGTCCAAGACAATTTTGACATTTATTAGTGTATCAAATAAGCGATAAAAAAACATGCATCACTTTCTCAGAGCTATTCTTAAATACCATTACATTTTATGAATACAAGATCTTCAAGCATAGTGTCGCCTAGACGTGCACGATGAGGACGCATGAAAAGTCCACTATTGCTGAAAACTCTTTCTACAGGAGCAGAAGTTGCAGGTACGCTGATGTTGTTCCCAACGTTTCCTTTATGGTGGCTTTACACCAGGACAAACGGCAAGCCATTTCTTTTCTTTCTCCATGATTTCAAAATGCGTGAAAGCATACTTTACTATTTCTGATTCTCTATGAGACATTTCGTGCACTTTGAGAAAATCAAAATATTTAATGTGGTGTCACGCATTCACTAGAATTTCCAGAAAGACCATTTTTCAGAACTTCCAGTTTCATTAGCACTTCCGACTTATCTGTTCATATCGGCCCAGGACATTTTTTATAGCGCAAGAAATAAAGACATTTGGTGCGAGACTTATCTAGACCGCTTATACGAGACAGAACAAGACTTTCGCCTCAAGACAGTTTCGAAAAATTCGAAAAATTGCCGCGAGACTGAGACAATAGGTTCCCGAGAACGAGACATTAAAACCGTCTCGAGACCGAGTCTCGAGACCATACAACTCTGAATATAAGTGACCTCAGTGCAAAATCACATTCCATTAATATCTAAGAACCACTCAGTTTTGCAAGAGATTCACTAGCAGTATGTCCTTGTGAAAGACAAGGTCAGCTTTTAAGAAAGGTGACTCACCTAGAGCACCGAAACTCTAAAAATAGGCTTCCAGTTTTGCTGTACTCGACCTGGATAAAAAGACATCAAAATAACTTCATTGAGTCCACATATATTAAAGATAGCATTCTGTGATACCTAAACATTATAGAGCTATCGACAGGCAAATAGAGAATTGTGGAAAAATAGATAAAAGGCTAATTAATTACAAAAGCTGTTGAAACCAAAAGCAATCTTTTTCTGGCAGACAAGCTAATAGACAGTGAAACAAACAGCACTGTCGTATCTTACAGCTTATACACGTAGGTACAATACATATTGTTATAGATTGAATAAAGTGATCGTGAAGAAGCTCGTTAGACACAATTTTCCAGTAGGCAACAGCTCGCTCATGGCATATCCGTAAAGGTTGTTGCAGTCCAAGTACAATATGTAGCTGTTTTCAATGCCTACATCATATCCTTGGGCTAGATATGGATTATTTGCCTTTGCATACCGATTACTAATCATACTTACCCCTCCTCGCATGCCTTCTCAATGAAGAGATATTGATCAGGATCGGTCAAAAGCTCTAAAGAAACTTGTGTCATTCTCAGACAGGCATCAAAGCTGAGACCTGGGCTAGAGTAGTAGGGATCCAATTTATAATAATTTAAAGCCATTTTTCCGAAATTCTTCAAAAACATCCGCAAGGAGTACCACGTCTGTCTTTAAATACAGATCGTGATAATCCCGCATGATGTTAATGTCAAATTTCGCCCAAATGTCTTGTGCATGAGCATAATCCCCATCACTGATGTCTTCTTCAGTGAGGTGACTAAAAAATCGATTCTGAGGGGGTAGGCAAGTCTCCATCATTCTATCCACATTGTTCATATATTCATATGGATACACTCCTTTCCGCAACAACAGTTTAAACTGGTCTGCATGTGGATAGAGTCTATTCATATGAAGAAATTTCGAGCTTCCCTCTTTAGCCAAATTCTTCACCAGAACATCCAAACTGCAGTTCAAAAATTGCAGCGAATCAACAAAACGTAAACCATCAATTTCAAAAGAGAGATATTTCTCCATATTCATTGCAATGGTATTTACATCATGTGGTGCGAAAAACCGAGACAAATTCTTTAGAATTACATGTGAGTCGTAACCCTTGAGGTTATGGAATATGATTGGAATTAAGTAATTCGTATCCTCTTTGCCATGGGACCTTTTCCTAAATTTCATTTGGAGATTACATTTTGTACAGAGAGCAGAAATGAAATCACCTGTGATATGGCAGTGGTGTTTTACTTTATTTTGAGAAGTTAACAAAATATTACATGAGGGGCAATTTAAGCAACCGCTGTAATTTTCAAGCTGTAGTTTGGTCATTCTCTTCATTTTTTCATTTTTAGCCAGAATTTTATTGATTCTAACCTGTTCACTTTTTAAGTGTATGAAAAATGAATCCACTACATTCGATCCACTGTAAAACAAAAGGTTCCTCTTTGTTGTAATGAGCGATTGACGACACAGTCAAGCAACAAAAGCCACTTGGCACATGTGTATCCCAAAATTTGGTTGCATTCCCCACATTAACATCCTCCTCCTTTTCCAAAAAACACTTAAAATCTGAATAGATGACAAAGGGTACCTCCATTTCATTCTGGACGTTTGTGAACTTTAAAATGTTGGTGGCTTTTGGATATCTAACAGACTGTAATCCATGCTTCACACATTCAGGTAAGTGAGACTGCAATCTAGGCTCAGTGGTAAAACAGTGTAAGCAGTAGGGACATGGATGAGTCTTTTGCTTGCTTGAATTTCGAGTAGCCAAAAGTCTCGAAAGATTTCGAATTAAGACATAATGACATCTTTCACCCTCATCCAAAAGTAACAAATTTACAACATATTTCCTATTGTGATGTGGAGATGCATATAGTGGAACAAAAGTTTTATCATCAGTATTTGGATAAATGACATTTATTGCATAAAGCTGGTTGTTCAATTCAAATACTGACATTTGAGCAATCTGCTGAGGGAATGTTAGCTTTTGTACATTTAATTCGTGTAGAAAAGGGGTATAGTGATTAACACGTTCTGCGTGAATCTTCTGTGGATGAGAAACAGCCAGCACAGAATACAAAAAACAGTAGTTGTCGTTCACTATATTAACAGTTGCCGTTTTAGCTGCTATCCAGGGGGTAGATTTAATATATGATGATCCTCCGATAGGATCATATGTTGCAATATGTAATTTGACGTTACCAATGTGGTTGATCGTCCAGCCAGATCCTTCACCTGTAAAGGTGTCGATCAGAGAGCTGACACGGTTTTTAGCGTCTTCCAGATGTTGCAGAGTTTGGGTGGTGTTGAGCAGAATGGTTGGGATAGATTGGAAATATGCTACAGTTGTCATTGTGCTCCCATCTGGATTTTCACGATTGAACTGCACTTCGAGTCCAACATACCATTTGAGAGGTCTAAATTAAAAATATCAAATGATTGAATTAGTATTAAACATACAGCATCGATAGTTAACTGTCAATCATTTGGCATTGCCGATCACATAATATCGAAACATGATGGATACGATTAATATTATAACTTACTTACTTCAACGAGGAATAAAAACAATGACAAATGACTTAATGATACTAACAGACATAAAAAATAAAGTCTTGTATGAAATAAATAAATCAATGCAAAATTCAATTATAGCAAAACAAAATTTTTAAAAATTTCAATTTATAAACATCATATTTATTAGGGTGTCCCATAATGTCTGAAAAAAATTTTTTTTTGCAAATCTCAGGGGGCACCTTGTAGAAAGTTTCTATATGATAATACAATGCTACATGCAAAATTTCAGTTCATTTGAATAATATTTAGAGGTCCCTCAAGTCTGTTGAATGTCATTGTCTCGGCCGTCGAATGTCTCGTGATATCGTGTAGTTTGACAAGGTATTGAAAATTATTTATTGTCATTTTAAGTTGTTTGATACCATTGGAAAGCTTTTAGAGTATGTAGTTTATGAATATATTTATAAACTGTGCTAGTTCAAACAATATAATAAAACTAGTTCAAGGCAAAAACATCAAAATTCAGAAAATTATTCATTGATCGGCAGTATTTTTTGTAAGAAACGAGGTCGAGTTCAAACTACATATCGAAAAGTTTGTCTCTGGTGCAAGTTGCAAATTCTTTTCTGTGTTTTTCTGCTACTTGCAACAGAAACTGTTTCTGTTCTTCATTTCTTGTTATCGATGAATTGAAATTCTGGATCAGGGCAACGCCACGTTCAGCAACGTCATTAACGCAAGCCAAATTATTCACTAGCTTGGCGCCAGCCAGGAATGAATCATTGTTTTTCCAAGAGTCAACTGGCGAATTCAGAAAACTGTCATCAATGCCTGCAGTTTGGAAGAAGCTGCTTGAAATAGCTATATCCTCCAATGTTTCTGGAAGTGACTGGAGTAAATGTGGACCTCTTGCAGATTTCATCTCTCTCACAAGCTGAATTTTCTCGTCGTTATAAATTTTCTCCGAGAATAAGCATAGTGTAGCCAACTCTTGGCTTAAATACCACGAATGGCGTTTCATCATTTTCAGTCCAGTAGACTTTAGTGCATCATCATCATATACTTTCAAGCGTTGGATTAGCAGTAAATCATTGATTGGTGCATCGACTACCAACCTACTAGTGAACCAGGATTGTATGTAAATTGTCACAACAAATCGATTGAATCTCTGAATTCCTTGGAATTCACAACCTGTCAGAGAAAAAGTTTGTTCATTTCCATTGAACAGAAGCTCAATTTTCAGCGAATATATCGCCTTCGCCATCCAGCGAGCACGATGTAAAGCACCAGGTTTGCGAATGTTTGCCTTGACATCCAATCCAACCATTAACCCAGCTAGGCATATAAACTCGCGATAATCTTCTCGAGGATAACTTTTGTTGCAATGCTCAAGAATGAATTCTTTCACTTGATCCGAAACGATTATCAGTGGGACTGTTCGTTGTTTGAAGATATCGTGATTTAGATCAGACCATTTCTCGCGGAATCGCTTAAAAATAAGGATATCTGGACCAGTTGATGGTGATCGAAGACATACTTGAAAGATATCTGCCAAAAGAACCTCAAACATGTGGTGCCTGCACGCCATCCATAACAGATTCCGACCAATGTCGTTTTCAAGAAGTGTACATGCTCCGTTAATTCTCCCTGTGTTTGAGGCAGTCGTATCGAAACACATACCGATAACATGATTATCACACTCCCATGATCGCAGAAGGTCAAGTACTGCATTAGCAGCTATTCGTCCAGTCCCAGAAGTCAACTTGGGTACACCGAGAAGTTTAGTACTTCCATCTATGAGAGAGGAAACAAGAACAGGCAGGCGATCTACAAGTTTGCTCTCTAGGCCAGTGACATCAGGCAGCAGTTTGCCATCCCAATGAACAACAGATTTGGATTTGCTTGATTGAAAGTCTAGTTTGATTAGAGCAGCAGAGACTTGCCTGTGATGTTTACGTCGCCGGTGAATTGTACTTTTGGATAGAACTGTTGAGGAAGCTGAACAACCTGTCTGATTAGCAACTGAAGCAAGAATCATCACAGATTTTCGGAGGCTAGTATTCGTTCGATCTAAGACTGCCGATACTTTCTCAGATACAATATCTTTTTGTTTGAGCAGTGTGTTTTTAATTTTCTTGGGAGATGCTGGGAGTGGTATATCAAATTCATCCATGGAATCTTCAGAAGAGCTGCTGCTTGTATTCAGTTCAACCATTGAAGATTCCGATTCATGATCTTCATTGCTTTCTGTTGAAACTTGTGAATGGATAAGTGTTAGCTGGCGGACGTGGTGTTTCTGAAATTTTTCTTGTCGATCGGCTGCTCTTTTCTCTTTTAGGGCTAACTTTCTGTCAAATGATCCAATGCATCCTTTTCTAGAGTCTTGTTGCATTTTCAGGAACTGCCGATCTTCATCATTCTTTATCAACTTCTCTGCATTTGCATGGCTGATATCAAACAATTGATCAAGCTTCTCTGAATAATTTTTCTGATTGATCTGATCTTTTTCGTTGTTGCGTGAGCGATTTTTCATCAAACTGACTTGTTCACCAAATAGATCTTTAATTTTTTGAACGATGTGTTTTTTATCACGAATTGGCAGCCGAGACTTTGTCCAGAATATAATAACTTGAGCGTATACTTTTCGTGCGGCTTCAGAAATAGTAAGTTTTTGGATGCGGTGATAATAAACAAAGTTTTTCATCACATCAAGACCTGAAGGTAAGCGAGCACCTGTCAAGATTTCACGAGGATGTCCTATCAGCCAGATTTTGTCTTTACTTCTTGTTGAGGCTACCTTTAGTTGAGACATTTTCTGAAAGTGAGCAAATTAGGGTAATTATTTTTTTGTAAATTTAATTTTTTACAAATAACTTTTAAGAGATTGAAGATAAACAGATGAAGGAAGATTTTCCCAAATATAAAAATTAGACCTAAGACCAATTATTGGCAATTATTCATTACTAATTTAATTAGACCCTAAGACCAATAGACCATTGCATAATAACTAATTCAAAAACAGAAAATATAGCAATTTTTTTTATTAATATAGCATGATCAAAAACATTAAATATCAAAACTTACCAAATATTGTCTTTAATTCTATACTAATAATAAATATAATAGTTATTTTGTAGTTTCTTTTAATATTTAAATGTTTAGATTTTGTATTTTGTATGCTATGAAAAACAACATGGCTTCCAGTCACGTGACAGCAGATGGTTTTAAATTTGTATAGCACCTAACTTTTACAGAGCTGTAAAGTGTAAACTGAGAAGGTCCATTTTTTTGTGTAAAAACTGTAAAAATGTTGAAATTACAGTTTTTCAAAGATTTCTTAGCAAAATAATTGTTTACTGATCAATCAAGGCCAGCATATCAATATATTTATAAAATCTACTCTTCCACAGCTGTCTAGAGGTGTTAAATAATAAATAATGTAATATAATTTACTATGGATGCACTGCATAATTTACAGTACACTTTTGAGTTCTCGCGAGACATCGATGGTCGAGTTGGTGAAATTCAAAATCTTTGAGGGACCTCTAAATATTATTCAAATGAACTGAAATTTTGCCAGTAGCATTGTATTATCATATAGAAACTTTCTAGAAGGTGCCTCTTGACTTCCTGAAGAAAAAAAATTCTGGGACACCCTAATATTTATAGCATAAAGTGACAAGACTACATGATTTGCTGAAGATCCAGTTAATAGTGCACTTGTAGTTGGCATACCCATTTTCTGTTAAGCTTCTCTCCAAGATGTCTGTGATAGAGCTCTGTAGGTCGCTGATAACAAGTTCCGCGTCCACGGCGTTGGGCGCTAAATGTAGTCCTTCTGCAAATGTATTCTGGACAGACGAAACATTTGAGATTTGTGGAGATGATTGTCTCCTCTCACACGTCGCACATAGATCTTTTCCTTCTCTGAAAAATCTGTCCTGTCGCCTTTGCTTACAGATCGAACAGGTCCTTCGCTTACTGCAAATATCACATAGTCCTTCAACGTTCAACTTGACTTTTTTAAATGCACTACAGTTTCTGCAATATAGATCGACATCTAAAACAATACAATTTTAAAGTGCATTAGAATCATTGTACATATCGAATCATAACATATATATACGACACATCTTCAGTTAAATGAAAAAATATAAACGATTTGCTATAAAGCATTCTTAAAAAATCATAAATATAGAAAGTCTATAGATAATTAAACTCACAAAGCATCTTTCCCCTTTCCAGACGTTTGACTTCTTTGCGTAAATTTTCTTCGTACAGCACGACGTGAGTAAGAAGGTCCACATCACTCATGTCCATAGAAGACCACTCGTTGTCGTTGTCTTGGTTGGTGGTTTGTTCAGCGATGTCCAAGACTTGCAAGAATTGAGAATCAGATATGTCCATAGCCTAATCGACGTCTTGGCTGATGCTTCGTTCGACAATCTCCAAAGCTTGTACCAATTGCGAATTCGTTACGTTCGTAGACCAGTCGTTTGAATGTTCAAACTCATCAACTGCTCTCATCACTTCAGAGTCTGTTATAATGTCATGTCCCATGACATTAGCTAAGTAAAATAAAATAAATGAGACTAAATACATGTACATAGCATATATATCAAATAAAGATTATAAATTTGCAAATAAAGATAAACATTTATGTAGTAAACGTAAGAGTAATTTAAATTAAAGTGGTGCTATATAAATTTCACTGTTCATATCAACAGCTAAGTTATATAAAATAAATGTGACTAAATACATATAGCATGCGACCAAATAAACATTATAAATTTAATAAATGATAAGCAATATTTGTAGTGGTCCTATATAAATTTTAAGAATAACTGAATGTATAAAATTATTATAAATACAAACTGCAAAATGTCAAGTCTATACTAATAGACTAAGATTCCTGTACAAATAGCAGGTTATAACAAGTAAATAATATAATATTAAGAATGATAAATGTAGATGATAATGTTGTATATAAATTATTCGAACGCCCTGAAAACAAGATAAATATATAAAATAAATAAAACAGTACTTACAGGACTGGGAATGCATGGACGGATCTAAAAGTTCGACAAATCGTAACAACTGAGAATCGCTCATCTCTCCTCCTCCTCCTCCTTCATCCTCAGCAAAGGTCATCTCGATATCGCTGTCCATTTCCATTGCTGTCGTAGTTGGTCAGCCAAAAGCACAAATGTGTACTGGTCTGTTCTAGCGTTGGGCTTTTAAAGGGATCTGAGCAGGGGAGTAGGTTATACGGCAGTTGCAAGCAGTATAAACCGGTTTGATAAAGATCATAGCATATTCGCCACACAATAATTCAGAACTGAAATACCCTCCTAATACACCAAAGCTCATAGCCAGAGGAACTATCCATTAAGAGTAAAAGCATTTATAACGTATAATTGCTCGATCTGTTAATTTACCAACTCCTGCTGACTGTAAGTCTTGAGCTGTACTGAACAAGCGAGTGACTTGGCTCTCTGCCCTTGCTAACATGAATTTGTCGCATCATTCCATTATTTTGTAGTGTTTCATCAGGGTGCCAAGCCGGTCTTTGAATATTGCATGCATGAACTCAAAGTCACAGATTTAGTATTCAGTGCGAGGAACTCCCTTCACAGCAGACACCAAGCAAGCCTAACTTGCATGGAACAAGAAAGTATATTGGTCCTGGCTGTAAGGATCACTCGGCCAATACATTTGCTGTGCATAGTCAAAACTGTAGTTCATGGACATTCTGTGCCTGCATGGAGCACTTGCTTGCAAATCACAGAGATTGAATTCCAAGCATGTTGATTTTGTCTTGTCAACCATGCATTTGTAGTGTGATCGCTCGAGCTGAACATCGTGCAAATGATGTTCTTGTTTAAGAAAAGCTGGCCACCTGTGAATTTTTTTATATTTATGATTTAATATTGGGAAAATAGCATCAGTCTTATATTAATTATTATACCATTGATCGTGTAAAGGTTCACACTTTCATTTCAGGTGTTAATTGTAATCTGAAATGTTAGCAAAGCCTGCTGCTTCTGATACCAGCGAAACACCACTGAAGCATTTTAGATTTCCCAAAAATTCTTACTTTCTAGCTTGTCTTCGGAAAATTATAGAAAAAATTTACGGTTGAAATGAAACCTTTTTCATGATCCTCAATATTGGTGTTACTGTAGATCAACGTGTTGTTGTTTTGGTAAGTCCAACACAGAATCAGTCATCAGCTTGCTTGTCATGATGAGTGGATGAGCTGAAGCCAGTACTGTTTGAAGGTTGAAACTCCAGCGACTCATTTTCCATGTCTCTACATGCACAACTTGTACAGTTCGTACACTTCTGTCTTGGTGAGGCTCAGCGGCAGCAACTTTATATCGTTCCATTTATATCATTCCTGTGGTGGCGGCCGTGACACGTGGCAGTGACACGTGGCAGCACAGCCATAGCGTAGAACAACCAAGCGCGGCCCTGACATCGATGATGCACGTCAATGCATCAGGGAGGACGGACGCACAGATGTCAACAAGAAAACACGCAGCAGGCACGGCATGGTAGAAGTAACCAATACCCGAAGAACTACAACACCATTATCCATTAAACTTTTTGACCAGTTTACGCATTCATGACCTTTCCACTGGATTTGACAGTTTTCATTAAATGCAACTTAGGTTGGGTAATCTCATGCACATTCACATGTGGTATATGAAACCCAGCCTTTTCAAGACTTTTCAGCAATGCAGTCATTATGCTTTCAGAATCTTGTCCATTTATTTCCACACAATCTAACAGTATCGTTACTGGTTCACAAAAATTAATTGAAGTGAGTAGAAAGATTTACATTTTGAAACGCGATCACAAAACAGAGACTGTCAAAAGAGCACTGAACCTCGAATGACTTCTAATGACTGGCTATTCATCAAAATTGTAAAAAATTTTTTTAGATCTTTAGAAGATCTTTCGAAAATGCTAAGGGTTTTTCATGAGCCTAACTGTTGCAAAGATATGTGGTTTGGAAACTATGCACTTCATGAGAAATTATTTAGAGAAAGATACCAAAAAAGATAAACAAATGTGATATATCATAAAGTCCTTGGTAATGATCATAGCTTGAGCTATCAAGGTGAAATTTTCACAGCTTATGAATATACATGTCTGCCAACAGCTCCTAAAGCTTAAACACAGTTGCTACATAAATGACTGAGAAAACGTGATTTGAAGATGTATGCTTGTTGTGACAAAAATTATCAAAATCACAGTGTGTAGATTTAACTTATTTCAAGCTTTTGAAACATACTACGTATAAAACAGCGTAGTATAATATATTCAAACCTTGGCTGTAATAGTTATTATTTCACCAGCGTGTAGTACTTACGGCAAGAGCAAATTTTTTAGATGGCTCTGATTCAAATTCTGATGAAATTTCAGCAGGAGCTGTTCTTTTCTTGTTGTTTGTTGTAGCATGTGCTTGGCGATTTCTTTTGCCTCTTCCTTGACCACGTCCACTTTTGTTTTTGTTTGAAATTCGTGCTAACACCCCAGTGCTTCTGTGTCAGATTCTGTTGCGGAAACACTGGGCTCTCCAGGATCTCTTGCAGTACATGGGCAAACAAGGTCTTTTGTTTTGTCCGACAGAATTCTCAAATCTGTTCAAACAGATAATTATTTGTGCTGCATAGAGCACAAAGAGCATAGAGACCACCTGGCCAAAAAATTTCTGGTATGCCTGAAGCAATATCATTTTTACCCAGATGATAAGTCTCCTCGTTGGATTCAGCATATTCCTTGAACCATATACACCGTGGCAGATCTGCTGAAAATAGAAAGTGATGTTGCTTTTTTCGATGTCTTTTTTACACAGACGATAAGTCTCCTCGTATTCAGCATATTCCTTGAACCACATACATCCTGGCAGATCTGCTGAAAATAGAAAGTGATGTTGCTTTTTTCGATATCTTTTTTACACAGACGATAAGTCTCCTCGTTGTATTCAGCATATTCCTTGAATCACATACATCCTGGCAGATCTGCTGAAAATAGAAAGTGATGTTGCTCTTTTCTATGTCTTTTTTACACAGACGATAAGTCTCCTCGTTGTATTCAGCATATTCCTTGAATCACATACTGAAAATAGAAAGTGATGTTGCTTTTTTTTCTATGTCATCTTTGCATCATAGTTGACTGATGGTCATTGCAGAAATTAAAAGGAGTTTACGGTCGCAGTTTTAGCTGAAGTACTAATAGGAACAACAAATTGTACACTTAAGCATCAGACGTGACTAAATTACACTGAAAGATGAAATACAAGTACACAACCAAAGCTATCAAACCATTGCACCAAGTACTGTCACTAGAAATGCTAGCAAATACAATGAACCAGTGCACCAAGTACACTTTGTTGATAGTACAGTCACTGTGAACAAAGCTGGGCACTTTTCTGCTGTTCGTGCACAATAGTCGCCTTGCCAGTTTGCTTATCTAATGCACCATGGTGCCCATATTTCAGCCACGAAATTACGTATTTCCTGGCATTCCAACGCGTTAGTGATGGCCTGTTAATGCTGATCATCAGCAGGTCACTGATGGGGCCAGCAGTCAGCCGGTTGCACACTGTAGTATGTTGTAAATTCATCTGGCTGAAGCCACACTCGCAAGCTGCGGACAAAATGGGCAGAATCTTCAACCTCTGCTCAAGTGTTGCGAGAATGAGCTCCCATATGTTGGCGTTGTTTGTAGAGTACTCAGTCACAATCTGGGCTGCCTCTGTGGAAGGAACTTCAAACTGTTTGCACAGGCTTGCGATCTGCTTGTCTCAGCACATCCTTCAGCATGCAGGACTCCACAATCATGTACCAGGACTGTAACTTCTTTGCAGAGCCAGAGAATTTGGTTTTTTCTTTGTCGTTGCACTCAGACTCTGGCGATGACAATTGACTGAAGTGCTGAAAAAGAGCAGGAAAGTTCCTAAGAAGTGCCTTGACGGAAGTGAAGGACGAAAATGCCCACCGCACGTTAAACAATTTCTGGACTGTCATTAGCTCAACTGACAACTCACCGGCAAACAGGTGGATTTCATGCTGATTCTTAAGGGACATGCTGTACACCTTGTACAAACCATCGAGTAGATCACGGAAGTGTGACATTGGGATTCACTATGTCAGTGGCGCTCTTTACGGACAGCTCTAATCGATGACTCGTACAGAGAAAGCTTTTTAGAAGTGGAAAATTGCCAGCAGCTTGTTCTGGCAACCTTCCACATGAACTGATGCATCATTGACACTGGCCAGACTATTACACTGCCAGACTATTACACTGTCCAATCATTGTACTGGCACCATCTCTGAAGAACCCTACAAACTGGCTGTGCATAATCTCATTGGTAAGCCCTAGAAAATTCCAATAATGTGGCTTGTAAACCTTCTGCAGTGGCTAAGTCTACTGGTTATAACCTGAGAAAATACACTCAAAACTTTGAATCAGAGACGGTGTGTACATAAACCACCATAGATTGCACATTAGAAACTAAAATTTGGACTTGCTGGCAACTATGTGATGAACAATTTCTAGTCGCATCTCACAGCCAACATGCTTAACAATACTTGCACAGGCATGGTCGGAAAAAAGCACGTTACCGCAACAAACACCATTCAAACCCTGCAATTCAATTAGGTGTGAATGTTCAGCAAATGAAAGTTGTGACTTTCTTGTGTCTCTCTTCGAACAAAGTTTGAGAAACCTCGAGAGACTGTGATCGCGTCTGTTTCGTGATCCTTTAGGATTTTCTTGACTCAGTGTGGGTTACAGAATCCAGATGCCTGTCAATCTTCTTGGCGGTACTGGTATCTGCAACCTTGCCTTCAATTATTATTATTATTATTACTGAAGTCTTATATAGCGCTCCTTCAAGGTTATCTACTCAGGTGCGCTCTGACTTCTCTCTGATTCCTGATTCAAGCCTTGACTAGTGTGCAAGCCAAGACTGGACATCTTTGCACGTTGAACAGACATAATCAGCCACGAACGGGACTTTTGCTATCTCCAATCCTCCCTGGTCACTTCCTCCACTCTCCAGTCTGGCATTCTGTAGGCTATGGGTGCTAACTCATTCTACCAGACAACCTATCCCAAGCGTTGGTATATATTTCCATGTCATTAAAACTTATAAAGTGCTTCTACGCAGTGCCCACTATTCAGATATCGAAAAGGCTGAAGAGAAAGATCGACGAAAACTGAAATAACACTGAGATTAATGGCAAAACAAGCGAGATTAAATAACGCCGAGATTAATGGCAAAACAAGCGAGAGACTGACGCCGTTACCCAGCATGCATCTGTCCCAGTGTTCAATTCAAAAGACACAGCAACTAAACAAATCAGCATCAAAATTAACTTGCGATTTATATCTCGTTTTGAATAGTAGTAGCTGTTGAGTGAAGTTATATCTAAAAAGCTGACAAGAAAGATAAACGAAAACTGTAATAAAGCCGAGATAAATAGCAAAACTAGCGAGAGACTAACGCACTGGCATGTGCACATGACGAACGCAACACACAGTACTCTTTGGCACTCTGTCAACGTGTCTACATATCCGTGTCTGCCTCCATCTTTGCTTGTTGTAAGGTCTACTTGACTGTGGGTCATCCAACCTCTGGATTAGGTTAATCAGTCACCTTACCGTGTTCGCATATTGTAGCGAAATTTGCAGCGTGTGTGCCGTGCATGTTATTAAGATAACACGCTCTAGGTGCCGATTATGACGTCATGCACTTGATGCCCTACGTTGGGTCTTGCGATATGTCCCATGTACCGCGATACATCATGGGTACCGTAAGGTATATAAGGTAGTGTAAAAGAATGAAGAGAGGAAGAAGGAAGGTGATAGATCTGAAGAGAGTTTAGACGTATCGTGACGGCAAGAGGCTACTCAAGGTGTATTCGTTAGGTAGGACTCTTTGGCATAGGTTTTAAATCAGTTTCTGATGCACTGATTGTACAAAACAAGGAACGTTAAGACTGTTCTGATTTGAATGTCGGGCCTGATGATTCAGTTGTGTGGCCTAGTGACCAACACGGATGAGCAGCTCTGGTTGATGGGCATCACACATGAAAATCACTGGACTTGGATTTAACAATCCACCTTGTCTGGACATGCGAGTCGGATTGTATTGTATTGTATTTAAACATTTATAAAGCGCCTCTAGTAGGGTGAACCGTTCAGAGGCGCTCAAAACAAGGAATGGATGGATGGATTCCAATCTGTATGATTTCTGCCATTGTTACTTCTTTAGGTACACTGATATGTCTAGTACCGCATCTTTGCTGTTTTCTAACTTGGTGAAAGTTGCATATAGTCGTAGTACAGCCATCCAAACTCAGTTTGTCTTGAACTTTTAAGAGCATTTTGATTGGTTTGCTTTTCACACTGTTCCTAGCCACATCATCACCAGGATGTTCCACTCTCTTTTGCTTCATCAATCGGTCACAAACTCTTTGCACAACATTTGGCAATGTTTTACATTCTTCGCTCTGACTTTATTGATTTACTGCTCTAGCTCAACTAAAGGCATAAAGTGCAACACGGTCTCCAAATGCAGGAAGATATTCTTTCAGGCCATCATCTGACATGTTAGTCACACCTTTACAATCAATCTTTGAAACACATCAAACTACATGTAGGTATATTTATAAACCTTACAATTTTAGTGCCATCAATATACACTTTTATACACATACAGTTATTGCCCCACACATACTTGTATATGCAGTTCTTGCCCCACACATATTAAGACTAATCATCAGTCTGTTCAAAACACATAAAAATATTGGAAGAGAGGAATAATGACTAATAACCTTAATTACTCGAACGGGCGAAGTTCATGAGCAAAACATAAAAAGTCATAACAAATTTATTCAGAAAACTGATATGATTTGCAGCTTTCTGCATAACAATGGTTGCTAATATATGCACTGTCAACAGTAGCCTGCAATGGCAGATTCGTTTTGCAAAATTATCGCCTGAATAAAAGTGGACCAGTGCCTAGGATATAGAAAGATATATTAGATCTTTTATTTTACTACAGCAAACTAATGGTGTTTTACTTTTGACACTTTTTATATATAACTGGTAAGCTTTGCATGGTCACCACCGAAAACTTTGGCACAATTACCATACCTCCATACCGTAATTATCTCCAAACTTCCATATTTGCGTCTTCTGCTACGAGACATGCATTTTCATTAGATACTGGGACTGCAGATACTGTTAGATACTATCAGATACTGTTAGATATTAATAGACATTTCTTTTAATTCAGCTAAGTAATTTGTCGATGATATAATGAGTTAGATTACCTTCTCGTGACGGAACATTTCAATAGTGTCATCAGAAATGCCTCTAAGACGCAGGAAATCAATAATTTTGTTCACTGCGAAATCGTTGACACAGGACAAATTATTATTGCTGACAAGTCACGAAGCATTAATGTATGAATTATTTCCAGGCCATAATTCTACTGAAACTACTAGAAATAAGCAAATCAGATCCACTTCGAGGAAGCTTCTTGATCAGAAGATATCCTCGTTCAGCTGTCATTCTAGCTACAAGGTGTGATTTCTTATTTGTTTTTAACAGTTGGGAAATAGAACAACTGTTGCAAGTTCTTGACCTAGATACCTGGAGTGGCGTTCCATCATCTTGAGACCTGTTATACGCAACTTGTCGCCATCAAATTCTTCTAGCCATTGAATCACAAGAATGTCATTGATAGAGTATCCACAATAGATCGGCTGGTAAATCAAGCTTGTATGTAAACTAGTACCACAAATCGGTTGAAACGCTGAAGCGCAAAGTGGAAGTCATTAGAGCAACTTCCCCTCCCCTTCCCTCCTTCCACCCGCTGGATTGCAAATCAGTCAATTGAAAGAAACATGCAGCTGTTATGGTCGATGTGATTCGACAATTACAGAAATGCGCTGGATCAAAAGATTTTTCTAACTCTGCTTTTCTCTCAGGGTCAGCAGTAGTATTGACAACCTCAGGTTCATATTTAGAGAATTGTTGGTGGACCACAGTCACCAGTGCCTAGTCAGTATAAAACAAGGATTCTGCTGTTCAGCAACAGCACTCTGACTGTCATTGTTAGCTACTAGTACTACATCTCTTATACAATGGTGAGCTGATGCTTCTGCTGCCAATTGCACAGGCTGACTACTTGAAGCTTGAATTTCAAACTGAATGCCAGTGTCACGTTGTACCAAAATGGTGTTCTCTGCTGAATCATCAGATACGTCGTCTCCAGATGCAAGTTGAGACAGAGGCTGTGAAACTAGTTGAAAGGATGGCTTGACTACTGTCAGGCTCAGCAGAAGCTGGGGTAACAGGTGAAATATGCTGACCACTGACAGCTTTTTGCTTCATTTGACTAACTGGAACCCACGGACCATTGGCAAACTTTTCTCGAACCACTGGCGTGTCCTGGTACTGAGTATGCCATCCACAGCAAATTACGTCCAATCATGTCAATTCCAGAAGGGTACTAGCACCATCAAGTCTTCCTGTGTTTGATGCAATGGTGTCAAAACACATGCAAATGATGATGGTGTCACACTGCCATGACTGTAGCTGCTCTAGAACAGTATCAGCTGTTGCCTTGCCTGACCCATATGATAATTTAGGAATGTTGGCTATAATAAACGCCGAGGCGAATATTAGAGGGAGCATAACCTCAATCCATGTGAAAGATGGTAATATATAGGGCAGAGTATAATCATAAATAATGCAAGGATGAAAATAGTAAGTAGTAAATATTGTAAGTTTGCCAGATGGCGCGTCAATTTAAAAACTAATCCAGGTCTTAGTTAGTAATATAAGATAGTTATTTAAAGCCATTTTTATATTCTGTTATCGTCACAAGGGGTGGAAATTCTACAGAAATGTCCGAAATATGTCTGAAATATTCAAAGAAATCAGTCAGGGTGAAGCAGTTAAGTTCTATAATGTAATGTGTGGTGGGCAACATTGTTGAAAAAGAAAGAGATACAGAGAGAAAGCATAGTGCGTTAAATTTAAAACTGTCTACTGTAGGTAGATACATTACATTACTGCCGAAAGTCCATGACGAAGGGTCTGGGTACAGTACATGAGTATATAATCAGGCAATCAGTAAATGAATTGGTCCCAATATCAATGGGACAGACAATATGTTACACTTGTATAGCATCATACCTACACTTTGTATCTATGTATATATATTGTTACTCAGTAAATCAAATATTCCAAATTTAAAAAATTTCCAGTACTGGATTTAGGTGGCTACATCTCTCATGCATCATACTTGTGCAAAGCCTGTTCTTAATTATCTTCATCTTAGAAAATGAGCGTTCAGTACTACAGTTTGTGACCATGAGCACCAAGTACATTTTCCACATAATGTCAAGTATTAATTACTACGTGAACTGCTCCTGACATGTTGAGGCCTGTGTGTTTAAACATTTTGTCAAAATAAGAAAACTGCATGAGCTCAGAGCAAGGCTTTCATCGAGGTCACTGCGATATATTGCTACAAGGTTTTTCGCTGAGTTGTGTGTTTCTTCGTCACTACATCATTCAAGCCTAGGTAGAAAACCAAACCTTGAGCAGAGTAGTTCTTACGATGCTAACTTTCTTGTCAACTCGGTTGCAAGTTGATCAATGATGGGCAGAAAATTGTGAATTCAAAACTTCTCTGAAGCAGAGTGCACAGCTTCTGGCGCTTGACCCTAATCCAATGATAGGAGACGTACGTTTTTATGAGCATGTGTTCTTGTTTGAACATATTCTGCCATTCCACAAAAGAGTCAGGCCTGGCCGAGTGGGTACATTGTTGAACTGGCGGTTGTTCGACAGCACCTGCAGCATCATCAGTGACACCAGGCTCAGATGAGTCTGCATTTTGATCATCAACCATGGTGACAGCTGAAGCTCATTTTGGGTGTTTTTCTTTACTTAACTTGCATGTTTGAGAGCCACTAGGCCAATTAGTGCCCTTATGCCGATCTCCAATTTTGGTTCATTTGTCGGCTGAAATTACTGAGACTCTGCAAATTATATTATATTGTATTGTATTGTATTGTATTTAAACATTTATAAAGCGCCTCTAGTAGGGTGAACCGTTCAGAGGCGCTCCCAGTGCGCAAGGCCAAGAGAAAAGAAATAAGTCTTGAGGAAAGCAAAAGAAGATGAGGGGTTACTTATTAAAATTTGAGAGCGAGTAGAAGGAGACAGTGTATTCCAGAGAGAGGGACCAATTGAGGCAAAAGATCGGGACTGAGCCATAGCTGTTCTAGTATGAGGAACTGAGAGATCAAATCTGTTTGAGGAGCGAAGTGGACGATGCGAAGAGACAGAAAGAGGCCGGTGAATTACATCAATTAAATATTTGGGGGCGAGACCCCGCTGTGTCTTTGACACCAGAATAAGGATTTTGAACTTAATACGTGCAGAGAGAGGAAGCCAGTGCAGTTTCTCAAACATGAAGGATGAAATGCGTGAGTAGCGTGGCAGACGGGCAATTAATCTCGCAGCTGCATTTAGGACTGACTGCAGAGGCATGAGACGGACCTTAGGAAGACCGATTAGAAGCGAATTGCAGTAGTCAATTTTGGACCAAATGAAAGCATGGACCAGCGTTGTGAAAACAGAGGAAGAGACAGATCGTCGAACAGCCCTGAGACGCCTTAAGTGGAAGTAGGAAACACGTGTGAGGTTAGAGATGTGATCTTTGAAGGAGAGAGAGCTATCAAGCGTAACACCTAGATCACGTACACTTGATGAAAAGGAGTAGTGAGGGAAGATTTCCAAGAGGAGGGCGAAATCAATCTTAAGCAACTGTTGACGGGAGCCAAACCAAATGAACTGGGTTTTGGAGGCATTAAGACAGAGACGATTTGAGGACATCCAGGAATGGAGAGACTTAGATAGAGACTCAATACACTCAACTAAGTGCAATTGAGATAAAGGAGACCCATGGACAAAAGCTTGCACATCATCAGCAAAGATATGACCAGTAGCTCCCGAGAGTGGGAAAAGAGAAGGAATGTCAGCCGTGTAGAGAATAAAGAGTAAAGGACCAAGTACAGAACCTTGAGGAACGCCCAGCTTAATGTGAATCCATTTTGTTCTAGAGTCGCCCGATATAATCATTTGGGTTCGTTCAGACATATATGATCGAAACCAGCAAAGAGGAAGGCCCTGCAACCCATATGAAGTCTCAAGACGCTGAAGGAGAATACTATGATCTACCATATCAAAGGCTGCAGAAACATCGAAAAGAGCCAAGAGGCTAAGTTCAGCCCTGTCAACAGCAGAGTAGATTTCAGAGAGGAGAGAGAGGAGAGCAGTCTCAGTAGAATGATGAGCCCTAAAGCCTGATTGATTAGCAGGAAGGAGTCCAGATTGCTCAAGATAAGGGAGGAGCTGAAGAGAGACAAGACGTTCAAGAGTCTTGGATAGGAAAGATAAATTGGAGATGGGACGGTAATTATTGCAGAGATTATAATGCTCAAACTGTATTGTATGGTCTGATAGAATGCATATATAAAGGTCGAACCCTATAGGACTGCGTGTCTCAAAGCCACTACTTGCACAGAAATGACAGCATGCAGCTGTGCACTGCTATAGATGTGCACTGTTTGGGTCACTCGAGGTCAAAAGCGCCAGCACTGGATCTCAGACAGAATACCACTGTCTGCACGATCTTTATCCCGTAACTGGATGCTCGTGGCATTGTAGCTGATATGTCTGAGAACCCTGGCTTGTGCAAAGGGGCCTCGGTCTGTTCATTGCCTGCTGCATGCGGACCGGTCCGTTAAGTGTTGCCCTATGAAATATCTCTTATACTGCCTCTGCCTACATCAGCAGACGACCCCAAATAGAGTTAAAAGTAAGATAATATATCGACAGCTGAAGATACCAATATTAACGCGATATTTCAAAATTCGGATTATTTAGTGCGGTGGTCATTCAGAAGCCAACCACTCACCGACTTGTATCTGAAATTACGTCACTCTTAGAATCACTTCCCTAGTCAGATAGCACATGCAGTGAAGGGACACACAAAAATTGAAATTGGTGTGGGCCAAGTGGTGGGGCCCCTGGGCTGCGCCCATGTAGCCCATGCTTAAATCTGGTCCTTCAGTAGGTTTTGTGCTGTTGTAAAAGATGGAAATATAGATTTAGCTTTATTATAATCTGACACATTTGGTCTCTGGTCTGGCATCTTGGGCTGATGCTCTGTTGAATCTGACAATTTTTCATTCATTTTCCCAGAAAACCATGATTTTTAATAACCTTTTGGGATGAAAACCGCTTCGAGGATTGCTTGGTTGCATCCTTGGTTTGAATGAAGATCAATCTCTTAAAAACAATAGAATTCTCACTATATGCACTGGTCTCTGTTAACATTTGCTTTAAACTTGCACATTGATTAATACTGCACAAATATCTGTAGTACACTGTACCAAATCTTGTGATGAATGATAAAACATACTTAACTCACCCGTTTTTGATCAAGGTTGATCATGCATTTGTCTCTTTTTGTTGGTTGAACTCTCGATTGGTTGAGTTTCTGGTTGGCTGCTGTTGTCCAAGTCAGATCGATTCTTAATCGTTCGTTTTCACCAATTGTCTTTTGTTGCCCGTCCTCGCTGTCCGACTGCAGGGTTGTGGGACGACCACAATTTGCTCTTCTGCTCAAATAAGTATTTTCTAGAACACTTGCAAACACTAAATATTAATTATAAATCATTTCTAATCAAAACGTGGCTCCTTGCTGTTATCTGAAACAATCAGAAGGGCTTTCTTCTCAGGGATCTTCATTGATGATGACTCTGCTCAGGACATCTGTGAAGAACTTTACTATTGTGAGGATGTTTCAATTCCATCAAATCAAGAATGAAAAGGTGGGGTTGACCTGACATTGTATCAATAAACATGCTGAAGTGCTGAGGTAGAGGTATGACACTATCAGGCCCTTCTTTGTTCACTTAGCCAAACATGTTGAAACAACATGCATGACTAAGAAGCTGTTCAAGTTTCTTGCAGCTGGTTTGATGATGTTCAGCAGTCAATTTGTTCACTTTATCTAAACCTATGAACGACCAATAAGTATCATTGGGTTTTGCTCAAATGTGTTTCACCATTACTCATCTGAGAATCGAATCTTGTAATCTACACACATAGGAGTTTGTGACAAATATCTGAGAGTTTTAACTTTGGTGAAAGGAATGGTGTCGTATTTAAATCTGTTAGATTCTGAATTACAATCTTTTGTATCTTGCAGCCTGAACTGTACGAGTTTCAATGACTTATTCCTTGGCGTCCGACTCAATACTCTGGCTAAACTGACTGGGCTATTGACCTCACTAACTTGCATCACCTTCTCTAACTGACTGTGGAGGTTGTCCTCTTCTTGCACTTCACTGTGGCCAGGCTCACAAAACGTTTGCGTTATAGATGTTATAGATGGATGATTTTGGAGGAAAAGTGCAATGGCGGTGGACTTCACTGTCTTTCTGTGCTGTGGAACGCAAGAATCGCTCCACAGAGTCATTTCGGTTGCATCAGTGAGCCATTCAAAAATTATTGTGAGGGCACTTGCAATTTATCATTGCTGGTACGACCACTTAGACTTTCTGGCCACAACACACCATAACTCTGCTGATCAATAGAGCCAATTTCAGTGTGACCAGGCAAACGACCAATGGAAATTACTGACTCCTACACTAATTCCATCGTACCTGTCAACGATACTACAAATTTATGTAATTTACCATCAGCTGGGTCCTACAGCGCAACATTATCAAACGTCAAATCTCTGTAACCAAGCTTTTTCACCCGACAACAAAAACAGCTAAACTGTCAACAAAGTATCATTATATGGCATCGATACTCAAGCTCATGTTTCTGGAAAACATTTCAATCTTGCCTTCTTTTCTGCGAATCATTCCAATAGCTCATCACAGTTCAGCTTTCAGGCAGTTTCACTTTAAATTGAAATCATTGTCAGTGATGATAACCTGCTGCTGGAGCATGGTGGAATGATTAAATGTTAATTAGCTTCAATGTACTGAAATTGTGCTCAGCACTAGCCACTGTTACTGGAGTGGTCAGAAGAATCCTCCGTGCAATAGACAGATTTGGGTAAAAGTCATGAAGTTCATTCACATAGAGGTACTGTAGAAAGTCTCGCGCTGTTGTCAGCTGACTCTCTCCATGAATGACTGCAACAAAAAGTGAATGCTCCATTAGAAGTTCATCTGTTTCTGCATCTGCCATCTTCTCGTAGAAGTAAACACAATGTTTTTGCAGCTGACCTGTGTCATGCATTTTGATGTGTGTGTCAGACAGACAGAGAACCCCAAAAATGCTGTTTCAATCCTTGATCTGCTGGAACTGTGACTGAACTGACACCAGCGCCTGATCTAGAAGTTTGTAGAAGAAATCTGCTTTAAATCGTTGTTCGGCTGTGCTGTGAAGACAAGCGGTTGCTATCCAGATGCAGTGCTTATCACGTCTATCTTCACCTGCCTTTATTTCTGAGTTACCATCATCATTAGGAAGTTTCCACAGACTTCATGCACACAGAATTCATGCAGCTTGTGCAGCAGTAAACTGTTTTCTTATCTCAAGAACTGTAGTCATTTTATCCCATATCTGCTCAGTTCAATATCTTAAACTAGAGAAGTGTGCTATGAAATCTAACATTTCCTCTAAATGTAGTCAAATGTACAATCGAATCAACATGAATAACAGCAACCATGCCCACTATGACTAAGAGGTGTGTGCTTTAGAAATTTAATTACATCTCTGAGCCTAGATGAGCCCTTCTTACTAAACAGGGGACCAAGTTCATATTTCCTATCTTGGCGTAAACTGATGCTGAAGTTGAGCGATGAATGATAAATCAGATTTTGGATATATACCTAAGAAATCAAATGATATTGTATAGGTGTTTACAAGTGTTGTATATGATGTCTTGTGGAATACGATTTAGCTTGCTGCATTTAAGATAATGCGAGAAACATGTGCTAATTTGTGGACTTGGTCCACTGTTCTCCATTCGAATGTCACTAATTATGCACAAACACTCTAAACTTGCTGTCAGAGGCAAGTCTTACTTCATGTGTGGAGTAAAATCTGGAAGGTCATTATCCTTTCCTTTTTCCTAGCAGGTTGTGTTGGTAGAAGTGGATGGACAGCTGGTCTGCACAACCCTCTCAGACCTGAGGTTCCACTTTGCTTGTGGAATAGGCTTCTTCCACTGTGACACTCTGATCCAATGGATTGCAGTAAAACTGACTATTTCGCAAGCATAACCTGTCCTGTATTGGACTTTCCATTAGGGAAGAATAGATCCTTTGCACATGTGAGTATAGTATTCATGTCACAGTTTCCTGCAACAGCCAACTTTCAAGTACCTCCCCACTTTTCTCCCGAACTTGTTGCAACTTGCATGAACTTTCATCAGAGTTAAGCCATCTCACTTCTATTCTTCGGGAAGATTTTGCGGCAAACTTGTTGCCAGTCAAATGGCTTTAAGTTTTCTGTTTAACGGCTTTGGTCTGATGCAACTTTTCTTTGAGGCGAGTAATCAGTGCTGCATAGCGCTGAAGTGTTGCTGGATGAAGTCGAAGCCCTTGTGTTATATTTGTTCTTGTCACAAAAACCACGAAGTGCTATTCGGTCACACAAACGCGTAATTCCCAGTCTTTGGTCTGATGCAACTTTTCTTTGAGGCGAGTAATCAGTGCTGCATAGCGCTGAAGTGTTGCCGGATGAAGTCGAAGCCCTGGTGTTATATTTGTTCTTGTCACAAAAACCACGAAGTGCTATTCGGTCACACAAACGCGTAATTCCCAGTCTTTGCATGTCATCGTCGGACATCATTGACAACATTTCAATGCCTATCTGTGAAAATGACAACAACATTGAAACAAAGCTTAAGTATACTGCTGTGTCATTTCACTTTGTGTCCATGGCATTGTCATTAATAACTTCCGTTGCTTGTACTGGGCAGTACCTGCCTGATTTTTGGATTTGACTTGGAGCTGAACTATTTCTTCATGCCAAAAGTATCACCAAGCATAGTGATGTAGCTTTTCCGGAAAAATATTTTGCGGAAAATTTTCCAGAAATTTTCCAGAAATTTTCCGGAAATTTTCCGTAGATCCGGAAAAAATACATTTAACTCATAATGTCCAATTTTCCACATCAGACAAGTAAGACAACTCTAGAAAATTTCTGTTTTTATTATTAAAGTTATTTTATTTACAGTATTTTGTCAATGCAGGCAACATTCACCTTAAAAGAATTAAAATAAACATTAAACACTAGCGTTTCAGACTAGAGTAGCCTAGTTCAAACTAGTTGTAGCCTGTATGTCTGCTCTGCTACAGGAAATGTTTAAAAAAAATTAAAATAAACAAGAAACAATCTGCCAATACTTGAAACAATACTGTTAGAAACAATTTTCTCAGCAATAGTTCACTGATCAGCAGAATGTTTTAAAAAATTAAAATAAACCTGAAACAATCTGCCAATACTTGAAACAATACTGTTAGAAACAATTTTCTCAGCAATAGTTCGCTGATCAGCAGAATGTTTTAAAAAATTAAAATAAACCTGAAACAATCTACCAATACTTGAAACAATACTGTTCGAAACTCTCAAGATAGATTTCTGCCTTGGCTGGGATTTGAACCTCTAACCGTTCCATTGACAGTCCAGCATGCTACTTTCTACTAGCAATAGTTAACTGTTCTGTTCATTAGCGATTCAGACTACAGTAGCCTAGTTCAACTAATTGTAGCCTCTATGTCTGCAGTTTGCTACAGGAAATGTTTAAAAGAATTAAAATAAACATGAAAAAATCTACCAATTGCTGTTTTTCTCATATTTTCATAACTAAAAAATATTAAGGAGACTAAATCATAAAAAAATATTTTCTCTAAATTAACAGTGAAGTTTAATTGCAATTAATTCTTAAATGTATTGTTGTTGTTGAATGCTGAGCCTTCTGAACACTGAATAGTAAGCACTAACAGTGCCACCTATTGAATAAACTTATCAGTTATAACTACATAAGATAGCTTAGAGTGAGTGATGTTTAAACATTATGATGCATTTAAATTCTTATTTAGTAATATTATACTGATGGAAAAATATGGAAAATTTCCCGGAAAAATACACTGGAAATTTTCTGAAATTTTCCGGAAAAATATGAAATTTTCTGGACAATTTTTCCGCCTCACAACACTAACCAAGCATTTTTCAGTCTGGATTTTGATTTACATCTTTTGAGTGATGTTAATATGCTTAACGAATCGGAAAATATTACAAAGTTGCAGTTTTCACCAATTCACTGGATGGTTTCTCTTTAAGCACATGAATCCACTGCATCTTTAACCACTCTACTTTATTGCCACAGCTTGTATCCTTGTTTCCTGTTTATGATTGCTGCTAAAGTGCCAAACTGACCAAATTCTCTTGCTTCATCCTGTTAACTTTAAATGGCTTCTTCTTTTTGCATGTCTCGATACTCTGATAAATTATAACACTGCTCTGGAATGTAAATCTCTGTTGACATTAGCTTTGCCTGGTCAATTACACCAAATTTGGAATCATTTGACAAAAATGAGTTACCAGATACCATGAACTTGTGGTTGATTAATTTAACCCTTTGACTTCCAGCATCGTTTCACGAAAATTATGTTAAATCCGTTAATTTGGATACACTTTGCTCAGCATTATTATCAGACATAGAATGTATCAGAAAACAACAAAAGTTCAGTTATTGTTATTATTGAGGAGATGCTTGATGTGAAATTCAGTCTAGCAACCCACTGGACATGAATGTTTCATGCACTCTGGACAGCCGTACATCGTTTCTTTGCGTTTTGTTTCGTGGCTTCCTGCATGGTCCAATGGAACACATTTCACATTGACCTGGACGAACTCTATGAGTCGCATATCAACAACTTTATATCCACTTGGAGTCAATGATACAATAGGAATTGTTGGAGGGCCAGTCTTCTTACGACATGTGAAATGGTTTACTCAATGGTCAACTCAATGCAAAACTATAGTTGGTTCTTGGGTCAGTGCACCATTGGCGGGTGAACATTTATCCAATAACAGTGTTGGTACAGTATGTTAGAATTGATAACACATGAGTCAATCAGATGCTGATTTCCCGCAGTATCATTTTAGTGACGGCTGTGAAGAATCTTCTTCACCGATAGCATTGATCATTTTCAGTAACTGCCCATCAGTCAGCTGTCAGCATTCACTTATAAAACCACTTTTTGTAGAAACTTCTGCTTAGAGCTTCCTCTGTCTACATCTTCCCAATTTTTCTTTCAGCTTCTTAAATTTTTCTAAATCCTCAGTAGCCTCAAGATGATAAGGAGGGAGTATAGCGCTGCCCACTGATTTGATCATTGCCAAATGTTCAAAGGTAATCCTCCTCCTTCAGAAGCAGAGCTACTGTCATTCAGCAAGTCTTGAAATGCCCGACATAACTTCTCATCATCAGTTTCTGGCCCCTGTAGCCAGAAATAGTAGCGTTTTTCTGTGGTTGCAAATTTTACTTCTATTACTCTTCTTGCAGTAGTCTGTGCAATTATGTTAAAAGATGCATCGTTCCTCTGAGCAATAGTGTCGACAGTTGGAATCTTGGTCTTGCATTACGTATAAAGTAGAAATGACCCATTCTGTTTCCTTATAAGTTTTCATGCTCGAACATCAATCAAATAATTTGATGCCATTTTTTTATATGAGAAGTTTGAGAAACAAGAAGCTTGTCGTGCTTTTGGTTCATCTTATGGAAGAGATGATCCGCTATTGTTTGCAAGATGAAGGTGTGACCGCAGAAACCAGAATCTGCTCTTTGTAAAGACTATGGAATCAAGTGGAAGCCCAACTAGGGATCTTCATCTGTTGTGAACTGTTTTGATCTGTTGTGAACTGTTTTGGTAGACTTGTTGACTGGAATGTAGTTGCCCACTCCTGTGCACTACAGGTGTCGTTATCAATGTCAACATTTTCTAGGTCACTGCTTTCTGCACTGTTACACCCAAAAATTGCGTGGAATGCCAAGAGTGATGACAGAACTTCAGGTCAAATCAAATCAAATATTCGTTTACTGCAAGCTCAGTAAGTGTAGCAGGATTCTGACTCTGCACCCTGAATGTACCGACCTCAGACGACAGATCACAAACATCACCTGGTGAAATTCTGTACTTTCTATTTCCTTTGCTGTTTTTTGTTAGATATATAACAGAGTTCATTTATGTATGTAAAGTAATTATAATAATTTTCTTTATTAGTTCAAACTGAGAAGTATAGATAAGTGTCTAGACATCGAGGCTCCTACAGGGATAGAAATAGCATGTTGTGATGACATCTCTAGATTAAGATTAACTGCATCCACCAGTCCAACTTCTAGTCAAGAAGATAGATGATTCAACATATGCACATTCTCTGGAAGTTTCTGGGAAGATGAACCACCCACGCAGGATGAGTCTTCCATTGGCCAAGAATAATTATGTAGATTTAACTAAGGACAACCTTGCCGGTAGACTTGTAATGCCAATCTAAGGGATCTAAGGTACGGGCCTACAGGGGAAGAACCAATCAGAAATATACCTTAACCACAGACCTCCAAATAACTTAGGATATGTAAGTCTGTAAGTAGAAGAGAGGAGCAGTCAGAGAGAGTTAGTCTGGAGGTCGTTCAGAAGAGTCAGTGGTCAGCGGTCGGTCGAGGCAGAATGAAGCTTAGACTGCACAATCTGTATTAGCTGACATGTCTAGGTTAAGCAGACACTTAGGTTGTTGTCTTAAGAAGTTTAGAATAAGAGTCTTGTAGTCGTTGCAATGTCGTAGTCATCTCATCGTCTGTGTACTGAACATTCGTCTGCTGTTGAATAATCGTCTGCTATTGAACTTTGTATGCGTATAAAAAGACATTCGCAGTGATGACAATAAAGAAACTATACAGATAGAGCCAAGGTCCGATAGATGTCGTAGACAGCAACCAAGGTCTGTTATAGAGAAGAGTAATAGCTTCTGGAGCACCACGATCCAGAACTGTTATATATACACTGTGCCCCATAAAAAAACACACCAAAAAACTTTGTCATGAAACGCTTGTAAGTCTAATGTTAAATAAGAAAAAGTAATGTTTCATTTAAGAAGATGTTCGAAGTGATGTCCCTTCGCTTGAACGCAGGCTCTCAGCCTTGGCCGCCACTGTTCAATAGCTTTGTCAATGACACTCTGCTTCAACTGTGCCCACACAACGATGAGGCGCTCCTTCAACTCGTCGATGTCCCGTATTGCTGTCTGGTAGACGCGTTCCTGTATTAGACCCCAAATTCTGTAGTCAACGGGATTGAGGTCTGGTGAGTTTGCTGGCCAGAGTTCCGGTCCAATGAAGCTTGGTGTTTCACGTCGCAGCAACGCAATGGTGTCCTTTGCGCGATGTGCTGGGGCGCTGTCCTGCTGGAGAATAAATAAGTCGCTTGACATCCCTCTGATCGCTGGCAACATCTGCTCCATCAACAGGATATTCCTGTAATATTCGCCGTTGACCTTCACCCCAGGTTCCACGAAGAACAATTCCGTGCACCCGAGCTTCGAGACGGCGACGGAGACCATCAGTGAGCGGCTGAAAGTCGGGCGGGTCCGCAGTAGGCGATTGGCGTCAACGTTGCGCTTCAGTGTTGTCGTGGATACGTAGAGACGATCGTTCTGAGCGTTTATTGGAGGCGCCACTGTAAACAGCTTCTCGTCACTAAACCAGATGAAAGGGACTAAATGCTCGGGAAACTTCCTAAGAAGTTGCTTGCATCGTTCCAGGCGTGAATCTGTGTTGCATGTTGATAACAGTTGGGCACGGCATTTTTTCAGACACTTCAGCTGAAGGTCATCGTGTATTACTCTATACACTGTTCCCTTACTCATTCCAATTTCTCTTTGAATCTGGCGAGTTGTTCTGTGAGTTTGTGGTGCGCCCTCCTGGCTTAGCACAAGATCGTTTACTGCATCAATGTTCTCTGGTGTGCGCACCGAACGTGGTCGTCCGCTGCCGGGCTGACGATCCACGCTGGCCGTTTTTCGAATCTTTCGCAGCAGTACATCGAGGCCATTTTTATTCCAACCCTTCTGCGGGAACTCTTTTATCAACCGACGACTACTGTAATCCTTCAACAATACTAAATTCTTAATAAAAATCTTATCTTCGCTGCTGAAAACCATTTTAACTCTAAGTTACTAATCTCTGTTTATATGTTTCCAAACACGCCTAGTCGCCTAGTCTGCGTCACTGCCTCTAACAGCAACCACTTCTGTGAGTAAGTAAAATGTGAAATATTTTGTGGCAAAATTATTTTAGAAACAACGTACAAACTTTTATTACAATTGGCTTAGTTTTATAGAAGATTTTTGAAAAGTTTTTTGGTGTGTTTTTTTATGGGGCACAGTGTATATATGTAGCCTTCTGGTAACAAGGGAAAACTTATCATTTTGTTGACTAAATTACTTTGAATATAAGTGGAAAATGCATCTATGGTCTATAGGTAGAAAGTGGATGGAAGCCTAGTTTGTAAGTCTATTTTATAGCATGACCCATATACGAGGTGAAGGTTTTTCATGACTCTGCCTATTTGCTGTAAAATGCCATAGCAAACAGTCAGCCATATATTTAACATATATATTAAGCTTATAAATATTGTGTTTAATGTCTTGTTACTGCTCTGTGGCAGCTGATCCACACCTTTATAACTTCGTGCCTGGACTATTGTAATGCGCTGTTCACGAACTGCAGTGAAGGGGTTCGTCAGCAGCTGCAGGGGGTCCAGAACAGCGCTGCTCGTCTGATTTTATCTGAACCAATTTCGGTTCTTGCCACGTCACTGTTGAAGGAACTGCATTGGCTACCAGTTGACAAACGCATAACATATAAACTGGTTTTCAATAAAAGTATTCCACGTTGATCGCATAGTGTTACACCTAAAAATTGCGTGGAATGCCTAGAGTGATTACAGAACTTAACCTGGCATTTTTGTAGTAGTTAATATTTGCTAGTTTCAAAATTGTCCAGTGTCAATCATTACTACATATCAACTTTTAAAGATGTCTGTAACATCACCAAGAAAATTCTTACTTTGCTTTGCTCAGAAAATATTTTGCAGATTCAGAAATTATCAATACTACAAAACACTCCGCCGTGCACCACAGAATGAAATACCGTCCAATATACAAAGATTTCAGAACAAAACAATTTTATAATAGTCTCATTGAAAAAAGGACCTATATAGCAGAGTTTCCAAAACTGTGGGTTGCGACCCAAAAGTGGGTCGCCAAGCTTTGGCAAGTGGGTTGCCAAATTTTTTCGAGAAACGTTTTTTTTTGCAGCAACAACATTTGGCTGTGATTGGGCTATAATTAGCAGGATTGCAATAAATTGTAAACTGTTTTTACCTAAATTTCCTTTTCATGCTTTAAATTTCTATGCACTTTATGTAAATTCACATATTTCGATACCAATTTACGAAGCAAATTTTAGTACACAATGCTTAATTTTACGCAGTGGGTACCGAGACTGCCAAGATATTCACAAGTGGATCGCGATGCAGAAAAGTTTGGGAACCGCTGCAATATAGGACCCATCAGTTCAAATCAAATCAAATATTCGTTTATTGCAAGCTCCTGTCAACACAGACACAATGGGATTACACAGCACCACAAAAACAGTTATAGCAAGTGATAATTATTAATCTGTTGCAATCTTCATTACTAAAGTATACATGTAAAAAACAGTATCAGTGGCTAAAAATAGGGTTCTGGTGGTGTCCTTCGACAGTAGGTTCAGGTGGTCAAGCAGGTAGAAAGTTTAACTTAAGGGTGGAATATTTGAATCTGCTGACTGTTTTACATTAGGTGGGATGTAGGCAGAATCTGTTGAAATTGCTGCAAAGAAGGAATTTAAGTCATCTGCAGTGATTTGACTTTGTGGAATTGTTTTGCATCTAGTTTGTGTCAGTTTTGATACTTGTCGCCAGAGGACTCTTGAGCCTCCCTTTGGGTTGATGCTTTTGAAGTCTGAGCGGTTTTTTCGTTGAATTAGTTTGCCTCTCCTGTCGGTGATTGCAGAAGCTTTCTTAGTGCAACCCGCTCTCATGAGTCGATTTTTAATACATAGTAACAGTTTGATTTCCGGTGTGTTGAAGATTGGGTCTTTTAAGGTGATTGTAATTGTTCAAGGATAAAATTGATTGATCCAGTCCTGCTTAATTGTGTAAAAGGCATTCCAGGCTTCTTGAGGGTGATTGATGGTCGACAGTTGGGAGAGGTCACTGTTGTTTAGTTCATGTCAGATAGTCGCATGCTGCTCGGGTGTGTGGCAGTGGTACAATTTCTTGGTAGATTTCTGAAGAAGGAGCATTTGTAGTGGCAATGACTGCCTTATGATCAGTCTTTACTGTAGATGTGATAATGTGGATTTTGAAAATACCGGTGTAGATGTCATTATCATGTCAAAGATGTTACTGGGCAAGTGAGGAGCAACGTCAGGCCAGTACGTTGTGAGACTTCATTGATATTAAGCTGATTGAAATCACCACTGAGTAATATCATGGCTTTTGTGTCGTCTTTGATTAGGTCTTCAAGTGTGCTTTTGATGAAATCGTAGAAATTGGTCGTATGGTAGATGGGTTTAGGTGGATGGTAGAGAATAATTATAGGGCCAAAGCTAGATTTGATTTTAATCCACATGAGTTCAAAGTCACAACAGTCATTGCTGATGTCACGGATATTAGCTGCAATTGTTGACTTGACATAAGTGGCCACTCCACCTCCTCGTGAATTGTGTATAGCTGACAAACTAACTCCGCTACAATGGCAGAAGTCCCATCCATAAACCAGTTTGGAGATTGTGCCAGTTGTGACGATGTTTGATTGGTCCCAAAGATTAAGATTCTTTTATAATCGCATACACCACTATCAAATAATAGGAATATTTCACCGTTTGGCAGTGTTTTGTAATAATCTGGCAATTCAACGGTTGCTCGATCAATTGAACAGGATGTGGAGCACGAACTTCCTGGCGGACTTGAAGAATTTGGCGGTGAAGAGGAACCATTTGGACAGATGCTGCCTCCAACAGATATATTTTGTCTAGTTCTTATGACTTTGCATCGTGATGGATCCTGTGCATGTGTGTGACTGTGCAAAGAACCAACATTAAGTTCATTTCTGACCTTTATCTTTGCTTTGCATTCCGATACTCCTCTCACATTTCCTCGTCTCTTCACGCATTCTTCATAACTTATCACACCTCTTGCTAAATCTTTTTGCTTTACAAATATATATCTATAATTCATATGGAGAATTTTATATAGCGCCTCTTCAAGGCTATCTACTCAGAAGCAGTAATGGTTTCGCCTACCCGCTATTTTATCTGAACCGCCAGCCCAAGGTCTCGTCCCCTCGCAGTCATCGAACAGGCGCCATCTTACTTCTGGCGGACCAGAAGTTGATGGTTCTTGCCTGTCCAGGATTAGCTGATCTAGTTCCACCCCATTTGGCCGAGAATAAGTCGAAAGACCTTCTTCCCGGTTACTAGGGTTAGGGTCGGTAGCTACCCATGCAGCTGCTAGTTCATGTGATCGTTTGTCGTGCCGGTGCATGTCCTGGCATTATCAAGCATTATCAGGTGGGAGCCCTCAAAGGAAGTGTTTTTAAGAGGGGAATCTTGGTCAAGCACTTCTCTTTTTATGCAGTCTCTTCTTGTGGCATTAATAATGTACAGTTAATTATTAACCACCCGCGTGTTTCAGCATACATGTCTGTACACAGGGGTGGGTATGCAGTATGTTTGAGTCACAGTATAGTGTGTGTATTGATATATCAACCTTCCCAGCCCGCAGGGGCGGGCCCGGCTGCCTCCGGCCTACCCCCTGCACCTCCCACACCCCCCGTCCCCCCGCCCTACCCGCCCCTGACCCTATCTTGCTCTGCACCTAAGAAGTAAAAGACATTTTTTAGTGGCACATGCCAGTAACACAATTTATTCAACATAAAAAGGCTCAAAGAGCAGGCGGAGCAGTATACTTGTACTTTTCATTGAAACATGCAAACTTAGCGTAAGTATGTAAATCTCCAGACAAGGAGAATGCATTAATTAAATTTCCAGAGGCGAAGAATGTTCTCGGATAAGATTTTTCTGGCATGATCCACAGACGCTGAGTAGCAACTGCATTCTCTCCTTTGTAGTTACCGTTCAGACCAGACGACTGGTATTTCGCAAGATAAGTTGACAGGTTCGGGTAGTTGGCTGCCGCCTCACCGAAGTGAGCACAGTTATCATTTTGCATTCCTTTCAGTTTTCCAAACTTCCGTGTTCCCCACATCTTCGACTTTCCTGCTATGATGTACCTGCTGGTCCACATAGTTTCCAAATCCTCTCTAGGATGTTGTCCTTTCGGCATGTACCCGGTCACGTTATCACGTAAAGACCGGATCTTCCATTTAGAAACCCGGGCAATTTGAGTATCGACATCCAAAGGAAAAGTAATGTCTGTACCAAATGTTGCAGTCTGTTGTCGCATAATATCCCTGCGGAACATTCTGATGTTGTCCAATTTCCAAGAAAATGACACCAGACGATGGCAATTATAGTTGTTGTACTTCCATTGCGATTGAATATCCTCGTCGATACCACCAAGCCAGTCATCGGAAACAGCAATAGCTATGGGTTCGTACCCAGTACTTGCATTTCCGAAGTTCATTTCCCACGACATAGAAGATTCCTTCTTCCCATGAAATGTCACATACGTGATCTTTTCTTTGGCATTTTTAGTCCGAAATGTTCGTCGCTTTCCCAGATATCCACGTTGGACTCTGCCAATACGCCGTCCACCAAATCTTCGCCTCCTTCCAACAAGAGTTTTTCGAGAACGAAACGCAACACGTGAACGCAAACCCTTACGACTAAAACGAGAACTCCTCTTGAACACATTACGACTCCTGTACTTCATCTTCCTCCGTCAGATCAATGACTTCCGTCTTAACCAATGCTTGATACTCGGAGACCGGAAGCTCAGCCTCCACGAGTTCGTCGCGAGTGGCAACCTTGACGATGTTGAATCTCCTATTTATAGCGGTCATGAGAGGGAGATCCATTGGCCAAATTTCCCGCGGTTCGTAGTTGGAGGTGACAATGATGTAACGCGGACGTATCTTCATGTAACTGCCCTTGATTTCCGCATTGAATGGGTAGAGGTCAGCCCAGATCTTCATGTTGGCTGCCATGGATGTATGCGACAGGTCCACGTCGTCTATGATGACGGCCTCTTGTCCGTCGTAACCGTCCCACCACTTGGTGTGATCCTTCCTGTAGACGGACAGTCCGTTGCAGAGTTCAGACACCCGGAAAGATTTTCCAACACCGGGAGGCCCGGTGACCCAGAGGCCACACACGGTTCCGGCGACCAGGTTCCGGACAGCAGACTTGCGTTGAGCTTCACCATGGATGAAGTGGAGATTACGACAATGCTGGACGTATACCTTCGACGGTATACACTCGAACTCTCCATTACGGGCACGCTCTCGTATGTCAGACCACTTACGCTTCGTCCCGTCACCACCCGTCGTAGATGGTTCCAGAGGGATGATGCCTTCCTCCTCGAAAGCTCCTTCCTTTGAGCAGTAACTTCGGTTTTGCTCAATACTTCCTCTAGCGCCTTCGAAATGGTACGGGCCAGCAGCAAGCGCCTTGACCGCTGAGAGACGCGACTTTTTTGCAAGGTACACGAACCCTTGCCAGTGGACTTTACCGGTTTCGGGGCAGGTTTCATGTCCGAAACAGACATAAGAAAATGTACCTTTCTTAAACGACGGCTTCTCCTTTTCAAACGATGTAAAACACCACTTCTTGCCATTATATCCTCGATTAGTACGCTTATCTTTTGACATATCAAAAGAATTCTAAACCGCGTGACTGTTTACCGTGCAAATATGTACGTAAAATGGCGTCCGCTATTAAAGAAGTAATAACAAGAAACGTATTGGACTCGTCCATAATGGACTCGTCCGGCGGGTGTGTCTAGACATGTTGCGTAATGGCCTAACGGCTGCCTAGCGGCGGCGAAGATTATTGACGTCACGCATAATTATTGTGACGTGATTATTATTGACGCCATGATAATGCACTCTGCATTAATAATGTCTCCTTGTTCATTGTTCTTGCTCCTACAATTTAACACAAGAGTTTAAATCTACGAATGTCATACATAGCTAAATTTCAATGTTTGATTCCAGAAACTTCTCCTGATGAGGCTCCTGATTTCTGAAAGTTCTGCCTTAATTTCCAGTGGAACGTCGGAATAATCTCCAACTCCACGGGGCCATCCTTATGAAGTATAGAGGGTAGGTTATTACCTCGACCAACCATCCTTCGGAGTCAGCAACAGCATAACTCTCAGCGAGAGTGTTCAGAAAGGCGAACTCAGGTTGTGGGTCTTGTTGATCCAGAAAACGTCCGACTATGCTGACCGTTAACGCCCACATCCCGTACGTCCAGTATTCCCTCATATTCCATGGATGAAGGGGGGCTCCGACGTCCGGCAGGTCCAGTTCCTGGACGGCGATGACGTCCGCCCGACTTGCCCAAGTGTGCAGCACCAGACTCGCGTTCGGCGTCATTGCAAGACTGCATTGTGGCAATAGCATCAGGATGTTTCTGTTCCGGTGCCGCACCGGTGTCAGTGACTGCAGATGCCGCACCAGAGTTTGGTCGAGTCCCAGATGTCCCCTGGCCAGAAACTTGTTCAAGGTCAACCAAAGAAGACCCGTCGAGCTGTTTTGCCATGCGTCCAGCCGTAGTTGGTTGACAGGCTGCCGGTTGACGGTTGACGGCCGTACGGTTGACGGCCGTACGGCCCCTGCAGTGCCAAAGAAAGTCGAGGTCTGTTCAGACTTGTCGACGTCAGATATCGGCGAGAAAGAGTCGCTGTACGCTGGAGGGGGATCATCCCCGATGGCATCCCTCGACGTTGTTTGGTCTCTCTGCAGTAGCAACCGTCTGAATAGATGTGACTCATCAACCTCCACTGTCATTCCCTCAATGCCTATCTTTTCTTGTAATTCATTCGAAATGATAACTTCACAGATTTCCCTACAAAACACATACCAATCGATAACAGTTTTTTTAATTATCCAAACTTAAACCTAAACATCCAACTAACCGGATACTCAAGTACGCTGACGATACCTATCTCCTGGTTCCTGCTGCCAATAGCAACCTGATAAACTCGGAAATCAGGCACATCGAGATCTGGGCTGCAAGATGTAATCTGAAGCTTAACCAAGCAAAGACCCAGGAAATGGTTGTCCGTAAGCCTAGAAGAAAACTGAATGAAAACCAGCCGATGGAGATTTCTGGTCTTACCAGAGTCAGAATCATGAAGATCTTGGGTGTCACGCTCTCCGATGACTTCTGCTTTGATGTGCATGTTGACAATCTATGCACTGGTGCAAGACAATCAATGTATGCCTTACGGATCCTGACTACTCATGGACTACTTGGCCCCTCAATGTATGATGTGGTGACAGCTACCACAGTGGCGAGGATGACGTACGCTGCGTCCGCTTGGTGGGGTTATGTGGGGCAGAGGGGACGTGAGAGACTACAGGCAATATTTAGGAGACTGATTAAAGCTGGTTATCTTCCTGTGGACTACCCTAGATTCGAACAATTGATCCGTACTGCTGATTCTAAATTTTTCACGGCCGTCCTTACATGTCCTACACATGTGCTTCATGTGCTATTACCTCCTGTTAAGCATACTGGTTATACTTTGCGACCCCGTGTTCATAATCGGGTTCTCCCGACTGCTGACAGTCTAGCTCGTAAATCTTTCATAATTAGGATGATTTTCACCGGAATATAGGCCTTAGTACTTTAACCTGGACGTGATATACATGTGTAAACCAAAATGCGGTTAGCAGTTGGATTAATAAAGGATATACTTACTTACTTACTTACTTACTTAATTGAGACCCATTTGCTCAACAACCTGTGTAACAGTAAATTGTGACACAAAGCACATAACAATAGTTCAATTATCAAGCATTATCAGGTGGGAGCCCTCAAAGGAAGTGTTTTTAAGAGGGGAATCTTGGTCAAGCACTTCTCTTTTTATGCAGTTTATTCTTGTGGCATTTCCACCTGCACAGGCCTCCACGTCTCGCACATTTGCCACCCATCTAGGTGCGGAACGGTGCTGATGAAGCCGAGCGTTCTCAGCTTCATTCAAACATGTCCACTTCACGGTATATGTACACGCTTGCTGAAGCGTGACAGGATCGTGTAAAGCAATCTGTTTGGCGAAGTCACAATCATGAGTGCGTCACAGAAGCTTTTTATCGCTAAGACCTCTGCCGTCTCAACACTCAAACCTGTATATATATAAAATTTTCTGTTTTCTGCATATACTTTCAATTTTCTCCATGACTTAAATTGTCGAATGCTAGTAAGTGTAATTTTCAGTGTGCCTTGTATACTAAAGCATATTTGCATTGTGTTTGTGTGGGAGATAAGAATAAGCGAATAGAGATGACACAGATTATAGAAAGGCGCCAGCATGGAAAGATTAGGTTGTATGAATGACCTAATAAGTAAACTGAAATTAAATTAAATAATAAGTAAATATTAGTAAGCATTTATCGTTTCATATCACTTACGTCGCAGTACGAGTAAGTAATTTGGTAGCTTGTAGCTTGCACGAAAATGAGTCAACCCAAGATAACGAACTTTTATAGCACAATCGTCACAGAACGTCTGGAAAAATATATTATCTATTATCATACAGAGTTCTGTATGTCACCACAGCTGCGCACATCCCGCTACGCAGGTGATTTCAATGTTATTGGTATAAACATCATGGTCATTTGGGCATACAAAGTACCGTTTATGGCAAATGGACTTATGAGCACAGAAACCAATTGCTCACAATTCTTGTACACCTTGGCAAAATCTGTAACAATTATACTCCGCTTATCTACGAACTGCAAGAGAAGCGGCGTAGTGGTGCTTCGTTTTCTGTTTTTAACTTGCACTATTTTACATTGTTTGGTCTCCCTTCAGTAGCAACCTAACAACCATTTATCCTCCCATTTACCCTTTCTCCCCACACCATACTTACGTCTGAATAGATGTGATTCATCAACCTCCACTGTCATTCCCTCAATGCCTATCTTTTCTTGTAATTCATTTGAAATAAATAACTTCACAGATTTCCCTACAAAACACATACCAATCGATAACAGTTTTTTTAACTGAGACCCATTTGCTCCACAACCTGTGTAACAGTAAATTGTGAAACAAAGCACTATGTAACAATAGTTAGATTATCAAGCATTGTCAGGTGGGTGCCCTCAAAGGAAGTGTTTTTAAGATGGGAATCTTGGTCTGAAAGCACTTCTCTTTTTACGCAGTTTCTTCTTGTGGCAAATGAAGATAAAGCCCGTCTTCTTGTCTTTCTGACTCCAAACTCTACAAAATTCCCCAGGGCAGTGGCTGATAAGACTTTCCTCATTTGGAACCAAGCCAAACCCTTTTGCAAAGGTTATACATGGCGCTTTATATGGGAAATGTTCTGCGCTACACATGTTAATGAGGCTCACATTATGTAATTGTTTTGCAACAACAGTAGGCAGATTTTTCTCAATATCGGACAGGTTGGCAGCTGTTTAATGTTTTGACCATCGCATGCTCCACCTCCCACCAACGAGACAGAAAGTGAAGGAGTTCTCGGTTCACCACGTATCAATAATGCTTTATGTACGGCTATCGTTATACTGTCGTTATTGGTTGGCTGTTACTCACTTTCATTACAGTGATCATTAGGGTGATTCAGAAAAATGGAAAATCTTTTTTTTGTTGTGCTCTTGCTTTTTTCTGTTCCTTTTGGTATTGAAATAAGCCACAAAAAATTTCAATGAATTTGGATGATGTTTAGTACTGCCTCAACGACTTTGAAATTAGTTAACTTTAAGTCGTTTTGTCCAAAAAATCGAATTTCAGTAAATAACCAATTTTACTGAAAAGCTTAACAGTCAAGTCTAAAAAAACATGTAACACTGCCTAAGAAGCCATATCTATAACCATAGGCATAGCCACATTGATAAATTTTATATTTTAAAAATTTTTCAGTGGGTTATACCTCCGCACCCCTACTACTCCTGGATGTCTCCCAGTGTTGCCTCCTCTTCAATTTAAGTCTGGCTACGTCCTTATCTATAAATTTAAATGCCAATATGTTTCTAATGAATTAAAATGAAACTCGTTAGAAAGTATACAATCATAAGTCCATAATTTCTGTACTGTATTAACTAGAAAAATTAGTGACTATGACTACATTCAGGAAAAAGTGCTTTTGGTTTGAATTTGGAAATTGTTTCCGATGGTCTTCTACAATTTGGAACAAGAATTGTTTTTGATCTTGCTTTGTCGAGTTGAAGGTAAAGGCTAGTGCAATCCCTCTTTCTGCACTGTCATTGACAACTTAAACATTTGCAGAACATATGAATCGATGAATCATCTGGTTCTTCAAATGCTGCTGAACAAAAGTGATAAATTGGATAAAACGGATACATTATCATTGCTATGAGTTCAGTTCTTCGCTGAGATGTAGGTTGCCTTTCTGTTGCTGACATTTGTTCGATTCAGTGCAGAAGCAAGATTTGGTGGAAAGGTATTCGCAGAACTGAACTCATTTTGTCTGACTCTCATAGTCAGATGTCGATGGAATTTGAGTTTTCGCACAGTGTTTCTCCACAAAAGTTGAAAACTTTTCATTAGTACTCATCTTCTGAATCACTGTCATCTGATTCACTTTCAAAACTTGATGACAACTGTTTGTGACTTAGATATTCCGCTGCTTTTTCTTTCCTTTCTTCCTCTTTTATACGCCTTAAGTTATCTTTTGGTGATTTTAATTTTTTATTTTCTTCTTTCTTGGCCAAATTTGCATGCAATGGTATATTTTCTTTCTGATCACTTATCCACAAGAAATGTTCTGTCTTCTTCAATTTCAATTCCTTCTGAGAAAGTTTATCTTTCTTGTGATGAATAAAATAAACTTTTTATACATCCAAGCTTGTAGGCAATACTCTATTTCAGAACGTTTCCTGAGGTTCTCCAATAAGATGAATGAATGTCTTTGACCTGGTTTCAGCCATAATATCATTTCCTTTATTTATTAAATAATGCTAAAAAGTATTTCTAAAATAGTTTCCAATATTTTCTTTTTCATAAATTATAGTTATGTTTTATGTTCTTTTTAGTTCTTTATTAAGAAATAAGTAAGTTAGTATTACTGAGTAATTTAAAATGCTTTACAATAAAAATATTAAATTGAATAAAATTTATATTCCAAATAAATATTTGAGCTCCTTGAGGCAGTTCTAAATCCAAACCAATTTCAGCCACATTTCACAGTTTTGTTCTATGGACTAAAAGGAACAAAAAAAGTAAAGAGCCTCTTTTAATTGTTTACCTTTATTTTTTTCCTACAGAACTTGAATCACCCTAGTGATCATCTTCTGATATATAGGATGAGGCAGGCAGCAGGCAGTTAAGTGGTATCAGCAAGGTTTCACGTTCGCTTTTATATCGGTTCTGGGGCTGGACAAACTGAAAGATGTCAGAGATAGCCAATTCTAATTTGTCCTTGATGGTTGGTGATGAATGAGGTAGGAATTTCAGTGGATGATGAAATGACAAATTGAAATTGGTAAATATTTCCATGTCTCACTGTGTCTACTAGTTTAATGACTTAAGTAGCATGGAAGTGAACTCGTGTAGATTGTGCTTTGACCTTGCTCCGACATTCTTCAGGAATTTTACAGCCACATGTTACTATTTTCCATGGCCATCTGTAGGTGGCAAACAATCAAGTTAATGGCTGGCATATGTGTAGAGCACGATTCAAGCATCCGTTACTAATGTCAAAGGTAGTATAGGAAAAAATCCCTTGCACACCATCAACTTCTGACCATCAACATTCAACAGTAATTTAATATTGTCATGACTTACATGTATCCTCCATTTTATTTCGTGGCCATCTTCGTTATTTACAGTTTTATGTGACACAACATAAAAGATACATATTCTGCCGGTCTAAATCTCCAGTCTCCAAAAGCTGTCAAACAACAACTTCTGATGTTCCGCCAGTGAGATCCCGTTCTTTCAAATCGATTCTAATTCGGGCTTGACCTATCCATAGTTCTCAACGAAATCTAATCCGGATAGCTAAATCCTGCTTTTAATGACATTCAAGCCTAATAGTAAAACATGTGTCTATATTTCAGATATATTAAGTGTCCATGTTATAGCCTTTTCAAAACTGAAAATGGTGAAACCTACTATTCATCTGCTTTATTAATAAGTTCACTCTTCTGCATTTTAACAAGACGTACAGATGTTACTTATAGGCACTATGAAAGGCTATGGACGTTCTTTGATTAGATCAGCTAACTTTCGAATAGAGACATATGTCTTCCACCATCACAAATGTCGCCAAAAATCAAAATTGACTATTCTCCTGTGAGGTGCTGCTCTGTGTGACCTTTCAAATGACATATTATTTATTTATTTACGATGTTCCTAACTGAAGTTATGCACTTTTAAAGTTGATGCAATGCACATAGTCCTTGGCAACGCATACTTGACTGTGGTTTTGCTTCAACTGAACCTGTGCATCAATTATTATTTTAAATTAATATTAACTGTAACCTCACAACAACATCATTAGACATGACGAACCCGAATTATTTCGTAAGATTGGAAATTTCCATTCGGATCGCTTGTGTGTGACCAAATCGTGCTCTGCATCAGTCTACAGATGGACTTATAGTCACGATCTGTTCTCTTTAGTTCAGTTAAGACTGACCGTCTGCCTGGACCCTGGCCTGTAAAAATGCAGAACACCTGCATCAATGCCATGGCTTGTAACATGGCTTAAATTTGAAACTGTAAATTGGCCTGTTTAAACCCATTAAGCTGGTTCGTTCAAGCGTTTTCACCACCTAAGTAAATTAGTTTAATCCCGTTTGAATCCGTTAGTTTGAAAGAGCAGTCTTTCACTGTATATTTTAATTTACGTGAAACGAATTATGACCTTTTCTCCATATTACACAACCCTAAGCATGTACTTCACCAACTCCTACCTCCACTCCTCTCACCAACTAAGACCAAGAGCACACAACCATGCTCTCCCACCCAAGGACAACTCTCAATTTATTCCCAGATCATTATATAAAAATATTTACTAGTTTATTGTAAAATTTTCTAATGAACTTTAATTTTCCATTATCACTCATGTAAGCATTTCTGCGTTTTTGTCAGATTCTTTGTTTATTCTCAATAAACGAATATATATATATATCAGAATGTCGCCATTTTGTAAACAGTGATGTCATTGGTCATGAATATTAATTAGTTAGAAGCAACCAATGAGAGGATCGTAACAGAAAAGTTCATATGTTCAGGGACATATCTCTTCTATTATATTATTAATTCTATGAGAAAATCTCAGTATCTTCCAGTCTTCATCAGCAAGGGACATTCAACATTCATAGTCAACCAACAAGGGCACACTAATCAGTAATCAATGAACACTAACCAAACTGAGAAAAGAAACGCCTTAGGTTTGACGTTAAGGTCAGCCGGTCATTCGGCTCATCAAAACCAGCTGCCATTAGTTGTAATTCTGTCATGGTGAAGAGTTGACTGAGCCTCAGAACTTCCGGACCATGCGACAATCCAATGACAGCTAAGAAGTTATACACTTCAATTCTGGTCAGAGGATCCCAATCTGACATCATCTTTCTGCAGTACACAATATAGACAAAGTCTATTCATTTACCCAATTTTAAGCACATTTAGATAATATCAAATTTGTATTTTTAACTAGAACTTTGTATTTTTATTTATCTATTTCACATGTTGTGTGTGTTTGCTGCGGCTTCCCAGTTTCTCGGGCTGAGTCACTGTTGTCACCCGTTTTACTCGTATGGTCTGGATTCACTCCATTCTACGCATCGGGTTTCCCTCACTGCTGGGTCATTCAGGGTCAACACATGTTGGGAAACATCACCACATCACCATCGCAGACTGTTATCTTTATGGCCAGTATGTAAATTAAGTGCAGCCGGTCAGTTACATCAACAACACCCAATGCTTCAATTTGCGTATGGTTCATGCTGGAGAGCTGGTTGATGGTCATGTCGTTCCGAGTCAGGCTAATCTTCGACAGACCTATGACGTACCATGAAGTTAGCCACCTCAATATTAGCCAAGTGCTTGAGATTTGGCAACATCTTCCTGCAGTACACAATAAAAACAAGCGCAGTGAGTCTATGCATGTACCCAATTTTAAGCACACTTAGATAATATCAAGTTTGTATTTTAACTAGAACTTTGTATTTTTATTTATCAATTTCACATGTTGTGTGTGTTTGCTGCGGCTTTCCAGTTTCTCGGGCTGAGTCACTGTTGTCACCCATTATACTCGTATGGTCTGGATTCACTCCATTCTACGCATTGGGTTTCCCTCACTGCTGAGTCATTCCGGGTCAACACGCCAGTTTTGGGAAACATCACCACATCACCATCTCAGACTGTTATCTTTATGGCCAGTATGTAAATAATTATCCTGAAGATCTTCACAGTTTCAGATACTGATAGGTAGCAAGTTCTTCTGAGATACGAGGCTTACAACCCATCTAGGTATCTATCTATATGATATAACATAGCCTACATCAACACAAACACCGTCCGAAACGTTTACAGTATCTTTCTTTAAGAAATCACCAAGAAATCTTTATATTACTGTGGGGGGGTCAGTGTCAGTAGCGCCCCTCTCACCCTCCAGCGGTGCCCCCGGACGGAAACGGAAGTCCTCCTGGGCCGCATGGCTAGTGGAAGGATGATTGGCACCCGCCTGCTGAAAGCTGGCCGTGCTTGGTCGGTTGTGACTGGGGATGAATTCCAGTCTTTCATCGGTGCTGCCTAGGCCAGATGAATTTGCTAGATTCATCTCTTGGGACAGCCTATCGCACATGACTGTTTCCCGCGTTCGTGGAGAAGTGCGCCCAGGTGTTCTGGGCTTAAAATGCTTTGCATAACTCCTTATATCCTGAGGCCGGTTTAGCTTTTCCTTTAACCGCCTGCTCCTTCTTAAATATAAGGGATTGTTCCTAGAAATCTCAATTGTCCAGGCCAACCCGGCTCCTAGGAACTGTGATGAGTCGATGGCTGAGGGAGGCGCGGTAAGCGTGTGTCTGCTTACTGGGACTGAAGACCTGTCCCAAGGATTCGTAACCGAACCAAGACTGTGAGGGGCTGATTCATATTTACTCATTCGGTTATTTAAGTCTTCTATAGACGAGTGTAGGACTGCTTGCAAGCCTTGCATCTGTAGCTGCTGTTGGCTCACAGACTGTAACCCAGACACTAATGAACCTTGGCTAGCCACTAAGGATTGCACACTAGCCACTAGGCTCTTCAATAAGTCTTCAGTTGCCGTTACATTACGCTCAGGTGTATCCCTGGGTCTAACTGACTGGTTATCCCGTTGACTGAGCATTATGTCTTGGTCCATATTGGAACACTCTGAATCACTAGTATGAATTTCAGACATGATTCTATAATATATGTCTTTATTCAAGCAACGTCTCTAAGCAGTTACGAAAAGATTATAGTTCAAGCGTATATCTAATTCGGATTACAATCTTAACAATACATTGCTATCTTAAGTACGTGACCAGCTGTTTTAACCCCTCTAATTAATATATTCAAGTTTTCACTCACCCAGGCTCTATGACGGAGGTGATCAAAAGAAGGTAATTTGTTCTCTGACCGATGCCCAATTGACTAATCGGCTTAATGGGGCGAAGGGGGTTGGAGTAGGGTCGCGGTGGTCGTGCTGGCAAGAGAGCGTCTTCTTCCGTACGATCGGCTTCAGCGGTCGGTCGTGATTGACAGATAACAGCTCTTTAACCTTTCGTGTGCTCTACTTCTCTTCCAACAGCGATTATGTTCTCTCGACTCCTGTACATCGGCGGCTGGCGAAGTAGTCACTGCGCAGTCCCTATATAAAGTAGAAATTTATACCATGCGGATGAGGCTTGTGAGTGCATCTCCATCCGGTCTTCTGTATTGCATCCGTCGCTTCCGGGTAGGCTGTTTGACTGTTCCACGTTAGACTCGTCTGGTCCCGATTCCGTGGTTACAGTTGATCAGCTCCTTCAGTCCAAGCGTTTCGGTTGCTCCGCGTCCTCTATCGTTCAGTCCAACTGCTTCCGTGTAACTGCATCAGGTTGCTCTGGTCCCACTCGTCCGGTAGCTCCGCATCCTATCATCTTAATGTTTTAGATTGAGAGTGGCTTTTATAGCGCTTTCTGTGGTATGTGTAGAGTTCAGGATTTATGGCGAATTAATATATCATTCTGGCATCTTAACTGAGGTCACTTTTGATAGATGGTTGTTGGCGCCTCGATGTCTGGCTGGACTTCTTCCCCCTCTTGTATATTATCTGTAGTACTGTCAACAGGTTTGACACGGTCGTAACTGTATCTTTGTGGGAAGGTGGATTGTTCGCTGTCGGTAGAAGGGTTGACACGATCCAGCAGCTGCACGGTATTTTGGTGGACAAGTAGGGTGGAAAAGTAGATCTGTGGGAAAGGTTTTGAGGTCCTGGCAGACGTGGGTGATGAATGTGACAGGTGACCTGACCTGGAGAGTTCACGACGACATCTAGGGCTCGGTGGTTAAATCTTAAACAGATGGGGAAGTATTGAATGACGTCCTGCTTCTCTCATAGACGACACGGCTGTGAACTAGGCCGAATTCCCCAGAACTATACATAACCCGTTGACAGGTTTGCCCTCCTGTTCTAAGGCCTTCTTAACCTCCCTTCTTATACATTTAAAATAATAATCTCAATAATACTAATAATTAAAAAAAAATATAATTACTAATGAGGTAACCACAGTGGCGGACATTATATGGACTCCACAATCGCCCCTGCTACGACAAATTCTGTGTCCTCACTGAATAGTAAGGCACACTATTTAAAGTCTACTTTGTCCTTTCTAACCTACTGACACTCTGGCATATTTCAGTTTTGCTTCATAACAACACAGTTCGGCATTCTAGGATTTACATGGGCCCCCTAATGTCAGTCCTTAGGTCTTATCTGGTCACGTACAATATTAAGCACAATGTTGAACTAGACAATGATTAAACTAATAATTCATACTAAAGAAAACAGTTCAGTAATACTAGAAAAATTGTTCAGTTCATCCTACACATCGATACGCAATCTACTTTACCCTTGACAAAGTTAAAAATAGAGCCTATGCATAATTAAAAACGTGTTAAAACAAGACTCTCGTTCTGATCACAAAGTTACGCTAGCACAACTCAGTGTCCTTCTCTAAAATTTAGCCTAGCGTAATCATGGTGCGCATTTATTTAAGAAATCGTGCGAGGCAATTTTAGGCTTTAGCTATACGAGTTTTTTTAAAACTAATATGCAATTTTGCAAAAGACTAATCTAATTCCTTTCTCCAGTCCGTACGATCTTTAAGAAAAACATTAATATCAATAAACGATGCAATTAAAGAAAACAAAAAGTCACGTAATCTTGCAATAAACCTGATTGGTCTTCTTGTACTCTGTCCTTTTATTTCTTTCGCTGTCCTGCTTGGCTTTCCTTAACTCCCGAAAAATTGACCCCCAGGCCCACGGAGAAAGCCTCACTACAGTTGCTACATGCACTATAAGTTCAACAAGCCAATGATTCGGCGTAGCAGAAATATAGCAGTGACGAATCGTTTCTAAGTAAGTAAGTAAGTAAGTATATTCTTTATTACACCATTAGCAAACGCACAATGGGACAGAAGCTAGAAGCATTGATTGTAAAACATTGAAGTAATAATAAATCGAAATAAAAATGATAAAATAAGTAATTAAAAAAGCAAGTGTTTTCTTATCATTTATGCAGTAATCTAGCAATGTAACCCTTCCCCGTCAAAGGATCACATCGTGGTATCTCGCGATTATGCCGGCGAGGTCGAAGATAATATCCGGTAGATCGTATCGGAGGGAGCAAATCATGGAGGACATACCCTGGGTTCTGAAGGATTGCTGCAAAGAGAGCATCGTCCGCCTTAGAACACAACAGGTCAAATGTAGGAGTATCAGTTGGCAGATACCCTTGTCGCTTAAGCTTACGTATCTAGGAAAGCGAGTTCGGCGACGGGACGTGGTTGATTCAAGTACTCACTCAGGACCATGACCGCTAAGGTCCAGAGGTCATATCCCCATCTGGAATCGATCATCCAGGGCTGAATCGGAGGCAGGATCACGTCTGGTAGTCCATGGTACGGTGGTAGGGCTCGTCCTTCTTGTAAGGCCCAAAATCTGAAGATTTGTTCCGCGTTTCCAATTGTCGCCAGAGTTTGTATGGCCACGACGGTCACTGGCATGGAGGCTGGTTCATTAAGTACCAATGGTAGAGATTGCTGCATCCGCTGAAGAAGGTCAGGCGTGGTGAGGGCATGACCTTGAACCAGGAAGATTCGCAAAATCTGCCAGGTTAAACCAGAGGACCTGGCTCTCCAGCTGTCGATCCTCACACTATCCCACAAGTGTACATCTGGTATAGGAATGTGCACGACCTGCACACCAGCGGCTTCCGGTTCATCGGCTGAATCGTCATCAGATACGTTGTACGCCTCAGACAGAGTAGATCTTGAGGAAATTGAGTAGGGTGAGACGCATGGCGGCAGTGTCATCGAACGTTGACAGAGGTGGCGTGCTCCGAGGTGGTGGTGTATTCAAGTCACGCTCTAAGTACATCACGTCATCTATCTCTTCTAGCGCAGGAGTGGCTCGAGCACTACTGGCGTGGCTGTTGCTGCTTGCATCCTCTCCGTCCGACGATGCGTCCAACTCTTCCAGAACACGATTTGATTGTTCCAAGTCATCCATTTCCGACATCTCCCGGACATCCATATTGTCCTCCTCATTGCTTCGCTCTTCTCCCACATTCATATTTCGATTTGCCATGCTAACTATTTCTCGTAACTGTTTAAACTCTACTGACCAGTGTACCTCACATATCGACTGTCTCAAAGTGAGTGAATGTATTAACAGCGACATCTAGTCTTATAGGAGATGTCCCAAGACTTAGGGTCATGAGTTCACCTTCAAAGACAGTGAATCCTTGTAGTCGACGGTGTCGGTCAAATTATGATTAATGTTCCAAATTAGGTCCATGGCATTAGTACATGCGCTTCTTCCTTTCTGACCACCCTAGGTTGCTTATCTGTCTCCAAACTAAGTCGTCTTCCCACTCATCTGTATTATGTTGCGCATTTTTCTCCCTCGTCTCAGTCGTGCTAGGTAAGGTTCATCTTATCTCGGTAAATCAATTTGCTCTGAGACCTATCAGCACATAACTCGGCTGATATATATATATATATATATATATATATATATATATATAAATTATATATATATATATATAACATAACATAACATCTTTCTTTATTGCTTCAAATGACATCAATAACAATCATTTCCATCAAACAAATTAATATAAAATAGTGCAGTTTCTGGAAATTCAAACCCTATGAAACTATAAAGTAGTAAGATAGATATACTCGCTTGACTAGCATGGAGGGAATGAAATTAACTTGAAGTAGAGTCAGGTGAGTTTGAAAGTAAACGAGTTCTTAGAGTCATAAGAGGCAATGGGCGCCCCTAAGGGACCTAGGTCCCGCTGACCGGGGATGCCCAGATAGGTAAATTTACAGATACAATGATGGCATTGTACAGTTGCCTCCCTCACAATAGCTTAATCAGGCCACTAGCTGTAACCTCTAAAATCCTCAACACTTGGAGGTTAACCATAATCTATAGCTTAACTAAACTTAACTAAACATAACTAAACAGTCCCAAAGGGACCGTATTCATGTACCAGGCTCCGGCTCGACCCCCTCCCCATAAAGGTCAAATCAGTATTAGATATCAATCATTTAGATAGAATCGTATCATGCGCCAGAATAAAGTTTTTCATTTGCTTCCTGAAAAGATGTCTAGCTTGCAGAGACCGAATTTCGACCAGGATCTGGGCCCAAAGCTGCGGACCTGCTGACTTGACACTAAAACACCGAATGTTAGTGCGACTTTTAATAGGACGGTATAGTGAGGCTCCCCGCGTGTCATGTTTGTGTATGGAAGTGGCCTTTGCGAAATACTCTCCAAATGCAGCAGGTAGTAAATTATGTTCGAAACAGTAGATGAAGTCCGATATTTGATAGTTGTTTAATTGGTTAATTTTCAGTATTTTTAATTCTTTAAAAATAGGATCAGAGTGCTCACATTTCCTGGCTCCTTGTACCATCCTAACAGCTTTTTTTTGCAAGGTTATTAATTTCTTAAGTCGTGATTGATAGTTAGAGGACCAGATGAAGTTACAGTAGTTGAGGAAGGGAAAGATAAGTGCATAGTGTAACGTTTCTCGGGTTCGCTCCGCTAGTTCAGCCAGAGATAAGTAAGTAAGAAAGAAATCGTGAATACATCTTTATTTCAAGACCTTCTGCTCAACGTCCAACGATATTCTCCCCTGATAAGAGAAAACTCCAACTGTCTATCCGATACTGAAAGTAATACAATTCCACCAAGTGACTTCTTCCGGACCGGTGATAGGTAAATCCAGGTAAGTTTCCACACTGGCAATAGATAAATCTTGTGATTAATCCAACGATGAGATAATTGTAATTCCACCAGGTGACCTTTCCACACTGGCAATAGATAAATCCTGTGATTAATCCAACTGTGAGATAATTGTAATTCCACAAGGTGACCTTTCCACACTGGCAATAGATAAATCCTGTGATTAATCCAACTGTGAGATAATTGTAATTCCACCAGGTAACCTTTCCACACTGGCAATAGATAAATCCTGTGATCAATCCGACTGTGAGATAATTGTAATTCCACCAGGTAACCTTTCCACACTGGCAATAGATAAATCCTGTGATTAATCCGATCTCTCGAAGTCGGTACCAGTCCGATCGCTCACGGTCTGGACGATCTGCTGTTCAGCTCCGCAGCATCCGCATCTGTTAATAAAAATCCGGTTGACAACAGCTCCAGTTAGCAGCAGGCCAAGATCAACCACTCCAAGATCAACCACTCCCTGATCGACCACCCTTTTGATCGACCACATCAAGATCAACTGCTCAAGATCAACAACTCAAGATCAACAACTCCTTGATCGACCACATCAAGATCAACTCCTCCCTGTGGACCGCATACACGCCCTTTTTATAGGCGTCCCCGAGGCCCAGTCAGCCCAGCCGCCAATCAACGTAGCCTACCCCTATATCTACTTGCACGGCCTTAAAGAAAGTATAGGAAAAGGGGCGGAGCTTAGTTATAATTACCCGCTATGCAAGACGGTATGATAGCAGAAAAGGGGCGGAGCTTAGCTTAGCCGCAGACAGGCCTGCTGCATGCATCATAGCAGACACGTACAGGCCAAAGTTGCACCAGTACACAGCCATGCATAGGGGTCATCCAAAATCACCATAATAGTATAGGTTTCTCTTGACCTCTACGGTTATATATATATATATATATAACTTCCAGTCTTCCGGATTCTGTTGCATAGTCTCTGCTAACATACGTTTCCTATCCTATAAAAGTGCTTCTAGGGATTTCCACTGGCCAATTTTTACTTATGCCGTGCAGTTTCTAGTTAGAAGACATTCTAATTGTTCACTTTGCCGAATTCTTAACACAGGAGAAATCAAGAGAAGCGACTTAATTTCTCTTTCTTCTCGCTATTACTGTTTCGCTTGCGAGTCGAACAACAAATGTGAAGGCAGGGGCTTTTAACCTTCTGTTATCATTTGCGTCTCTTCGGAATGCAACGTAAGCGGTGCGGTATTTAACAAAGGCTGTTTCAACTCTTCATTGTTCAAATCATCAACGCTTTCACTAACACTAGCTATGTCCATTAGCTTCAAAGATTCCACTGATTTATTATTCACTTTCATCCATGTCTTTCTTACTGGCTTCTGGGTTACAACGGGACCACTAATTATCATTATTAAGAGTAGCAGAAGGTTCAACAACATCACTATTGTATCCTGCTCTGTGTTCCGTATTCCACACTGTAGTTTATCAAATGACCTTCTACTGTCATTAGGATTCTTTAGAACTGCAGCCTGATTCGAAATGAGCTCGGAGTGAGGGGTAGGAGAAATCTGAACATTGGCCACTGGTTCCTCTTTTGACTCAGCAGGTGACTAAATAGACACTAGTTTCTTCTTCTGTCGCTGGCGGCGCTTTCTCCTCTTAACACACCCGATAACAGCTGTCAGCTGCTGACGGTCATTAAGCCTGGCTGAATCTGGTTGCTGTTGCTTAACCGATCCGTCCACAAAGGCTAGTTTCGTGCTGTGTGCAGTCACATTTTCAATTATGTCAGGACGACGCACACACTTAATCTCTATGTTTTCCTTTCCTAAAAATAAGGTACCTCGTTCAAAGTCCAGAATTGCCTTTTCCTGTTCCAACCAATTACTACCGATCAAAATACAGTCGACGTCATTGGAAGCTAAAAATTCGAATCTAATTTACACACCATTTAGAACACATTTCATTCTCACTGTACCGAGAATCTCAAGTTTAGAACCATTTGCAGCTGTAAGAACTGGCGTTGGCGGTTTAATGTCTCTCGGATAAAACAGTTTCGCTGGCGCTATATTAAGTCGAGAGCCAGAATCGATTAACGCTATCTGTTGCTTCCCAAAGACTCCTAATTGTATGCAGACTCTTCCTTCCGGTTCATTGGGCAAAACACGTCTCCAATTGTCTCGCGATCTCTGTGGGAAATCTGCGGCATTGTTGGGACGATAAGGCCTCAGGGGTCGTAGGCGCATCAAGTGAGGTGGTCTGTACAGCATTCCTTCCATCAGCGGTTGTGTTGTTGTCAGGGGGGTTAGCGATGATTGGGGCATCTGTGGCTGATTAGTCTTCCCAGCAGACGTCTCATTACGTAGAGTGTACACTTGCTCACTCGGTCGCTGTGCAAAAGCTGGACGTTGCCATTGAGAGCGGACGGGGATTTCTGGCATTTCTGGCATAACCCGTTAACAGGTTTGCCCTCCTGTTCTAAGGCCTTCTTAACCTCCCTTCTTATACATTTAAAATAATAATCTCAATAATACTAATAATTCGAAAAAAATATAATTACTAATGAGGTAACCACAGTGGCGGACATTATATATGGACTCCACATTACAATACACAGTTCAGAGTCAGCAACACTTTTCTACAGAACTTGAAACATCAACTTGTCAGCAGAAATCTTTGCACGCTTAGAAAACTTGTGCTTACTATGTCTGTGCGACATCTAATTATCTATGCACACATTGCACAGCGAGAGCCGACAGCGCGAGAGCCGTGCCTCACTAAGACACAACAACCAAACGTTATATATCTATCATTATATATATACATGCGCGATACTAATGTAAATCGAACTAAATATGTTGTACAGTATTTCACGCTGAAGTAGAGCTTGTTCGCAAACCAGAGTTGACATTACCTCCTTCCATTTTCTGGAATTGAGCAAATTATATTTAAAAATTTGCAAAATTACCAACACATGAAATATAGACATACTTAACTAATCTATAATGCTTACTTATAGTTACTTACAATCTTCATAAACAATCAGCAATCACATTTAATCAGCCTTTCTTGTATTTCACCTCCACATAAAAAGTTTGCAAGGCTAACTTAGCTAAAATCGGCTAAAAGCACAAGTTTAGATTGTGATACGTAAAAATAAAGACTTTCGATCCCATAATGATATCTTTCAGCTTATTTAAGCCCAAACAATAGCATAGGCTTCTTTTTCCACAGTGGCCCATCTCTTCTGGGTATCAGTTAATTTCTGACTAATAAATGACACCGAGCGTTCTATTCCTTCTTCATTTTTCCATGTTTCCAGACATGACACTTCAGTTTGACACTGGATGGATGACAACTGTTTCTTTTCAACAATACGCTCAATGGTATTCTGAAGACAAGACGCATCTGCATCTTTCCTTGCCGCATACAGTTCAATTTCTAGTTTTTGCAGAAGGTGGCTCTGAGCCCTCACTGTTCTTTCCAGGTGATGGCACTCATCTTTAGAGGCAGAGAGCATTTCCTTGATGGTTTTTATTTTCTCATCTCTCAGTTTGAGATTCTTTGATTCATCAGCAGCTTTCTCCATTACAAGTTCATCGAGTTTCCTCTTCAGATCACCAATGATGTCTGAATTTTCGAACTGTTTGATCAAGTCTCCTACTGCACCTTGCAACGTTCGAAGCATTTACAGTATCTGTTGAGATGATCCTATTGTCCGAGACTGGGGCGCTGATTGTACTCGGAGGTGACCTAAACGCCCTGGAGGAAAGTGAGGTGATACAAAGCACAGGCCTCATCCCTTTCGTCCATCAGCCTACCCGTGGCAATAACATCCTGGACAGGTTATTTGTCTCACAACCATGCTACATGCAGACAAAAATCATTGCCTCGTATGTGAAAACAGATCACAAGGCTATCGTTGCCACTTCTGATGGCTTAGTCCGCAGCCGAAACAATCGGCCTGCACAGGTTACATTTCAGTTATATTTCGGTGATGGACGCCACAACAGTGCTGCTCAGAGACCTCTCACAGGTTGATCTGTCTGACATCCTTAGTATTGAAGACCCTCAGACAGCCTAGGAGTACTTCTATCATGAGGCTTTGTGTCGCCTTGACCGAGTGTATCCCACCTGAGTGCAAGCTACTTCTACGGAGGAAGAATAGACTGATGAGAGCGGGGTGAATTGAGTGGGTGGGAATGTGTATTGAGCATACTACGAGAGCCCATCTGAGCAGGTTTGATCCCCGAGAGGGCCTAAGGAGCTGTGGAGGCGTGTTGAAGATCTTACAAAAGAGAGAGGTGGTTATGAGCAACAATCCGATCTTTCTCCTGATGATTTCATCTCCCATTACACCAGCACATCGACGGATGATGGATACTTGCCACTAGTCCCCGGCGCCGCCGCCATCCGCCGCCGCCGCCGCCGCTAAGCTCTCAAGTCGAAACCAGTCGCTAAGCTATCGACTGCTAGCGACTTCGTTCACTTAATAAGTTAATATTTTGATTGTTGTTTTAACCGCGGTTTCAAATTTTCGATTTGACGAAGACATCAGCAACAGGACATGAGCAACAAATACAATGCAATACAATATTCATTTGTTGAGGAAAACAAGCGGACATGCCGCAACTTGGTACATTATAAGTGAAAGAGTTTGCTCTATTGGTAAGAGTTCTTACAGAGAATACGGTTTATATAGTTGTTGTCGTTTTTGGTAAGGTGAATTTGTACATTATATTACGAAGATGGTGTTGATGATAACAAAGAGGGGAAATAAGCAGGGTGAGAATTGTCAGGATTGGGGGTCACACCTTAGTCTTTCTTTGGATCCCCACAGTTGTCTTCAGTGCACACTCAGAGGGTCATTTCCAACCCCTCAGTTGTGCTGGTGTAATTTAGCATTATTTGATTCTGAATCTCTGACAAAGTGAAGATATTTCCATGGTGTATCATGTATGAATTTTTGAATTTTCTCAACAAAGGAACTGATTTTGATTCGAGTTTGACTTGCAAAACTGCGTTGAAGTCTGCTGCTTTCAAATTTCGTCGACATGGTTTTGCAAAATACGAATAAAATATTCAACTTCACGTGGATCCAAGTCTAACCCCCAGTCTTTTCTCTACATCTCTCACACTGGGCATAAGTGCCGGAGTACATGATTCAGGTTCTCTGCTACTTCCTGAAAGAGGCACGCATCAGCAGTTTCGGCCAACTGGTTGGCCGTAAGATCGGATACTGCTATAAATCCTCCTCGCTTCATTCGATTTATCAGGCTCAATTTCATGAATTCACATTAAGATCAAATTTCACATTCATCGGTCTGTCCCCTGTCAGCATGCCCATTTGCCCACGTCCCATATTGGACCCGTATAGAGCCCATGTGGATTCCATCTAATGCCACGGAAATGATGGCACGTTCAGTACAGTATACGGTAAAATGCATCATATTGTTAGGTAATCAGGTATGTCCAATAGACATACCTGATTACCACAGAAGTCGATAGCAAGTCGCTAAGTCAGTCGATAAGTCTAAGCGACTTAGTCAGTCGATAAGCATGCGACTTAGTCGACTGAGTCGCTAAGTCAGTCGCTAACTCATCAAGTCAGTCGCTAACTCCTTAGCGACTGACTCCGGGGACTACTTGCCACCTGCCAAGTTTTAAGTTGTGGGATTTCGTAATGATCGTCGGTCAATATGGCGCAGAAGAGACTCAGCTGTCATAAATGTTTTGGCAATCTTGTGATCCGTAGTTGGAAAGTTCCGACACTCGATTCTACAGCGGTTTGTGACAGAATTCCATCACTAACAATGAGCTGCAGAGTGTGTGCAAAACAGGTGATGCTGTCGATATCATCCGCACGCATTGCTTTAGCCATGTTTGCGCCTCCATCATGCAGAAGAAGATGGATGTGAGTTCTTGGGATGTTGTATTTGTCACATAATTGGGTCAGTTTGCCAGCCAAATATTGTCCAGTGTGTGATTCGTCGAGCCAGTATGCTATAAGACTCAACAAGGCTACTCCAACGGACCACACATCAGAGGTCACATTAAGGTCAGATTGGGCAGAAACTAAATCATGCATCTTGCCTTGTTTTGCATTTTGCATATCAGGTATCAAGGATGTGGAAAAGTACTTCCTACGTGGAAGTTTATAGCGCGCTTCTTCCATTTAGGTTCAATTTGATGTCCACGAAGTCACTGAGCAATAACGATGTTAACTAGTGAGTGCTCCTGATCAAGGATGGTCAGAAAATGCCAGAAATTTGTATGGTGAGCAGTGACAGCCGATTGCATTTTTTTATTCTCACCTTCAAAGTTATTAAATCATTTTAACACGGTTGTGTACACCCCAAATGTCATGAGAGAAGAGAGGCGGTGCTTGTCTTCTTCTTCCTACGTAACTGTCCTCGAAGAAATCTAACAGTTGCTTCATGTCATCATAGGTTGTTGATTCTTGCAGTCCTTCAAAGGCAGATCATGTAGTGGGACAAACGTAGGAGCTGATATCATTCTGACAGATACAGACAATTCTGTATCATCTTGATATTGTTGTTGGAAGCTTAGAGCTTGTACCTTCCTGTATAAATTCTGTGAAAGATGGTAATAGCAACCTTGTATCTGGATTCTTGTGAAACACTCAGCAATTGAATTCATGGCCGCCTTCTCGTAATCCATCGTGACTGTGGCAGGTTGAGCATTTGGAATCACAGCTTTCACCTCTGAAAACATACATTGGTAGCTTTCTGTGGTTTTGTTCGGCAGCAAGCAATAAAGGCAACAGCTGCTTAGACTGACATAAACAGAAGTGTAGACACAAAAGATAGAACCTAACATGTATATTAAATGCCCGGGGGGTAACGGTGGAGGGGAGGGTAATGTCCATGAACTTTGTCACTTGCGTATCTAATTATATAATTCAACCCTGGTCTTGCACAGTATGATCGTGCGCTGTGTCTATTTGAATGGAGAACATTCCAGCTGCCTGAATATCATATGAAATGCATTCTTTTATCAGTTTGCTAATTGCCTTAATTATATAATCTAGGATTGTTTTAGAAAACAATGTTATAAGGCCTCCACGTCCTGTTGTGCCCGTTTCACATTTACTCAGTTTCTTGGAATGAGCAGTTTTGCTCATCTTCACAACTGTCTGCACATGCTCATTCAATATCAAATCATATTCGCTAAGAAGTATTAGCATTTCCAGAAAGGTCCCATGGTATAATGAGTGATCTTCGAGAGCCTAAGCAGCTTCATGAGTTTTTCCACGATAACTAAGACTGCTTTTCCAAATAAGTTTGACAATATCAATAATTCTGACAAGGACATCTCGTTTGTTTTGTACTTGTGCTTCGCGTACACAGTTGTGACTTCTAAACAACAATGAACTGATATCTTGATCTTTATCTGATAGCAAATGGGCCCTAATGCAATCATCATGTTTACTTGAACTTTCATGGTCATGAATTCATTGGTAAACAGGCCACCAATCATTCATTCCTTTTGTAAAACTAGTTGGTTCATCAGTTTTGCCATAGGCAATGCAGACTGTACAAAAACTAAGCCATTTTCTGTTTCAACCATTATCTCTAAAAACATCTTTCTGTGATCAAATGGCAACAATCCAATTCTCAATCATATGGCTGAATGGGATGCAACTTAAAGAAAAAACCATTCCGATTTGAGGTTTAGAAAATGCATCCAGGTTTTCTGCGGATTGAAATGGGTTGCATGACACTTCCAATTCCATGGTAGTTGTTGCAAGAATTGTAGCTACATTGGCATTGCTGTCGTTTTTGATGATGCTGAAATGTTGAATCCAGATGATGCTGAAATGTCGGATCCAGAGCTTGATACTGACAGAAGAACGTTCGCATGAATCCACGTTTCCTCCATTTCAAGAATCATCCCCAAAACTATATGACATATCAAAATCACAACACCATAAATAATAGTGTCAGAGGAAACCGCAATTTAAATGCAATTCAAATACCTGAAACGACATTCCACACACACCTGCACTCAAGATACCAAAGCTCAATAAGACACCAAAAGTGTCATATCTCACCCGAATTATAATAGTTACATTCGATTTTATTTAAATTCAGTTGTTTGAAACGACAACCGTGACAGCATCATGGCCATCCCTCAACACGCCTTCCGACTTGTGGCCTACCCTTCACATGACCTGCTAGACAAAACACCCCATATGTAGCATTCCTTTAGCGCAATTACCACACATACGAAGAAAGATTTCTATAGAGCACGTTGTTTTTGTGATAATACGTTCGACTTTGCCCATCCCATGGATGCTGAATGGTTCATTGACATCGATCCATTTCCCTTGTCAAGTCGACCGCCGTTGTGCACTTGTTATCGGCTGTAGGCCATGGCAATTCAACACAACTGTCATGATGCTGTTGTCATTCCAACAGATCATAATTACGTTGTGTTGCTTGTCAAGCATGTGGTCACATAGCACTGCTCAACCCTGTTGCCTCTCACTGTACCGGTAGCCCTTATGCCTCTCTCGGTACGGACGTCAACCGATTTCAAAGATGTGAACAGGTTGTCAAAATACAAACGATACGGTCGGTCACTTGGTAACTCAGCACTTAGGTCAACAATGACAGAACCTCCCATTCCAGTGACTTCTCAACAGCGGCAGTACCTGTTCCCTGATAGGGCGCAAACTGGATGAGGTACCCGGTTATAGTATTTAGGCCAAATCTTATATTCAAATCTTATCGGCTTACCATGGATCAATTGTTTACCATGGAGTCATGCTTTCAGGTATTGTAGAGTGGAAATTGTTCATTCATTGATGTCAGAAGAGGTCGCACTTGGCCATTTTGTCACCAGCTGTAAGGGATGTGTTGTCAGCGACATTTAGAAACTGTAAAATTTCCTCAAACTATTCCGTGCCATAACCGAATTGACAGCAATATTCATGACGTCATTATCCTGTTGCCAATACGGTGACTGTTTTGCGCATTGGCATTCTAAGGCCGCTATATAAATGAACTTTTGTTGACAATAAAATATGCATTTGAGAGCCAGAAGTCTGCTGATTCAGAAAATATATACTTTAATATGCTTAGCTGTAACCCTTGTTGGACAATTGTTGTTTCACCATGGGTACCGTCAATTTACTCATTTTCTGTAAAAACAATTCAGGCGGGAATGGGTTAAGGAGGCACGACAGCCATGGCTAAAAAAACACCTCAATGCATCCAGGCACTGGTAGGCGAAAAGAAAAACAGACTCACACTGAACAGGATTACTATCGTGTTTCTGCGTATTATCAAAGTCTGGATATGGTGACCACTGAACTGCATGCACAATTTGACAAAAATGACCAAGACGTACTTTGCGCTTTGGGAGATGTAGTTCTAAACATCTTTCTAGACAAACACAGTTACAAGATTGTTTCTGCGCACTACAGCATTGACATCGATCTGCTTGATAGTGAAGAGAAAATGTTTCTGAAGTCCTTAGAGGAATCTAAGTCTGTCACGACTGCAGGAGATTTGACAAAAGTTGAATCTGCTGCAGGTATTGTCCAAACTATGAAGAGTTTAGATCTGGATAGCGTCCTGCACACTTTTTGTGTCGACAGCAAGGAAATGCAATCATTTCTTGTAATCCTAATAAGCAGTGGCTGCTCAGCTGTTCCACGTCGTGCCTACCAGGACCTGGCACGACAGCATCATCTAGTGGGTTTGCACGCTGTGCAATCAAGTGAGCTGTTAGACTGTAAGCAAGTTGCAACCTGAACACCTTCTGAGTCATTTTTCTACTTTTGCCATGCACAAGATTGTGCAGCACATAGCTGTTGAGCACTGCTATCTCACACAGTCTCCAGAACACCCTCTTCCACCACTTCATGCCCTTCCGCCCGATGCAGTAATAGACTTGTAGCTGGTCATGCAAGTCTACACCACCCATGTGAGTGTTGTAGTCACATATCAGTCTTGGCTTCTGTCTTTCTTCACCATCACTTGACTTTGATGGTAAAACATCAATTTCACTGCCATGTAAACTTGAAAGGCAATACACGTCTCGTTTGTCTTGCCAATACACAGCAGTGACTCCATCACAGTGTCGGAACTCTGAAGCACCTCTGTCTAGTTTCAGACTCACCAATTCTTTTGGGAAGTCCTTCCTGTTGCATCTTACTGTTCCAGTAAGATAAGTGTCATCTCTCAGCAGATCTTTCACTAGCTTAGGAGAGGTGTAAAAGTTGTCAGTGTACATCTTGTATCCTTTACAAAGATACGGCTGCATCAAGTCATACACAACACGATATGACAGACCAACCTCAGCAGTACCCTTTTCCCTCCCAGTATATACCTGAAAGTTACACAGGTAACCATTTACACTGTCTGCTAAAGCCCATAGTTTTATGCCAAACCTCTGTGGTTTGTTTGGCATGTACTGGGTGAAGCTTACCCTGCATCGTGTACCAATCATCTGTTCATCAATTGAAATATGCTGGTCAGGAATGTTGTGTGTCAAACAACTATCAAGAACAGAAGTCAGAATAGGGCGCACTTTGTGAAGCTTGTCATAATCAGGATCAGTGCGGGGTTTCGATAATGTTTGGTCAGAGCAGTGAAAGTACCGCAAAATTTGTGTGAACCGATCGCGTGGCATCACTGACCTATACCATGGAATCTCAAGTGCGGGTTCAGTCGACCAGTAGTCGTGGATTTCTGGCAAGTTAGCAACCCCCATAGCAACTTGTAAACCTAAAAATGCAGAAATTTCCTGTCTAGTTACAGGGACCCAAGACATGCTAGATGGTGTATCCTGTCTAGATCGCAAAGCATATTTATTGGTTTCATTGACTAAGAGGTCCAGAACAGTGTTACCAAAATACAATCCAAAGAACTCGGCAGGAGCTACACAGCAGCGTGCAGCGTCTGAAGGTCCTGCTGTCCCAGTAAAAGGAATGTCCCTCTTTGAAAATCCTGTTTGCCAGTTCCATTGCTCATTTGTTGGTTGGTTTAGCGATGTTCTGCCAAATTCATCACCCGGACGTTGTCCTCCGCAAACACGACCACGACCTTGACCTTGACTTTTTACTACGACCTTGACATTGACCACGACCTCGACCGCAACTGCTTCCCCCTCTGATCCTGTTGGCTGTGGAGGAATCTGGAACGGGTGCTGCGGATGTTGCCTAGAAATGGAAAATTATAAATTCTGGATTAGATAGGATGAATGGAGAAAAGAATCATTCATTCTCAATCAGCTGATCAACGGACACACCTATTTTTTTCGTGAAACGATTTTCATTGCATAATTTTGCTTGAATTGGTTATAGTAGGCTAACCATAAATTCGCTTTCATTCAACATATTGTCGCGTTACTAGCAGGCTGGGCAAACTACAGGAAGGCCGATACCAGCCCGCTAGCTAGCTAGTGGGGGTTCTACGTTCTGTCCGCGGAGTAAGGCTCCAGTGGTATGCAGGAGACTAGAGTAAGACGTTTTACCCTTTATTCTTTAAAACACAATCAACGTTAAGTAGCAATTACACAAAAGGAGTATAGTCACCACACAGTCCAGATTTCCGTGCTCCTTCACAGTTCTCACACACAGCAGCCAACATTCTCGGTAGTCCGCAGAGTTCAGAGTCCCGTATTTCTTCCGGCGATCAGTTTCGTCCTTACAGAGTTCGTTTCCGCGTGCGTGATTCGTTATCCCGAGGCTTCGCACCCCGTCAGAGATCAACCGACGACGCACAAGAGAACGCGACCGCCGACGGACATCTGTCTGTCCTTTCCTGACCGACGACTGTGACCGACGACGCTGACTGAGAGTCCCTTACGACGACGGTTCCAAGACCGACTGCGACGAATGACGACTTAGTGACTCTGTGACTGTGTTCGACGCTTTACGACGCTAACTATCGACCGACGCTTCTTGACTCCTCGTAGCGTGTGACGTCCTCTGACTGACCGGACTGCACTGCCTTCCGACGACGACTGTGACTTCACTGACGACGACTGACGACCGGTGACTCCTGCGACTGACTGCTTCGTACTGTGTTTTGTGTGACTTCTTGCGGCCGCTCCTTTTATATTGTCCATAAGAGGCCGCGCGGCAGCGCGGCCGCGGCAAGGTTTCTGCAGGCGAGGCACAGCGCGGCCGCCGCGCGGCATAACGCGGCCGCCGCGCGGCACACAGAGTTCCTCAGGAAGCGGGAAAACGCGGCCACCGCGCGGCATGACTCACGTGAAGAAGGCCGCGGCAGACAAGGGGGAATCCAAACGGCCATGGGACCCCAAAAACCGCTACAATATTCATAATAGCTTCACATCACAGCTACCAAGAAATTACACAAAAGAAAACAAACTACAAATATTGGCTCTCTTACCTCTCCAACTTCGTCATCGTTCAGCAATGCGGAGTCCAAAAGACAAGGTTCAGTATTGGACTTAGCTCCAAATCGCAAACCAGGCCCATCCCAAATAACCTGGTCACCGGCGATCTGCAAATCTCCAATGAATTCATCGTCAGATGATGAAAATTCATCGTCAGACTCGTTCATCACGCGCTTCAAAACTTCGGAAATCGGGATACCTTTAGGCATCACTTCAAAGTTGTTTTTCGAGGGCAAAATTTAACTTTAGGTCGACAAACTACACTTCAAATTACGCGCAATTTTATGGACATCAAAACAAATGCTATTTTTAGGCATGCCATGTTGATATTATAAATACTTTTGAGTCTGTTTCAATGCCTCCCATTTCGGGTCGCTAGCGACCCGAGCCGGCGGGAATGGGTTAAATGAAAATCGACTGTTTGCAGTGCTATCTTTGATTGCGTGGCTGATAAGCTGAGTGCGTTCCCATAACTGATTGAATGATTCTTAATTTCGACAATCAAGCAAAGTTTTTTTGTCATGTTGCCTGTTCTCCTTGCTGTGACATCCATGGTCTTCGACTGGAGACAGTTACTCAGTCATTGATAAAATAACCTTCAGCAAACTCGGTCCAAGTACAAAGTTGAAGTCATAAGCTGCATTGATCAGTGCAGAGCTGTCAGAGTTTGTTTTACATCTCATTCATTTAACAACAATAGCAGGAAAGATATGATGCTGGGTAGTTGCCCTCAGTGCCGGATTAAAGCATAAACCAACTCTGCCGTGGCTTAGGCCCCCACGAGTTCCACACTGTTTTTGAGGGACCCCAAAATCCGAAGCAAATTTCTAATTTTTTATAGTTTTAAATAATTTAGCTCTTTACCATGAAACTTTTTCAGCAAAGTTAGTAAGTTTTAGTTACTACTTACTTACTCAATACTGACCCTAGTCACAGACTCACACTCACAGTCTGCATAGGCTCAAAGCTGAAACTCTAATATTTTCCACTCTCGCCACCATAGCTTATCATGTATGTTTAGAACTTTGTGTTCAGATACCCATACTTTGGTAATTGGCTTTGCTTTCGGGTTAGGGCCCTGGATGTCTTAACCCGGCTCTTGGCTTAGGGCCGCGGATGTCATTATCCGGCCCTGGTTGCCTTTCGACTGCTTTCACTGCTTCCCATCGACGTGACCATCTAGTTTTGCTCTGCGATTTCAGAGTAGTCATCAGAAATGAATCGTCATCAACTTTGATGTCTTCAAACAGAGCATGGCATTTCTGATTAGACTCGATGAAATTGTAAAGACTCTGACTGTACCAAGTGCCATGGGCGCCCGCACGTTGGGGCAAGGGGGGCACTTGCCCCCCCCCTGGATTTTGAATCAAAATATGTAAAATTAAGAATATTATTAATTTTAAATAAATAAATATAGTTATTCTGACATTTTGCTTGCTTGCTTGGTGACTTATACAAAGGTGCTCTTGTACATTGAAGTAAAGACATCGGATCATAAGTTAAACAACATGACATTGATTAATTGCAGCGTGTAGTGACGGCCGCTTTACCACGGCCTTCTAGATGGCTCTATCATGGAGACCGAAATACAATCTCGGAGTCCCCGGCTCTATTTAGAAGGCCGTGGTTTGACACTGCTGACCCGAGAAACCGGGGCATAAAGGCTGACCATATAGCGGGAAAAGCCAACTCGACATCTGGTCCTAATATCAGGGGTCCATAGGTTACCGGGAGTGACTGAGAGCATAAGGGTATGCGTGTTTAAGCTGTTGGGAAGGAGAATATTTGCACATGTGTATACATGTATATATGGTACCGGTACTGTACATCAATGACATACACATTTGGGGTTGAAATCCAGTTGAATATTTGGACACTTCAACAGACTTGGCATGAATATGCTGATAAGATAGGACAAGTGGGGAGGGAGACAGTTTGGTGGCTCCTTTCTTTGTTCTCCGTTCTTTCCAAGTGACTACACTGGGCCAATTACAAGGTGAACACAGAACCATGACACTTAGCGTGCCTGTAGTGACGTGCTATTGGAAGGACAGTTGAATGTAGGCGATACACTATATTCATCATACCGACGTACCGTTGACTTGTTACATTTACTGTAAAAGTATTCTGTAACCGCGAAAGTCATTAATCTTTGCTGGAAGTCTCAACACCCGAACACTGGAGGATTCATAGACATAATTTGTGGGCACCATGCTTTGTGATATTACCAGTACATTTAGGCTACCGGCAACAGCAACGTTTTTAATGGTGAGTTACAATTTTGAATAATGCACATCCTCTATTCACCACTGAAATTTAGTATAAAAAAACTCGAGTAAATTTTGTTTAGATTTATTCTTACGTTTCATAGCTCTTTGTTTGTTTGACGAGTTTGTGTCAGAAATTCGAAGAAAGAATTCAAATTTCCAGACAATTGATTAAATTAATATCGGTAGAATGTCCAGAACTTAATTGCAATGGCCGAGATCAAAATACAGCCTAATTGGAAATGGATAAATCTACTGTCTCCGCCAATCCGTTCTCTCAGCACTCATGAATAAGCTGGTTCCTTTCTTTTAGCTTTACAATTTAAGCTCTCTATATATAGCTATGGAAATTTGGAGTTTACCATTAAGACGTCTTACAAAGTATATGCCCATTAACGTTCATCCATAGTTCCATATGGGCCCTCGTGGGTCCCACATGGAAATATGGGCATGCCAACAAGATTTTTGCTCCCTTCAAACAAATTTTTTACTCCATGGTTGTGCCCCCCCCCCCCTGCAAAAATTCCTGCGGGCGCCCATGCCAAGTGCATTTCTTAGTACTTCCACATGGGTCATCGCGTCTTGTAGGGCAAGATTGAGCAAATGCCTGTAACAATGAACATATATCACCAGGGGAGAAGTCCCCTTCATTATAGTCACCAATCTGCGATGAACACTACTCATATTCACAGCATCATCATCAAAGCACTCGGCAAAAACTTCTTGTAGTATCGTCATTTTCATGAAAAATGGTCTTCACGAGTGTGTATAGTAAGTAAGTATTCGTTTATTACAAATAGTAGTTTGACACACTGCAAACCATTACAATCAAAAACAAGAAGCATGTTAAAACGACGATACAACAATGAAACTATATACAAATCTATTAATATAAATCATTTAGAATATTAAACATGACCCTAGAAAGAAAAAAAATCTTTCATAAGAGAAAGTAACTCACCATGTGTGGAACTGGTGGTGTAGAATCCAACAAATGATTCCTTCATGAAACCGTCATAGACATAGCAAACACAGACACTTATTTGCTCCAGTCTGCTTATGTCAGAGGTTTCATCTGGTATGATGGAGAGGGGCCACTTGCTCTAGCCTCTGATGTAATCTGCACGTGGACAAGCTTGGTGACTACATCGAGCAACTTGTTTTGAATATCTCGTGAAGTCAGCTGGGGATGGACTTCTGCCTGGCTCTTCAATTTATTGACAACCACAGGATGTCTCTACTTTACATATGCAAATGTTCAAGGAAATTTCCCTGGTTGATATCAGAGACCTGGTCAAGTCCACTTCTATCCTCTACATGCCCCTTTGAGCAACTTTCTGTTGAGCAGTGAAAATGATACACTCTATAATCACTCGCAGGTAGTCGCGATTTTGCTTCACTTTCCGCTCAAGTTCATTGTACGTTCAGCTGCACAGGAACGGATGTTTGTTGTATTTTGTTTGCCATTTTGTCATTGTCAGCTGATGATGACTGCTTCTAGAGTGTTTCATGAGATATTCTAGTTTCTTCCTGTTGTCAAATTTGAATCGATCAATGCTCATGAATACCTTATGGGGAAACAACTGCAGCAACATTCACCAATGTCATAGCTTAGCCAAGGATGACTCATTATTATTATTCCAATGTTTGATGACATCTTATGGCTACAAAGGCCGTTGAAGTTTTTCATATATTTCAGTTCATGTTCATATAGCTTTCCATCATCAGTTTCTTTCAGTTCTCTCATTGTTTGGCAGGTTGTTGAGATGCCGATGATTGACAGGTGGTTGTAGTCCATCTTTTATTATATAGAGATTTATATTTTAGAATATATGTGACCTATCACCACAGAACCAGTCGCAACTTTAAAATGACAAAAATTTAGTTTTTTACAGCATCTTGTAGATCCTTTATTTACCTTTTCAAAACTGTTTTCGGTTTTTTTATACCTCATATACAACCGAAGTTACAGAATTTTCAATCTGACGGTTTACATAAATTGTTACTTGAGAAAGCTGCGTTTAAAGTTTAGTCATCATTGTCACTGCTGTCCCTTCTTTCATCGCGATCTGTGGTCAAATATTCCTGCAACAACTCGTGCACTTTCGCTCGATCCGATCCTTTAGCATTTATCAAACTCGCAATAATATCCTCCATGACGAAAATGAAGTTTATTATAGTGGAAAATGAACAAAATAAGAAACGTATCTCGTTCACCCGACCTATTTATCGGTCATTTAAATAAACCAGGTCACATGAGTGGCATGCTCAGGGCCAACCTTTCAAACCTTCAGCCAATTACGGTGCAAAATTTAGTCACGTGATCAACGCTAGCTAAATTCGAAAACTTTTACTGTTAGTCGACCTCTTTCGGGCCAATCTCTGTGCATAATACATAAAGAAAGGTCATATTTTATTAATAGAACAGACCGAGGAGATTTCCCTGATCAAAACGAGGCCAAGCACGCACGAAAATTCGAACTGTAAGCTAATTAAATGTCACAACAAAGTTAGCGAAATTTTGACTTAGATTCTGTTTTTCCATTTTGAAACAGATATAGGGCTCTTAGCTAAAAATGTTTTTTACACATTTAGACACGTCTAAACAAATATTTTATATGTCATTTGTATTAAGTATATATTTTTGTAATTGTTTTTGCATTAATGTCAATTACGACCGGTTTGAGGTTACCCATCATAAATCGGCTTTTCTGCGTAATAACGTTTTGCGATAAGCGACTGGTTTCGTGGCGACTGGTCACATATATACATGTGAGCTTCGTAGTGCCGTGAGGTGGGGGAGCGCGCGGCATCCTCCCGCTGGGAGGCGTTTAGTAGGTAGGCAAGTGAGTTACCTTCGACCTCACGCGGTTATTGTAGCCCCCTGTCCCCAACGACTCGTCGCCACCTGGTCGGTATTCCCTTAGATGCCTTCTGGTTGCTAATCCGGCAGCCTCACCATATCCCAACTGGACAATTGTTAAGACTAACGGAGGAGGGGTCCTGCTGCTGAAGCAGATGGAGAGTGAGCCCTAATGGATTGTACTGTGCCCAGTTTTCCTGTTCTCTCCAGAAGTCGCTTGCTCCGGCGAAGCGAAACTTCCTCCCTATAGATGTCTTCCGTTTCCGGAAGTGGCTGTGTTCCTATATTACTTGACGAGTGACCAGAGACTGGTAAGGCCGTGACAGGTGGATCACCTGTAACCATGAGGATACCATGGTTAAGTTCATTTAATACCAACCTAGGACTTATATAACCTTCCATAGTTCTCATGCAGAGATTCAGACTTTGCACTGAACCCGACATTTGTAGCTGATTATGCTGTAGCTCAGTTTGCTGAGAAGACAGGGACTGCTGTTCTGTAAGGACTACTTGTAATTTTTCTTCCATTCTATGTAAAACCGCGCTCATGCGATTCATAGGGTCATCACGGTTGGGGGTCCGAGATCCCCGACCTTCCTGTATCTCATGCCGTAGTGGTTCTTCACTACTATCACTCTCTACATCACTCCTGTGGCTCTCAGAACTCGACGACATACAGTGTGCTGATATTATAACTTCCTCCTTAACACACGTTTTCTGGGTGATTAATAAGCGATTATAGTTGCTCTAGTGATTACGATACGGCTAATTAAAACGTTCTAGATACAGCTTGGAGATACGTATTCAAGACCAGTAACCCTCCCTATTTAGCGATTTCTATTAATTTGGATGCTCTGGGTCAGTGTTATTTTCGTTCGGAAAATCATTTCTATTTTAGTTTTTATTCAGTTCGGGTATCAATCATTTCTATTTAGTTTTAGTTTTAGTTTTTAATTTTTCAATCATTTTCGTTTCTATTTCGTTTTTATTCTTCAAATCATTTTAGTTTTAGTTTAGTTTCAGTTTTCCAAATCATTTTAGTTTTAATTTTCGTTTTTGGAATCTTTTTAGTTTTAAGTTTAGTTTTGACAAAGTAAAGTACCTGTAATGAAGAAGAAATTGCTGGAGCCGTTGCTGTAAGCATTGTCCATCAGTAATACTGATTCAAGAAGGTTGTTTAATGTTTATTACGCATTCTTATGAAATGTTCTTTTAGCTTGAGAAAGGCTCGCATTTCCAGAGAATTCGACAGCCTGTTGCGTCTGCCTGCTGTTAAAAGTCCCCATAAAGAAAAGATTCTTTCAACTTAATTTTTCTTAAAATGCAGGCATCCAGTCTGTATTGACGGGCTGTATATATCTCCTGAACTTTATGCTGCTTAGACTGTTTTTTTGTTTTTATCTTCATTGGAAGTTAACAATGCATGAACATCGCTGTGGTTATGACTTATGCGTGTTTTAAGATTTGTTGGATTTTTACCTGTAATAAAAATTGTTTAGGGCCTACAGAAATATTTCTTATTGTGATTACTAGATTTTCACATACAAAAATTAAGTGTAGCTAAAAGACGGATGCAGATGCATGAAATATAGCTTAGACAACCACCCTGGCAAACCTAACCCTGAACTTAACCCTAACTCTATTTCAAAGGGGTCGTCCCAAATCCCCGAAACCGCCTTTTAGAAACGCCCCGTAAGTTCAATAAAATGAGTAAATACTACAACAGAGTAAATACTCAGTAGACATGAACTCTGAAAAAATTACATATTTCCAGGGAATTCCAGGCAGCCGGGACAACAGGTCAGAATACAGAAGAGAATTGTCAATGGAAACCGGGACGTCTGGTCAGCCTAGGCTATATAAACCTCAATATCTCATTTATTTTTTTATTTGGCGTGATTTTGGAAATACTATGCCGGTTTACAAAATTACGAGTTACCAACAACAAGTTCTTTACATAATCATACTTAATTTAGGCCTATGGAAAATCGTTAATGAAAAAAAGTTGCGTGTAGGCCTATGCTGCATAGGCCTAGCCCGTCATCTAGCGTATACCAGCTATGCGAACACCACAGGGTTTTCCTTACTCCTTTGTCGTTCAGAACTGTATATCGGCTTTGCCTTTTATCGTTATCTTCTTCATGTACAAAGTATTCCCAAACAATACGTTAGCTTTCCTACCGTATAAAAATTTTAGTAGACTCATTATTAATAATTTTGTAAAATAACTTCGACAGAAATTCCGGATCGCAAAGACGCAAGACGCAAACAGGAAGTTGTGTGACTTGTGACTGTAGTTTAGACACGCGCGCAGTTCAACTGCGTCGCCGAAATTTTTTATAAAAAGACATGGTTGGATTTTCAATACTTCGTTCAAGAATTTATTTTCGATTATCGTTTGTAATAAAATACATGGTTGGATTTTCAATACTTTTCGTTCGGAAAATCATTTTCGATTCTCGTTTTTATTCGTTTTGAGTCCAGTCTTTTTCGTTTCTATTTCGTTCTCGTTCTCAAAATCTTTCTCGTTCTCGTTTTCGTTCTCGTGAACGATTAACTTTTCTTTTTCGTTCTCGTTTCGTTCTCGTTCACGATAATATCACTGCTCTGGGTCCTTTGATTATCTATGTTCCGATTTATATCTGCTATCTGTTGGAGAAATGCTAGTTAAACATCGATTATAACTCATTTAGCTCATCGACGGTTCCACTCTTTATGGCCTAGCTTATGAGGAGTTGACGATGCGCACGAGCTGGCCTATAATTGACGATTAGTGATCATCAGTCGATTAATCGAAGCCCACTTCACTCAGTACGGTTGTACTGCTTAGGCGATAGGAGTGGTGTTTGGGGTGAATAGTCGAAGAGCGTGTCTTGATCAGCTTCGATTGTGACCGGCGGCGGTGGATACGCTCCTGGCCTGCCAACCACTAGGTGTCGCTGCAAGAGATGAACGACGGGGAGGTTGGCGTGGGGGTGATCGGACGGTCAGAACTTCTCTCCCAGCCATCGATAATGGCATTCGATAGGCATTGGACGGTAGCCTGGCAGGTTGGGCGGAAGTGGCACGTTCGTGGAGGCGAGCAATGGCGTCTTGAAGTCGATCAACTTCGAAGAAATTGAAGTAATAGTCAACACAGACGATGTATGACCCCATCCAGTTCAAACAGATCACAAGCGATTGTTTGCCTCGGTCGGTCAGGGATGTCATATCGGTTGTCGCTGTTGCTTGTTGGCTTCTTTTTCACAGGTATTGCAACCAGATACATCCTTGGCCAGATACTGCTTCTCTGGCATATCGCAGACATCCTTAAATGCCAATTTGGTTTGAGTGAATTCATTGCAGCATATTTCCTCAAAGCTCTCGAGGAACAACTAGTCGATTGCCCTTGAAAACAAGGCTCCCTTGAGTGGACAATTCACACCTGAAAGGAAAGTATGGCTGCAGTCGGTAAGGCACATCCTTCTTTTTATCTGGCCAGCCTTTTTCAATAACTTGTTTTAAACTGATGATGTCTCCATCCATTCCTGACGCTTGTCTAATTTTTTGCACAGTTTCCTGTGAAACCGCAAGATAGCTAGTCATGTCGATGCTTTCCACTTCTTCTTCAATCATTGATCAATCACTTTTCCACAATTCTCTGCCAACCACTACTGAACACCTTCCAACAATGGAAAACAAGCATACGACCACACACCAAAATTTGTTTTTTAACGGCCTACATACTACCAGTTCTTCTGTACGGAGCCGAAACCTGGACACTCACAGTGACCCTCGAGAGGAAACTGAACGCCTTCCAACAATGGTGTCTACAGTGAATCTTGTAAACATTTCAAATTTGATATGATATTTTAAACATTACAATAAGTTATAATACCATATGTTGATATGCACAAAATTTACCACTATGCATTAATTATTTTTAGGAACAAAAACGATTCTTCCATTAAACATAATATGATTGGCTGAGTCAAGTTTTCCTTTCATCATTAGTCTTTTCAGTATCTAGTAAGACTATACGAATTGAATGGTCTTATTTACAGGTTCGTTAGGATTATCAAGTGGGACCTGAGCTTCTTTTGTGAGGACTATATTATATTTATCTTTATCAAACTCCAGAAACAGTTTCACATTTTCAGTAACTTTAGGTGAATCGTGAGTTTCTGAGTGTTCAGTTGAATGAATTTTTTGATTCTACATTATCTTGTAAATAGGTCCTAGTTCCTTTTATATCTATATCTGAATAGAGGATTTCCTGTTGGTTTTTCCCTAATAGCCTGTTGGATTTCTAGATATTTCCAATACCACTTAGTATAAGCCGCGCTATGTGCTTCAAGGAGGATGTGGATGAGATTTTCCGTGTCACTTTGTAAGAGACAAGTTTCATCGTCTCTAATATCTCAGAGATAGCTCCTTGTTGTCGTCAGAGAAAGACAATTCTGAGTGTTCCGCTACCTCTGCCATTGATGGAGAATAGGGTTTCGTTTCAGATGAACAATTCAAAGAACCATCTGATGAACTACTGGAATTTTATTCTCTTTTTCTTTTGTTTCCTTTTTTCATTCATTTCTTTATATTTATCGCATGTAATTTGGTTGCTTGAGTTCACTCCTTCCTTATCTTCATATGTTTCTTTTGGATTTTCCCAAAGTTTTAAACCAATAGTTGTCTTTAGTATCTTCAGTCAATTCAGCTTGATGTGGTATGCATATCACCCGAGGTTGATGAGCTAGATGAGAAAGGATGCTTTCGATTTTTTCCCCATTTCAAATAAGATTTGATTACGATAGGACCAGAAATCGAATCGTTAATAACAAACCGATCCAATTAAATCCAATAGTTGTTTCAATCAGTTTTAGGCAAACTTGAACAAATGGGTGTTGAATTTGACAAAACAAGCGTTTAAAATAAAATGGCGGCGTTCTCAATAGACTGTCTGGATAAAGAATAGTTTACCAATGATCAAACCAACGATAGACTTTTGTAAATCCAGTCGAAACACAATTCAAAGTCCTTCCCTCAAAACTTGTAAAGTCTGAATCAACCAGTGATGGGCACTAAACTATTTTTTTAGTTAAACTAAAACTATTTACCAACTAAAAATATAGTTTAATTAAAGTTGGCAACTAATTTTGGAAAGTAGTTAACTAAATTAAAAAAAGTAGTTAAACTTTTTCCAACTTTTTACGACAGGCATTTTCACAATAACAGAAGTTAATAATGCAGAGCGTCAATGACAATTTCACCTTCAAACTATGCAATGTGTACTCTTCTAGCATACAGTTACAGGCTTACTGTAAGTAGTGTATGAATTTGAAAACACAGGCTGTTAATGCTAAAACCATGCAGTGTTAATCAGTAAGTTTGGCGTTGAGTTGTTGACAGTGTTCAATGTTCATTGCGGAGAATAGTTACATATTGCTGATTTTTTTAGTTAAACTCTTTAGTTAGCAACTAAAATTTTTTAGTTAAACTATGGTTTTAACTAAACTATTTATATTTAGTTAAACTTCATCCTTAACTAAAAAAGTTTTAGTTAAACTAAAAGTTAGCAACTTTTTAGTTAACTATTGCCCATCACTGGAATCAAACCAAATTTACAGACACATTTAAAAAACTTTTCCCGAAAAACTATCCCTGACCCATTTACGTGAGTCAAAATGGCCAACTTTTCCCCTCTCCCTTAAAGGATGACTCTTGAACCATTCAGGATTAAAATCCCTTCGAGTTGCTTCATTTTCGATTGTTTTCGGGCGATACTCTTTGAGTACTGGTTGGTTTGGGCAAAGCTGGCCATCCTTCACTACATCATCGCTAGAGGAAGTGTTGAAGTTCTCATTCTCAGAGTCAGATTGATCAGCATCTTCATCAGAGCGTGAACTGCGGTTGGCTTCGGTTGCATGAAAAAACTCGGCTGCTTGGGACTTTTCTCGCACAGCGATGAACTTAACATTTTTTACACTGGTGAATTTTACCATGCTGATCTGCATAGTCTGAATCTAACTCTTTACCACATTCACTGCACATAACACACTGTCGATACCTTTGTTTCCGCAACGGTTCAGTTATTACAAAGTTATATTTACAGCTTGTTAACATAAGAGAAATTTCTGCACACAACACTGACTTGAAAGGAAGTGCCTGGACGCCCTTACCTTTTCCTCCCCAACTCCCACCTATCCCTTTCCCAACCCCTCTTCCTCAACCTCCCCTCCTATTTCCCATCCCTTCCGCAGTCCCTTTCCCCAACCCCTCTCCCTCCCACCTTTCCCCAACCCTCCTTTCTTTGAACTTTAGAATGCTCATAGGTGAGTTTTCATGCACTTTGATAAACAAAGCAGTCGACTCAACAGCAGTTTTTTCTTGCTAGCCATGAGGAAGATTGGTGAAGCGCTGAGTCCATGCATACTGTTGTAACCGTGCGATATTTTTTTAGAAAATTGCAGCAGTCTAACAAATTAGCAGTTGAACACTTATAATCGTGGCATATTGTGAGGTTTCGGTTTCGGGGTCGAACTTGATTGGCTTGTGGGGTTTTAATCCCATTGAAGTCGCCCTGTGTGAGGCTTTGGTTTTGGGGTTGGTTGGCGCTACATAACGTGCATCACGTCCGATATCGCCTGTGGAGAAGTTGGGTGCTGTGGGGGTCTGATAGGAGGCCAAGGCAGGTGGGTGGAATTGCATCCTGCTCGAGTCAGCAAACTGTGAAGGCTCGTATTGCTGGTCAGCTAATTGTGCCGACCTTAGCGCTATATGACCTTCATCTAGCTGCCAGGGAGTGGGGGAGGTTGGTGGTAGATGATGCTTCGTCATAACAGGATTACTGTCATGCCAGGCATTATCTGGGGAAGGGGGCCATGAGAGTGTTAAGGGCGTTCGGTCGTGTTTACGCACGGTATTATGGTTGACAGATAGATCATCATGAAGGTGTCTCCCTTCCACTAATCCTTCTTGGGGTGCTAATCCCGGAAGTTGGAGTTGATCAGTGTCAGAGAACAAGTAAGAAGAACAAGAAGGGCCCTCCTGCAGATGTTGGTTAGGAGGCCCAGAGGGATCTCTGTATCGCTCTGCCGAGTGATGGAATCTTACCCGTTCTGCTCTATTAGCAATACGGGTACTATGGCGCAATACAAAATGAGTCACAAATAGGATCGTCAGAAATAAGAGTAGACTCTATTTCTGTATTTGTGCTACGAGGATGGCGCGAGTTGGTAGGCCTGAACTCGGGTCTTGAGTTAAGGACATGATCCAAATCCTTTGGGTCCGGAAACACAACCTCTTTAGATCTCTCCAATGTAGTCAATCGACTTCCAATAGCTTCTAAACTATCCGTCCACATGCTCTGAGAATGACGCAAGGAGGCGAGGTTAGACGAAGCATCAGTTTGTTTTTGTGTAAGCGTGTTTTGGTTAACAGACACTGACACTTCATTTACTTTTGTTTGTAATGCAGATTGGTTATCAGACACTTCATTTACTTTAGTGTGTAATGCAGATTGTTGTTGTGTAAGCGTGTGTTGAGTGACAGACACTTCATTCACTTTTGTTTGTAGTGCAGATTGGTTATCAGACACTTCATTCACTTTTGTTTGTAGTGCAGATTGGTTATCAGACACTTCATTCACTTTTGTTTGTAGTGCAGATTGGTTATCAGACACTTCATTCACTTTTGTTTGTAGTGCAGATTGGTTATCAGACACTTCATTCACTTTTGTTTGTAATGCAGATTGGTTATCAGACACTTCATTCACTTTTGTTTGTAGTGCAGATTGGTTATCAGACACTTCATTCACTTTTGTTTGTAGTGCAGATTGGTTATCAGACACTTCATTCACTTTTGTTTGTAATGCAGATTGGTTATCAGACACTTCATTCACTTTTGTTTGTAATGCAGATTGGTTATCAGACACTTCATTCACTTTTGTTTGTAGTGCAGATTGGTTATCAGACACTTCATTCACTTTTGTTTGTAGTGCAGATTGGTTATCAGACACTTCATTCACTTTTGTTTGTAGTGCAGATTGGTTATCAGACACTTCATTCACTTTTGTTTGTAGTGCAGATTGGTTATCAGACACTTCATTCACTTTTGTTTGTAGTGCAGATTGGTTATCAGACACTTCATTCACTTTTGTTTGTAGTGCAGATTGGTTATCAGACACTTCATTCACTTTTGTTTGTAATGCAGATTGGTTATCAGACACTTCATTCACTTTTGTTTGTAATGCAGATTGGTTATCAGACACTTCATTCACTTTTGTTTGTAGTGCAGATTGGTTATCAGACACTTCATTCACTTTTGTTTGTAGTGCAGATTGGTTATCAGACACTTCATTCACTTTTGTTTGTAATGCAGATTGGTTATCAGACACTTCATTCACTTTTGTTTGTAATGCAGATTGGTTATCAGACACTTCATTCACTTTTGTTTGTAGTGCAGATTGGTTATCAGACACTTCATTCACTTTTGTTTGTAATGCAGATTGGTTATCAGACACTTCATTCACTTTTGTTTGTAGTGCAGATTGGTTATCAGACACTTCATTCACTTTTGTTTGTAGTGCAGATTGGTTATCAGACACTTCATTCACTTTTGTTTGTAGTGCAGATTGGTTATCAGACACTTCATTCACTTTTGTTTGTAATGCAGATTGGTTATCAGACACTTCATTCACTTTTGTTTGTAATGCAGATTGGTTATCAGACACTTCATTCACTTTTGTTTGTAGTGCAGATTGGTTATCAGACACTTCATTCACTTTTGTTTGTAGTGCAGATTGGTTATCAGACACTTCATTCACTTTTGTTTGTAATGCAGATTGGTTATCAGACACTTCATTCACTTTTGTTTGTAATGCAGATTGGTTATCAGACACTTCATTCACTTTTGTTTGTAGTGCAGATTGGTTATCAGACACTTCATTCACTTTTGTTTGTAGTGCAGATTGGTTATCAGACACTTCATTCACTTTTGTTTGTAGTGCAGATTGGTTATCAGACACTTCATTCACTTTTGTTTGTAGTGCAGATTGGTTATCAGACACTTCATTCACTTTTGTTTGTAGTGCAGATTGGTTATCAGACACTTCATTCACTTTTGTTTGTAATGCAGATTGGTTATCAGACACTTCATTCACTTTTGTTTGTAGTGCAGATTGGTTATCAGACACTTCATTCACTTTTGTTTGTAATGCAGATTGGTTATCAGACACTTCATTCACTTTTGTTTGTAATGCAGATTGGTTATCAGACACTTCATTCACTTTTGTTTGTAGTGCAGATTGGTTATCAGACACTTCATTCACTTTTGTTTGTAATGCAGATTGGTTATCAGACACTTCATTCACTTTTGTTTGTAATGCAGATTGGTTATCAGACACTTCATTCACTTTTGTTTGTAGTGCAGATTGGTTATCAGACACTTCATTCACTTTTGTTTGTAATGCAGATTGGTTATCAGACACTTCATTCACTTTTGTTTGTAATGCAGATTGGTTATCAGACACTTCATTCACTTTTGTTTGTAATGCAGATTGGTTATCAGACACTTCATTCACTTTTGTTTGTAGTGCAGATTGGTTATCAGACACTTCATTCACTTTTGTTTGTAATGCAGATTGGTTATCAGACACTTCATTCACTTTTGTTTGTAATGCAGATTGGTTATCAGACACTTCATTCACTTTTGTTTGTAATGCAGATTGGTTATCAGACACTTCATTCACTTTTGTTTGTAGTGCAGATTGGTTATCAGACACTTCATTCACTTTTGTTTGTAATGCAGATTGGTTATCAGACACTTCATTCACTTTTGTTTGTAATGCAGATTGGTTATCAGACACTTCATTCACTTTTGTTTGTAGTGCAGATTGGTTATCAGACACTTCATTCACTTTTGTTTGTAATGCAGATTGGTTATCAGACACTTCATTCACTTTTGTTTGTAATGCAGATTGGTTATCAGACACTTCATTCACTTTTGTTTGTAATGCAGATTGGTTATCAGACACTTCATTCACTTTTGTTTGTAGTGCAGATTGGTTATCAGACACTTCATTCACTTTTGTTTGTAATGCAGATTGGTTATCAGACACTTCATTCACTTTTGTTTGTAGTGCAGATTGGTTATCAGACACTTCATTCACTTTTGTTTGTAATGCAGATTGGTTATCAGACACTTCATTCACTTTTGTTTGTAATGCAGATTGGTTATCAGACACTTCATTCACTTTTGTTTGTAGTGCAGATTGGTTATCAGACACTTCATTCACTTTTGTTTGTAATGCAGATTGGTTATCAGACACTTCATTCACTTTTGTTTGTAATGCAGATTGGTTATCAGACACTTCATTCACTTTTGTTTGTAGTGCAGATTGGTTATCAGACACTTCATTCACTTTTGTTTGTAATGCAGATTGGTTATCAGACACTTCATTCACTTTTGTTTGTAATGCAGATTGGTTATCAGACACTTCATTCACTTTTGTTTGTAATGCAGATTGGTTATCAGACACTTCATTCACTTTTGTTTGTAGTGCAGATTGGTTATCAGACACTTCATTCACTTTTGTTTGTAGTGCAGATTGGTTATCAGACACTTCATTCACTTTTGTTTGTAATGCAGATTGGTTATCAGACACTTCATTCACTTTTGTTTGTAATGCAGATTGGTTATCAGACACTTCATTCACTTTTGTTTGTAGTGCAGATTGGTTATCAGACACTTCATTCACTTTTGTTTGTAATGCAGATTGGTTATCAGACACTTCATTCACTTTTGTTTGTAGTGCAGATTGGTTATCAGACACTTCATTCACTTTTGTTTGTAATGCAGATTGGTTATCAGACACTTCATTCACTTTTGTTTGTAGTGCAGATTGGTTATCAGACACTTCATTCACTTTTGTTTGTAATGCAGATTGGTTATCAGACACTTCATTCACTTTTGTTTGTAGTGCAGATTGGTTATCAGACACTTCATTCACTTTTGTTTGTAATGCAGATTGGTTATCAGACACTTCATTCACTTTTGTTTGTAGTGCAGATTGGTTATCAGACACTTCATTCACTTTTGTTTGTAATGCAGATTGGTTATCAGACACTTCATTCACTTTTGTTTGTAATGCAGATTGGTTATCAGACACTTCATTCACTTTTGTTTGTAGTGCAGATTGGTTATCAGACACTTCATTCACTTTTGTTTGTAATGCAGATTGGTTATCAGACACTTCATTCACTTTTGTTTGTAATGCAGATTGGTTATCAGACACTTCATTCACTTTTGTTTGTAGTGCAGATTGGTTATCAGACACTTCATTCACTTTTGTTTGTAGTGCAGATTGGTTATCAGACACTTCATTCACTTTTGTTTGTAGTGCAGATTGGTTATCAGACACTTCATTCACTTTTGTTTGTAGTGCAGATTGGTTATCAGACACTTCATTCACTTTTGTTTGTAATGCAGATTGGTTATCAGACACTTCATTCACTTTTGTTTGTAGTGCAGATTGGTTATCAGACACTTCATTCACTTTTGTTTGTAATGCAGATTGGTTATCAGACACTTCATTCACTTTTGTTTGTAATGCAGATTGGTTATCAGACACTTCATTCACTTTTGTTTGTAGTGCAGATTGGTTATCAGACACTTCATTCACTTTTGTTTGTAGTGCAGATTGGTTATCAGACACTTCATTCACTTTTGTTTGTAATGCAGATTGGTTATCAGACACTTCATTCACTTTTGTTTGTAATGCAGATTGGTTATCAGACACTTCATTCACTTTTGTTTGTAGTGCAGATTGGTTATCAGACACTTCATTCACTTTTGTTTGTAATGCAGATTGGTTATCAGACACTTCATTCACTTTTGTTTGTAATGCAGATTGGTTATCAGACACTTCATTCACTTTTGTTTGTAGTGCAGATTGGTTATCAGACACTTCATTCACTTTTGTTTGTAGTGCAGATTGGTTATCAGACACTTCATTCACTTTTGTTTGTAGTGCAGATTGGTTATCAGACACTTCATTCACTTTTGTTTGTAGTGCAGATTGGTTATCAGACACTTCATTCACTTTTGTTTGTAATGCAGATTGGTTATCAGACACTTCATTCACTTTTGTTTGTAGTGCAGATTGGTTATCAGACACTTCATTCACTTTTGTTTGTAGTGCAGATTGGTTATCAGACACTTCATTCACTTTTGTTTGTAGTGCAGATTGGTTATCAGACACTTCATTCACTTTTGTTTGTAATGCAGATTGGTTATCAGACACTTCATTCACTTTTGTTTGTAGTGCAGATTGGTTATCAGACACTTCATTCACTTTTGTTTGTAGTGCAGATTGGTTATCAGACACTTCATTCACTTTTGTTTGTAATGCAGATTGGTTATCAGACACTTCATTCACTTTTGTTTGTAGTGCAGATTGGTTATCAGACACTTCATTCACTTTTGTTTGTAATGCAGATTGGTTATCAGACACTTCATTCACTTTTGTTTGTAATGCAGATTGGTTATCAGACACTTCATTCACTTTTGTTTGTAGTGCAGATTGGTTATCAGACACTTCATTCACTTTTGTTTGTAGTGCAGATTGGTTATCAGACACTTCATTCACTTTTGTTTGTAATGCAGATTGGTTATCAGACACTTCATTCACTTTTGTTTGTAATGCAGATTGGTTATCAGACACTTCATTCACTTTTGTTTGTAGTGCAGATTGGTTATCAGACACTTCATTCACTTTTGTTTGTAGTGCAGATTGGTTATCAGACACTTCATTCACTTTTGTTTGTAGTGCAGATTGGTTATCAGACACTTCATTCACTTTTGTTTGTAGTGCAGATTGGTTATCAGACACTTCATTCACTTTTGTTTGTAATGCAGATTGGTTATCAGACACTTCATTCACTTTTGTTTGTAATGCAGATTGGTTATCAGACACTTCATTCACTTTTGTTTGTAGTGCAGATTGTTGTTGCGCCACAACCATCACTTGAGCGGTCAAACCTTGCAAAGAGGCCAACAACTGCCGTATCAAGGGATTGCCTGCATTCACCTTATCATTACCTCTGTCTACATCATCATTGTCATCATCACTACTTCCGATAGGAGAAAGCTTCGACAGAGACATAGTGTGAAATTCTGTATTATGCCACAATCTTCTCAATAATTCAGAATCACACAATTTATGCAAATAATTCTAATAAGGCTTAGGCAGCTCACTCGTACGGAAAGTCATATTATTTATTATCAAACAGGGCAAATTTAAGATGGGGGACGGGACTTTGATTATAATATGAAAGGAGGCTTAATCGGTCTTACTGTGCGAAGTGCGATTTGTGGTGTTGTCATTGTAGCCTGTTGATCTCTCTTTGCAGCGTGTACTCGGCAGATCCAGTGTTAAGACATTCTTTGGTCAGTCGAGTTGTTTCGCACAAGTTATCCTTCCAATGCACGAAGTTCAGACTATAGACGAGATCGCAGCAGAATTAATCACACTTCGAACAATTCGGGACTCGGTTTGTACTCATAACAACTACGAGTTACTCATTCGGTGAAGGGCCAATCAGCTTCCTAGCTGAGCGCACGTGATACGCTTAGATAGACTTCCAACACAGGGATTTCCCAGCGTCGTAGAATTTCCTCAGCGTAGTAGAATTTCCTCAGCGTTGCAGATTACATCTGAACCGTAATACAGCGTGTCGCAGACGAGAGACGTATAACCAGAAAGGGGGGATACGTTGGACTGGCACTCCTTATGTGCTCTGACGACGTATACGAACTGTATAAAATCGATACAGTTGCAGCGATTAATTGGCGGCGTTCAAGTCTTTCCGTGCTGAGAACGGAAAATGGTCGATCTCCAGACGTAACTTCTGTAGCGGTATCGATAGCTCCTCCTACGGCATGAATCCTCGTAGGGCATAAAACTCAACCATCTTCCTAGGCATAGGTTGATCCGATCGTCTCCGTCTCTGAATGTAGATATGACTGGCGTTCGTCGTGGCTGTCCGTTGCATCCACGGGTTGATTCGACACTGCTTGCTTGCAGCGAATGTGGCCTCTTTATGCGCTAGTCTGGCCATCAGAATCCCATGGCGTTCTTTCCGAATTCCATTCTCGGCGAGCCTTGCGTTCCGTGGCCATCTTGCGCATCTCAGATGCCATTCCGGGGCTGGTAGGGGGGTTGGGGAAGGGTCTGAATTCTAAGCATTCTCAGACAGCTGCACATAACTCGTACATTCTCCAAATCCTATCTGCCTGTCAACTATCTGTTGTGAAAGGCGCTACATAAGGCTTTCACAATATTTATCTTGACACTGCTCACATTTTATATTAAATATATTTCACTGGACATCAAGTGTAGGCCTGTGTGCAGTGGTGTAGTGGTAAAATCAGCAGTGGGTATACTGTCAATTGTAGTGTTCGAGTTCTCGGGCGTGGACCGCCCAAGATAATCCGACTAGGGGGTCTGGGGAGCTTACGACACTCCCCCAGCGGGGTTCGGGGCAGAGCCCCGGCCACAAACGATTTTAAGGAATTTAGTTATCAATTCTTGCATGGAAAACTGATTTGAAAATAAGTATTTCTCACAAATGAAATAGCTTAAGAAATATCAAGACCTTGACGACATCATGAAAGAATTTTTAAAAAGTTGAACATGTTGAAAACAATCAATCCAAAGAGAATATTGAATAGTACAGTCGAATAGTACACCTGTTAGCTACAGCTTATTTCCAAGTTCCAACCCTGTACAAGTCTACAACGTAGAACTGGAATTACATATTTTCCATAGTGCATGAAGATTGCTGTCATATGTTGGTACCTTGCATTGACGTGAACGTGTATCTGTGGCACCACGGTGGTTTATTTTCCACGATTTCACATACGGTTTACAATCGAACAAGGCTAGCGGTGGTCCATTGATTTTTATGAACATTATGCTACCCACAGTCGCAATAAGCAAAGAATTTCTGACATCAGTTTGAATGTTATTCATCACGCTGAACGCCCTCTCACATTCACTGGAGCTGCATGGTATGCTACGGATACACAGTGCCATTGGTCGTAGATCTTCAGGCTCAACAGAAGGGTCTTCAACATATTCTCTCATGGTCTTCTCTGTATCCATGTTCCACCTTCTGCACAGACGTCGTACTTCGGTTTCTCCATGCCGAATTGATGGACTATGAGGCCATTTACTTGGGTCAAGAATGTCTATGTCCTGCAGGAACTGAGATTCAGCAGCAGCATCGTTGCTCATCCGTGTGTTCAAGTTGTTACATAGACTTTGTAGAAACTAGCCGGTGTGAATCGACTTTACTTTCCTGTTTTCCATCAGAGTAACGTCGTTCTGAAACGTCTGGGGTCGTCTCTGCCCCATAGGTTGGCAATGAGGTCCGTCTTGTGCCGGGGACCAATGGTGTCAACTTACCCTGTACTTCTCCATAATGCTCTTGGGCCTTTGCTCTTAGGCGTTCACTACGTCTAGGCAAATTGGGTGAATGCAAATCAGTCTTTGGCCTGAATCGGGGTTCGAATTCTAGTACCACAGGATGTCGAGGAATGTCCGTGACCTCTGAGAAAGAGGTGAAGGTCACCCCTCGTAACGCCTCTGGGTTCATGGGGACCTCATCGCTCCACTGCTTGGCACCTATACCTTCAGGACCCAAAGCTATTTGCATCTCTGATCTGGATTCGAACTCAACCTCCGGGGTTCTATTTCCAGACGACAGATTGGATTCATTTACCTGACCACCACTTTCCTCTAGTATTTGACTGAGCCACCCGGGCAATCTACGGGATATCACCTGCCTAAGGACTGGGCTTGTCATAACTACTTCAAACAGTTGGTCAGAATCCATTTCTTACCTGTTGTATTTAAATGAATAAAACAATATTTTATTATTTAAATTCTTATTTAATATTCTTACAACTTAAACAGAAATATTATAATTACAATTATCTTCCTGATAGTTAAACGGTAATGTATTTCAACATGACTTGTATATTTCTAAGGCGCTTCAGTCTTATGCAATTATCAACTGAGGTTCAACAGAACAGTGACTCGTCATAGTCATCTACTTCTTCAATAAGGTTCATTACACAACATGTGCCAATTTCTAAATATGCGACAATTATCGTGCTCCTAAACTTTGAATGAAGTTACTACAAAGCGAACTAGGCCTCTTACATGACAATGCAAGGTTAACTAGTCAAATACGTAATTACAGGAAAGATCAAAGGTCACAGCACTAAGCCTCTACCAAGCAGTTTGCCCTTGCTACCTACACTTTCACTTAAATTCGAAGAAAATCAATATTATCGGGCCCCCTAAGAGATACCTTTCTCTTCCTTAATAGGCCAGGCCTTCATACAAACCATTGAACTCGACCTTTACCCGATTTAAACTTCTTAATTATGAAGCTTAAACGCCAACAATTCCGATCGTGAAAAACATCTTCAACATCAACTCTACTGTCAATCACTTGCGTGCAGCGCAGCGGAGAGAAGACAAGCTCCGCCCCTCAGGTAAGTTGATGTAGATGTTACTTAGAAAAGGGAACAAAACTTAAAAATTCAACATAAGCAGTTCTCCAGCCTTTAGTGCTTCAGGAAATTTCTCACCAGGACTTTCTTTGAATGACTGCAGGACACGTATTGTGCGTAATATCATAACCTGAGCACGAGATAAAGTCATTGAGCGAAGTTGCAGGTCTAGAGAGAGGTGTGATAGTTCAGATAGGGCATCGTACATTAATCCGAGGTCATGAATAAACTGAACACTCACAAGGCGGGCTAACAACCCATTAAACTTCTTCCGTTCAACACTGTCTCTGGAAGTGTCATCGGCAGCATGCTTAAAATGACTGGCTAGTCATATTGCTTTCACAGTCCGGAAGCTACTTGCAACCCACCTCGTGTCAAGCACACGTCCAATTCGCAAAATTTGAGCTTCCAGTTCCAATGACACCTCTCTCAGCTCGCGTTGATTTTTACTTGACTGGCTATATAGGCTGTAGATACTGTCAATGAAAGCCTTGAAGTGATTGATTACAGTTATTTCTCTCACAGCATCATGAACTGCAAGTTCTAGTCTATGGTTAAGACAATGCCATGTAAATAATCTTGGATACTTGGCAGACAGTTGTGTCACTACACCAGCTTTACGCCCCAGCATCACACTTGCACCATCACTCACAACCGCGATCCAGTTTTCATTTAAGTACTCTTTCGTAAAACCGGCTGATTGCAAGCTGTGTGGTATCGTATTGTATTGTATCAATGAGTTGTACTGAAGTCATTTAAATTGATAAGTTGATTCAGTTATGAAACAGTCATGACAAGGCTCGACAGTGAATGTGACCGTCACATAGACTATAGACACCAACTGTATAACAATATTTTTACAAATTATCCCACACTGCAGTGTATTTAGCATAACAGTCAATGCTGGTTGAGCATGCCTAGACTGTTGGTGTCATCAGCTGAGTGTTTTCCTGCTGAAAGCTACGAATTAACGTAATCGAGTGGAATAAACTTGGCAAAAGGAGGACCGATAAGTTTTCTGAACAGCAGACTTAACTGTCTCAAGTTCATCTGGCTGAACCCCTTTCACATTCTGCAGGTACAGGTACTGTATTCAATGCTAACAGTAGCGGCTTCAACTCAGGCGGTACTATTCTACCTCTGTTTTCTTTGAGCTTGCGGAATGCACGAATTTATTGCCTGCCATGTCGATGTTACGTGTTGCAGACAGTCTACTTCTTCTCGTCTTCTCTTGTGCCCGACTTCTTGACGCCTGGGGTGCCCGACTGACTTTTCTGTCCCTGAATCAACCAGACAATTTATTCGCCTGATTTCACTCCCATTTTGTTTGATCTCAATTCCTAGGTGCTCTAAAGTCGCCTTTTTCAGAACCACATCAGGCTTAGGGCAATTAAAAATTTCCTTCATTCTTTCATTCTCTGCCCTGCTTGTCTTTCTTTCATTCTCCACTACACACTTCATTACGACCTTCGCTTCAGTCTCGGTCGATTCCAAATTTTCACTTTCTGGTCTGTTAATCACCTGTATAATCGGTGTTTCCATTTCTTCTAATGCACACGCCCTAGAAGAAACTTCTTTTGATTGCTTTTTCCAGCAATTCTTCAAAAGATGTGACCTGTCACCACAAGCCCAGCACCTTCTCTCACTCTTTTCTGCTGTAAAACCTTTCTTCTCTTCAGGTCTTACATGCTTACTTGGAAATACTTTTTCCTTAACCTCCTGAGACCCACCATGAAACCACCATGATTTTTTTTATTTTCTTTGCATTTCCCTGCTTCATTGCCACTCAGATTGAAGGGAAAAAAGTTTCAAGCACACAGTTTATTGTTTACTATGAAAATTTTTATGTCCAAACAATTAGCACAATGGGCCTTAAATATTATTGTCCAATTATTTGGACATGGTCGTCATGTGCAATGTTTTGGACATTGGGTAAGAAACATATATGTCCAATTATTTGGACATGGTCGTCATGTGCAATGTTTTGGACATTGGGTAAGAAACATATATGTCCAATTATTTGGACATGGTCGTCATGTGCAATGTTTTGGACATTGGGTAAGAAACACATATGTCCAATTGTTTTGACATATGTAAACTGTAGGCCTTTCCCAGCATATCTGACAAATAATGCAGCCGTAAAAGAAATTGCATAGTAATTGCACAATTATTGTTTTATTGTACGCACAAATCTGCAACAAAAGCAAATGTCTCACTGCTGAATAATTGCATGTGTGGTGTCGGTAAAACAAATCCAAAATTACATTCTGGGATAAAATTTAATTTGAACTGTATCATAGACTCCACCCACATTCTTGATAAGGTCTATTTATATAACCATGTGCAAGCTGGAGTAACTTTAAAACTAAGTAAACAGTATTTCCACATGATCAGATGAGTAAGTTTTATTTCTTATGAAATTGAGCGAAACAGTTCCTGCTTCCAGTGAGACACAAGAACATGTCACAGGTCTTGCATCGAATCATAGTTTTGTACATCGACATTATATTAAGTGGACGGAGCGTAGGCCAGTACATTGCCTTTTAGATTCTGACGCCTGCCTATTATGCTAATGAGCTCTTTGCCTGACGTCATGGCTGGCGAAAGCTTAGTATTTGCCATCGACAGTTAAGTGACCCGACCCACTGCGCATGCGCACACGAGAGAAACATGACGTCACAGGCATCTTTGCATGCAACAGGCCAGGCTTCAACTTGAATCGCTTACGCTCTGTCCACCTAATATAGGTCGATGGTTTTGTATTTGCAGGCGAGATTTCTACAGCGCATTGCTGATTTCACCTGTGCAACTTCTGGCATGTGTTTGGCCGCAGATACTCTATGATGAGCCGATGGAACTGGAGTAAAGCGCCCCTTGGTAACTGGCATGGTTTCGTCACCGCTGTTATTGGCATCACCTTGTTCTCCATCACTTAGAAATTTCTCCGCAAGATCCAAACGAAAGTCCACAAACTTCAATATGTCCTTTTTGGAATAACGTAACCGAGCTTTGTCCTGACGATACAAAATCCACGAATTGGCCACTGCCAAATCAAAGAAGTGCATGAAGCACCTTACCGTCCATTTCTTTGTTCTTGCAGAGATTCGATAGAAGCTGATCATGCGGTCCATCAAATCCACGCCTCCCATATTTGCATTGTACTGATTCACAATGTCTGGTCTCGTAACTGAAATGTATTTCTTTTGTTTCCTATCCCAACGCCGACAGGTGTCTTGTGGCTGAGTGGAATGACAAGACGAACCTAATGTTATACATTTGTTGTCGAACCATTTCACGATGCAGAATTTCTCATCTTGTCTCACAGCTAACTGTGACGCACCTCTTCCTCGCTTACTCAGTTCCTTTTCGTTCAGCATATGCAATGCCTCCTTAGGTACACGGTTCTTCATCATTGTTCCTGTTAAATAAATCTCTTTTGACAACATATATTCAATTATGGGAATGCCAGTGAAGAAGCGATCGCAGTAGAGTTTAGTTCCCTTAGGTAATGTTTCAGACAGATGTGCAATGACCAATGCACCAAGACCCAGTTTGGGTTCAGCTGCAACTGGGTGAAATGATGTAACTCCTTGGTAAAGTACAAAATCAAGAACTAAGCCTTCTTTATTTGCTAAAACAAAGTTCTTGATTCCAACTGGATTGGGCTTGGAAGGAATATACTGCCTAAAGGGACATGCTCCAGTGAACGGTATCATTTGTTCGTCGATGGATACCCTGTTTCCCCTTTCTTGCTGAAGGCAGCCTTGCCGAACACGTTCTACAACTGGTTGAATCTTCCAGAAGCGATTATCTTTCGTTTCAGCAACAGAGACATGTGCATCAATCACTACCTTCAGAAATGATCGAATTCTGAAGAAGCGATTTCTACCCATGGCTTCCGAGAGTCTTGGAACTCGAAGGCTCTTATTCCAATACATACGCATGGAAGGATAACGAAGGCACGACATCATCAGATTCATACCAAAGAAAGTCATCATCTCTGCAGGCGTCGTATCCAAACTCTTCCCAGTTAGGAGCGTACAATTCACATTGGTTGCACGTGAAAATTGTTCAAATAAATCCTGATCAAAGTACTCTTGAAAGTAATCACTAGGATTCCAGTCCACCCGCTTATCTGTCGTGTCATCATGCTGTTGCAAAGTAACAAGGTTTGGTTCAAATTTATCTCGCAATTTCCACCTAAGCGGTCTAACATTCTTCTTTATCGGTATATCATCATTAACTGAAGCATTTTCTGAATTAGAAGTACTCTGAGAATCAGAATCACTCATCCTCTTTTCCAACATGTAAGTGTCATCATCACAATCAGATAAAGATAAGTCCGATAATTCTGATTCATTACCATCAGTTATTGGGCTCATCATTCTTCGTTTATTGCGTCGCTCTTGCATAGCCACCATGAATGGAGAAGCATTCCAAGGATCCACAACCTTTCTTTTCTTTCCGGGAACTTTTGATGACACTCCCGCATTTATTGTCGACACAGATTCAGCAGGTCCTGTTGATACTGATAATAAGGTAAGTGTGTCAGATGGCATTGAAACAGAAACATGTGGTGAAGCTGGCGTTGACAAAGAACCTTCCTCAGCTGTTTCCGACACCGGTGGGAGTGCTGGCGTTGAGGCAGTTGACCTTTGAACTTTCTTATCCTTCATTTTTCCTTTAATTGACCTTTTAAATTTCTTCCCTTTCATTTTTCCTTCAGTTGGTGATGACGTGTCTTCGGCAGGTACATCGGACAGCGGCTGTGGACGAGACGCAGCTTCTGTTTCAGGTGTTGTTGATGTTGTGTCTTCGGCAGGTACATCGGACAGCGGCTGTGGACGAGACGCAGCTTCTGTTTCTGTTTCAGGTGTTGTTGATGTGTTTTCGGCAGCTACATCGGACAGCGGCTGTGGACGAGACGCAGCTTCTGTTTCAGGTGTTGTTGATGTTGTGTCTTCGGCAGGTACATCGGACAGCGGCTGTGGACGAGACGCAGCTTCTGTTTCAGGTGTTGTTGATGTTGTGTCTTCGTCAGGTACATCGGACAGCGGCTGTGGACGAGACGCAGCTTCTGTTTCTGTTTCAGGTGTTGTTGTTGTGTCTTCGGCAGGTACATCGGACAGCGGCTGTGGACGAGACGGAGCTTCTGTTTCAGGTGTTGTTGATGTTGTGTCTTCGTCAGGTACATCGGACAGCGGCTGTGGATGAGACGCAGCTTCTGTTTCTGTTTCAGGTGTTGTTGATGTGTTTTCGGCAGCTACATCGGACAGCGGCTGTGGACGAGACGCAGCTTCTGTTTCAGGTGTTGTTGATGTTGTGTCTTCGGCAGGTACATCGGACAGCGGCTGTGGACGAGACGCAGCTTCTGTTTCAGGTGTTGTTGATGTTGTGTCTTCGTCAGGTACATCGGACAGCGGCTGTGGACGAGACGCAGCTTCTGTTTCTGTTTCAGGTGTTGTTGATGTGTTTTCGGCAGCTACATCGGACAGCGGCTGTGGACGAGACGCAGCTTCTGTTTCAGGTGTTGTTGATGTTGTGTCTTCGTCAGGTACATCGGACAGCGGCTGTGGACGAGACGCAGCTTCTGTTTCAGGTGTTGTTGATGTTGTGTCTTCGTCAGGTACATCGGACAGCGGCTGTGGATGAGACACAGCTTCTGTTTCTGTTTCAGGTGTTGTTGATGTGTCTTCGGCAGCTACATCGGACAGCGGCTGTGGACGAGACGCAGCTTCTCTGCTCTTTTTGCCTATTTTTCTGATTCTTTTTTTGACTGGCGACGGAGACGCAGCTTCTGTTTCAGGTGTTGTTGATGTTGTGTCTTCGGCAGGTACATCGGACAGCGGCTGTGGACGAGACGCAGCTTCTGTTTCTGTTTCAGGTGTTGTTGATGTGTTTTCGGCAGCTACATCGGACAGCGGCTGTGGACGAGACGCAGCTTCTGTTTCAGGTGTTGTTGATGTTGTGTCTTCGTCAGGTACATCGGACAGCGGCTGTGGATGAGACACAGCTTCTGTTTCAGGTGTTGTTGATGTGTCTTCGGCAGCTACATCGGACAGCGGCTGTGGACGAGACGCAGCTTCTCTGCTCTTTTTGCCTATTTTTCTGATTCTTTTTTTGACTGGTGACGGATTGTCTGATGCAGCAGCTGGTGTTAACAGCTTTGCTACAATTAAATAATTATATTTTAATCTGTAATCCCACTGCGAGTTTATGTTAAATTTCATCGTATTTCCAGCGTCGAGTTGTAGTTGCTTTATAAATGTCATCCCATTTCGAGTTTTATTTATTTTTATTTACATATCTCTTCATAGGCATCTAATTATACAAATTTCGTTGGCTTTTTAATTTAGATTAGGAGGTTAATCGCATATCTACATAGTACACGATACGGCATAGTAGACGAAATGTCAGTAGACGAATGTCTATGCAAAGTGTAGGTAGACGAATTATCGGAACCTTACGACATTACATTACGGATGACCGTTGTCCAATAATTTGGTCACACCAGAAATCAAAGTTTATTTTCAAGTTTACTAAAGTGAAACGCTGTACTTAAGACATCAAACGATGCACGAATAAATATGAAGTAATATTTAGCGATTTAACATTTAAAAAATTAACTATTTCCAATAGATTCGATTATTTATTACCTGGTCGTTTTCGGTAAAAAAACCGGGTGTTCATTGCAGCCATTGTGACGCCTAGAATGGTGCATTTAGATTTCCTTTAGCGCTAGTATTTTTAAACAATCTATGTACAAGTGCATGGACCTTGGACTTAAGCTATAACAATAATATTTCAGAAGATATGGACAAGGGAAGCCATGTCCAAGTACTTGGACGCAGGGACTCAGGAGGTTAACAAACATGTCCTTCATGCCTCCATTACCTTGAACCTTGCCCTGCTGAAGATAATTCTCTTGCGGTTTTGGTTGACTGTAAAATGCTTTCGGTTGACCCAAATAACCAATTTTATTATTCACGTGGAGATCTGCCAGATCGGCGATAGCATCAGATGTCAAACAATCTGTTCCCTCTTTCATTAGAACAAACTGTAGAGGGCCCGGTGCCAAGGATTCTTTCAGCCTGTCGGCCACCATTAGATCAGCCAGCTTTTCAAAGTTCTGTTTGACATCTCTGCTCCGTAAATAATAATTAAAAATGTTCTTTAATCGAGTGTTAAACAGAGTAAAAGTCTCATCAGGCAATTTCTTGGCCTCAAGAAATTTTGATCGATACTCACGGGCTGTCAATTTAAGTTCTCGGAGCATGTAATCTTTGACCCGATCATAATCATCATGGTCCTGAAAAGCCAGTCTGTTTAACACTGCTCTGGCTTTGTATGTCATTGAGGGTAAGAGCAGTTTCACCCAAAACGCTTTCTCGACTTTAAAACTTTTGAAAGCATTTTCAACCGTTTCAAAATACAGTGGAATATCTCCCAAATCAGCAGGCATCCTAGGTAAAACATGCTTCATTGCATCATCTAGCCTTTTCATTTTAACAATAGGCATTTTATCCTCCTCTTCCTTCTTTCTTAATCTTTTTTCTTCACGCTCTCTCCATTTCAATCTTTCTGTCTCCATGTTCTCCATATGCATCTGTAATTGTTTTTTCTGAAATGCCATCTCCTCCTTTCTCATCTCCATTTCCTCTCTTCTTAAAGCCATCTCTTTAAAAGCCATTTCTTCTCTTCTCTCCTCTCTCTTCAGCGCCATATCCTCCATTCTCAATCTCTCTTCTCAGTCTGCACTCATCCTTCTTTGCCTCTCCCCGTCCAACTCTCTACTCTCTTCTTCCACTTTTGCAAACGCTCCTTCATATTCCTGGCCTTCTTCTCCAATCCACACCGTAGCCAACTCTTCCAAAAGGGCTTCTCTGTCAAGCAAAACCATTTCATCCTCCGATTTACCATACCTTACAACGCTTTCGGTAGACGTTTTCTTTAGTTGAGCTCTTCTTTCACTTGAAAGACGCTCCATCTTGACATGTTATTCAAGTACCAATAATAAGCACACAAATCAAAATTACACACAAAAGTGATTAATGACTAATTATTGTGTACACAAGTTCAACTTATCTTCAACCACGGTATTCTTTTCTTCCGTTATCGTGGAAATCACCAACAGATCAGGTTGTCTCCGACTTGTTCACCGTCTGTCGATCCAGAACTTCACGCATCGATCTGTTGCACGACTTGTTCTCCAATTCACGGCACCAGAAACCGTCCGATTCAGTCACTGCTTGTACTGTAGACCTGGATACCGAACTGCTTGGCTTCGTCTGATTTCCTTGATCCCGAATCAGCTTGGCCTCCTCCTCCGTTTCACCAAAGTCACACAGGAGGCAACGAATGCAACTTAGACCTAAATATGATCAGCCCTCGTTGCACCCGCTAACCAACTGTTGACTCCGTCCGAGTTCGAATTGTGGATTTGTCCCACTCGATCACTCAGACTAGATAACTATTTTGCAGTAGTTATCTCTCTACGTTGGTCTCACACAAACAGTCTCTTCAGCTCTGTTGCGTAGCCAGGGATAATCCGTATCCCACCGCTGCCACCAAAATGTCAGCCTTACGAACCGACCAACTGAGTCAAACACAATTTATGACTGATTTAATAATGGCAAACACGAATTTATATACAGTACACTTTCACAGTCATGCGCATACAGCTCGTTTGATTGGCTAAGGCCGTATGCACTATACTAATTAAAATTGTCCAATCCTAGGAACGTTTATAAATATACATACTGTCATTACACTATACAACAGGGGTTCTCAAACGGTGGTACGCGTACCCCTAGGGGTACGCCAGGTGTCGCTAAGGGGTACGCGAAAAAATTTGGAAAAACAAATTTTCTGAGTTTGTTCCCATGTTTCTAACGCAACCGTTAGCACTGAATCTACCGAGACCGACACTTCAGACGCCAGAGTAGCCCTAACGCGGACGACGGCACTGGTACGCAGCATAAGATTAGACGGTATGGCGACAGCTATTTATCCTTTGGAATTATGTGGTGTAGTGATGAAAATGAACCGAAACCTCAATCTGTCATCTGCAGTGAAAAACTGTCAAATAATCCAATGAAACCTTTTCTACTTCAGCGACATTTCAAAGCAACACATCCACTTCTTCAAAGTAAACCACTTGATTTTTTAAACGAAGAAAAATGGAAATGCTGCAAACTGAGAAAAGTTTAAAGTCGTTTACTGCATTAGAAGCATCTTTTTTGGTCAGCTCAAACAGGGAAACCACACACGATTTGGGAGAGTCGACTCTTATCTGTTGCCATAAGATATTGTGACTTGTCTGCTGGGACAAAATGTTGCAAAAAACTGGACATTGTTCCTATGTCGAATATCACTGTTTCCCGACGCATTCAAGATTTAGTTTCTGAAGTAAAGAAGATCCTCATTCATAGGATCAATCAAAGCAAAATTTTGCGATTCAGTTAGATGAGAGTAGATGTTACAAACGTTGCTCAATTGATGGTGTATGTTAGATATGAACATGAACACGCCGTCGAAGAATTTTTGCTGGGGGTACGCCAACACCTGATTTTTTTTACCTGGGGGTACAATAAAAATAAAGTTTGAGAACCCCTGCTATACAAGCATATACATAATTACATATAAACCACGCCTACTCACTCTAAAGCCTAACAAAACACCTACCCACAATTAATGCATATGACAATAGGCTTCAAACCCCCCTAGGACCTGTGCGGTCCCTGTGTCTTTGAACTCTATGAACCCGCCGAGGGACCTGTGCGGTACCCCGGGACTTGTGCAGTACCCTAGGACCTGTGCGGTCCCCTGTGTCTTTGGATTCAATGAACCTGCTGAGGGACCTGTGCAGTACCCTGGGACATGTGCGGTACCATAGGACCTGTGCAGTCCCCTGTGTCTTTGGACTCGATGAACCTGCTGAGGGACCTGTGCAGTACCCTAGGACCTGTGCGGTCCCCTGTGTCTTTGGATTCAATGAACCTGCTGAGGGACCTGTGCAGTACCCTGGGACATGTGCGGTACCATAGGACCTGTGCAGTCCCCTGTGTCTTTGGACTCGATGAACCTGCTGAGGGACCTGTGCAGTACCCTAGGACCTGTGCGGTCCCCTGTGTCTTTGGATTCAATGAACCTGCTGAGGGACCTGTGCAGTACCCTGGGACCTGTGCGGTACCACAGGACCTGTGCAGTCCCCTGTGTCTTTGGACTCGATGAACCTGCTGAGGGACCTGTGCGGTACCCTAGGGCCTGTGTGGTCCCCTGTATCTTTGGACTCAATGAACCTGCTGCATGGTTTGCGCAAAACATTGGACAATAATGCTTAGTCTAATCAGAACCAAAAAAAGGGGGCTATTAAAACACAGAAGCGCTACCAATTTCGCGACAGTAGGCATGCAATCAAGGCGGATAATATGTTAGGTGCTGTTGCTTTGGACAATTCCACCAGGTCAAGGAACATGGTAAGAAGTTTGTCATCTCCAAACGAAGTTCATAAATAAATGGTGACAGCTTGCTAACTGCATTTGTGAGCCAATGTGCATTGCAATGTTTGCCCAAGAGACATTGGAGTGAAGGAGTCGCCCCATATTCAATCCATTTCACTGCACTCCTGCTAAATTTCTGTCTGGAAGGCAGCGAACAGTCGATTAAGTTTGATTTGTTTATACACAGTTCGAAATATTCTGCATGTGGTGTTGGGAAGACCCTTCTGCTGACTTTCAACAATTGACGACAACTTGTTCGTCTTTCGGTCTTCTTGTATTTCAGTAGCTCACATGTGCACTTTGGAAGTTTTGTGTGCATGAATGTTCTTCCTTAAGGAATCCTTTTGGTCACTTATTGTTAGGCCTTGATGGTTTACGTGGCAATCAATCCATTCTACTGACAGCTGAACAGCTTGTGTTGCTTTAGTCCCAAGACCTTTAATGTTTTTACATGTGCTACAGCCAGTGATGGGCACTAAACAATTTTTTTTTAGTTAAACTAAAACTATTTTCCAATAAAAAAAATTAGTTTAACTAAAGTTGGCAACTGATTTTGGAAATTAGTTAACTAAACTAAAAAAAAGTAGTTTAACTTTTTCCAACTTTTTTCCAACTTTTTACGACAAACATTTTCATGATAACAGAGATTAAGTGAACTGTAATAATGCAGAGCATCAATAACAATTTCACCTTAAAACTATGCAATGTGTGCTGTTCTGGCATACACTTACAGGCGTACTGTAGGTAGTGTATGAATTTGAAAACACAGGCTGTTAATGCTAAAACCATGCATGTTTTTTGTTGACAGTGTTCAATGTTCATTGTGGAGAAATAGTTGCATATTGCTGATTTTTTAGTTAAACTTTTTAGTTAGCAACTAAACTTTTTTAGTTAAAATATGGTTTTAACTAAACTATTTTTTTAAAGTTAAACTTCCACCTTAACTAAAAAAAATTAGTTAAACTAAAAGTTAGCAACTCTTTAGTTAACTATTGCCCATCACTGGCTACAGCCTAGACATTTGTTAACCACTTCAAGCCATGGATTTTCTGTCATAAAATATATGTATTGGCTTTCAGACCAGCAATCTGGAATATCTGTAATGTGGATGTCTGCTGCTTTTGTGGTTGCTGTCTCTTCATATTAATTTTTTGAAGTGTCTTGCCGTGGTGAAACATCTTGTAAGACACCAGCATGTGAAGTAGATATTGGAATAGCCTGTGTTTGTTTGTCATTAGATGTGTGCATTATCTTGTTGACAGGATTTTTGACGGTGTTATAGCCAGATGACTTCAGGCACACGTAATATGCACCGGCGTCTGCCCCGATTTGTCCGAACAATAAAGTGTGAATCTGCAGTTCTGTGTTCAAAGCTTTCCGATGTGGTATTATTGGCATGTATTGTAGCTATCTCCAAGACTTGAAATTACAGCTATCTTCCGAGCAGCAGACAACAGTGTAATATGGTCACCAAATTCTCCAGCCCGAGTCGTCTTGTGCAGATACTGTGGCCAATTGATGTCAACAAATTCACTTACTTGGACATTTGCAGAAACACAAATATCTTTCATTTCTTTCAGAAAAGCCACAACGTCTTTACGCACTTCTGTGTGAATTAGAATGCTGTAGTCTGCTGATATCAAGTGCTTTCGCAATACAATTAAACTGGCAATTGTTAATAACATATAGGAATTACACGCATGGATGGCGTCCAGGCTGTGCTGGCTTAAAAAGTGGCAGGACGGCTATTCGGGCAAGTTGGAGCTAGTTTGTTGAGCATTTTTCCAGCGCTTACGGTACTTGCCAGAAAACAGAAACGCCCAAAATTTTGGAGGCAAGTTCCCTCTGACCCCCCACCTCCTACGCCTGTGTATGGGATTGTAGGCATTAATGGGCTAATTACCATTTTACTTGCTCCCGACTAAAACAACAGTTTCGTCAACTCCGTATGCATCTTCAACTATTTCTACTTCTATATCCAATTTCTTTTCTAAATCGTGCCATTTATCCTTCAGTCTGTAGGTTCAAAGATCTTTTTCTTCCCATTCTTGAAATTCTGTTTCCTTTCTTATTCCTCTCTCCATAGCTCTGCCCGCTGTTCATTTATGAAAGATTGTTATTCACAACCATACCTCTCTATTCCATCAACCAGGAACTTTCTTTGATTTCCATGAATTTGGTTTCAACTCTCAAATTGCTCCCACGTCAGTCGGTCCTCGACAGCACATCCTTCAACATTGCGACAAACAAGGTAAAGGACTTTACTTTTAGCATTTAACACACTGTTTTAATATTCATACTTCCATCACCTGTAGAAAATTGTAATTAGTAACTTCTATTGCGTGGGTGTCTAATGCACAAGTCATCAACCGATGGCACACCAAAACCAAGCTATAATCAGGTCAATATCCAGAAGATCAGTCCATAGGACAGAGAGAGGCAGCCTGTGGTAGATAAGCAGTTTGAAAGTAAGTAAGTAAGTATATTCTTTATTACACCATTAGCAAACGCGCAATGGGAAGCTAGAAGCATTGATTGTAAAACATTGAAGTAATAATAAATCGAAATAAAAATAATAAAATAAGTAAATAAAAAAGCAAGTGTTTTCTTATCATTTATGCAGTAATCTAGCAAGAGGTAAGTCTTAAGCTGAGAGTGAAAACACACAAGAGCGCAGACACGGGGAGAGAGTTCCAAAAAGTAGGTCCAGCAACCGCAAAAGCTTGTTCACCAAGAACAGTTCTTGATTTAGGTTTGACCAGAAAAAGATAATCATATGACCTCATTTAATAATGATAAGTGTGAGGAATAAGAACTGATTTAAGTGTTATGACTGGCCAGAGTTCGAAGTTTTATAAACTATGAGCCCCAATTGATTAAGAAGTCACCCATAATTACTATTTCAGAAGGAAAAGAAATCAAATACTCAAGTAGTGACTGCAGTTCACTCGAGAAGTCAGACAGGGAGAAGGATGGTGGGCGATAAACAAGCAATAATTAACGAGTAATAATTGCTTGTTACTAGAATAGAGAGTAGCAGCCAAGACCTGAAATGACTTGGGTGCTTGAATAGACAAAGTGAACTTATGCAGTGGGAGATATGATTTGAAAAGGAAAGCAAGCCCACCACCTTACCCACTGGACCGAGGTTCATTCAGGATGTAGAAAAGGTTGGAGGAGTCCGATCAGAAATGAATGCTGATGTATCACCCAAAGATACAAATATGTGCAAAGAATGCTCACGAAGGAAATTATGTAAAACTGGAGCCTTATTTCAAAGAGAACAAATATTTAACAGACCAAAACCCAGACTCTGAATTGTATTGTATTGTATATAGAAATTTATAAAGTGCCTCTCACAAAATAACTATTCAGAGGCACTTTCAGCACGGAAGCCCCGGGGAAACAGAAATGCCTTTAGGTAACGCGAGACCAATGAGGAAAAGCCAGTCATTAGTTTGGCCCTGAGCAGAGGGGGAGGTCGTTCCAGATTGTGGGACCCACTACAGCAAACGCCCGGTCATTCAAGGCAGTTTTAGCCCCGGAACAAAAAGATCAGGCCGATTCACAGAGCGCAATGGACGAGAACATGCAGATAGCGGCTTTCGCAGGTAGTTCGAGAAATATTTTTGGGCAGTACCCTGCTGAGATTTAGAGACAAGGAGGAGGATCTTATCATGGAATTCTAACAGCCAGTGTTTTTTCAATGTTGCCAGCCAAGAGAAGTAGTAGAAGCAGATGCAAAGATAACCTGTGACATGTAGTTGAAGATGCTCTGTGCAAAATTGCACCAAGAACAGGATGAGAAATATAGTTAAGTTGCACTATATAACAGAACGTATGGTTGAATCGAAAGAGCAGACCCGGAACCAGATAAAAGGAAGGGGCCTGAGCCAAGTTCAGTTATCTCCACCAGGTTCCGCAAAGAGCAGAAACATGAACAATATACAATGCCTTGGTTTTGCAGCCATAGTGAATGTCAACAACTTGGAAGTTCGTGTCTTCTCCTTCAACTGAAATCTCAGGAAACCGTCAAACATTCTTGGCTTGTCTTTTTCACAGAAACCTCATAAAGCTTCCAAAATCCTTGACTTCTCTCTTCAGCTCTTCGGAAACCTTCTGACTTTTTGATGTTTCTCCACAGTTGAAATCACTGGAACCCACTGAAATATCTGGAATCTCTGAGGTTCAAATTCCAAAACCCTCTGAAGTTCTTGACTTCTCGTGCAGCTGAAATTACTGGAACCTTCCACTTCAGTAAAAACAGCGAGGTAGTAACGTTCAGTGTGTAAGTACACCTGACCTTGTACATTTGGACTTCTAATATGGAGCATCTTGTCATATGATTATATAGAAACCTAGTCTAAAGGCATCTTTGGCATCGTTATTGTATTACACAAGAAGTCAGAATAAACCACTGATATGCAATATTGTTATAGATTTTATGGTAATACCAGGTTCGGTTCTATGGATGTAGACCTTAGTCTACTCTAGGAATATATCATATTTATTGTTTTGACCAAAAAAGTAATAAAATTTAAAAGTGATCGTAGTGAGTTATTGAAAGCTCAGATATAACAATGTTTTTGTTTTCTCAACTAAGAACTACTTAAGATCTACCACGGATAGCACCTCATTCTTTTGAAATATGGTCTAAAAATCTCCAGTTTTGTAAAAATGCCATTTTAAGGTATGAAAGTAATTTATGTATATAGGCATTTATTTAGCAGCTTTTATGAACTTGTCATACTTATAATAGCAGTTATAAAGGAGCAACTAGAGTTTGAAACTGAAGCAACCAGGCAGTTTAGAAATTATTTCAGTTTCTGGTCATTGAAAATTATGCATCTCAGTAGTATATTCACTACTGAGATAGAATTATTCTGGCTTGGTTTGTCAGTGTATCTTGCTGTTATCAACTGTTGCTTTTAGCAGTGCATAGCTCCAGTCATCTGCTGAATACTGACAGAAGGCATTTGCTTATGTCATGTTGCCTTACATGATTGCTTTAATAGTTGTATTTACCCTTGCTTTGTTTTATCTGTGATTTGACAGGTTCAGTCAATTTGGAAGGCCAGTTTTGTTTCAGAAGCTTCTTTGGACTGTTCTTTTGGATGTGAATCTTACACACCACTGTCAAACTCATCTAACATCAAGAAAAAGTGGAAAGAGAATGCGTTGAAACTGGCAACATCTAACTTGTTGCACATATGGATGTCATCTGGTGTCATAGTTGTGTCCTGTCATTTGACGAAGGGACATTGATGTTTGATCTCCATGTGCAACGGCACAGGATCTCAATCTGGATCTCTGTACATTTCACTGACAAGAGATCAAGAGACCTTATGCTGACTTTAAGGCGAATGGAAAAGGTACTCAAACTAGGCAGTAGTCATCTGGAGTTGCACAAGTCTTAGTGTCTGTTGAAACTGTAGGTGGTCTTCGCATATCATAACACTTTCTGGGGATAGAAAGAGCAGAACAATGTGTAGCATGTTGATGATGGACACATCACACAATTGCTTACTGGTTTTAATAGTAACATTATTAAGTCATCCCACATAAAAGCTTTTACAATTGTAGATCCTAGCAGTTTTTTGTTATTGTTTCTGAGCAGCTAGTTGCAACTGTAAGAGAAGATTTAATTAGACTATAATTCTTATTCTACTACAGTCTGTGCATGAAGTGTTTAAACATTCAGAACCCAGCAAGTTTTTTCTGTTTTTAAAAGAACTGAAACTGTATAATAAATTACAGATCAGTCAGTTTAATTTTAATATATTTTGATGGCAGTAGTCAATAGATATTTTAACATGGTATTATAATATGAAAATGTATTTCTATCTTGGTTGATTTGTTTGTGGCTCTCTATGGCGTGGTGGCTCAGTGGTAAGTTCGGCGCCTTGTGACCTGAGGGTTGCAGGTTCGAATCCCACTCTAGCCGCTGCGTACGGACCTTGGGCAAGACCTTCACTCGCGATTGCTCGTGGCGCTTCGGCGTGAAAATTCCGGCACAGTATCAATGCTGTAGTCAGGAACACTCTGAGTAGTAGTAGACTTGAGGAGGCGCTATAGAAATATACAAAATAAATAAATGGCTGTTGCTGGTCGTTTGTGATGGCTTGGAAGGTTTCAGTATCCAGTGTTTCACTTGTTTACCATAAACTCAAGCAATTTATCTCTTGGAAAATCCAGACAGCCATTGCTCTTGAAATGAACGAAAGACTAATTCTGAATTGGTCAGAATTGGTGATGAACTAATCCCAAATCCTTTCAATTTAAGAAAGCTGCTTTATTCAAGCATATAGGGCTACCTCTACTTATGAAGTTTGATTTTTCACAGACTCACTAGGGGACATCAAAGAAGGACCACTTGGCAAAGAGGGGTTTGAAGGAGGGGTATGCATTGTTATTTCAGTACATACATTGTACTGAATGGGGTATGCATTGTTATTTCAGCCATAATCAGAGTGTTCCAGTATGTCAAAGTACCCCATTTCATTGCACATTTAGCTGAGCAAGATCAACAGGGTAGGCCTAATCTAATGGGGCAGTATGCAAAGTACCCCATCTCTTAACACATTTAACTGAGCAAGATCAACAGGGTAATATAATGGGGCAGTATGCAAAGTACCCCATCTCTTAGCACATTTAGCTGAGCAAGATCAACAGGGTAATCTAATGGGGCAGTATGCAAAGTACCCCATCTCTTAGCACATTTAGCTGAGCAAGATCAACAGGGTAATCTAATGGGGCAGTATGCAAAGTACCCCATCTCTTAGCACATTTAGCTGAGCAAGATCAACAGGGTAATCTAATGGGGCAGTATGCAAAGACCCCAACTCATAGCACATTTAGCTGAGTAAGATCAACAGATATTCATTCATTTTTTTCATTCAACCTCATTTAGGAATCCTAACAGATTACAACACAAGATCAACAAATGGCAGATCTCTTAAATAAAGAACTACTGTCTCTTAACTAAAGAATAAATCTTAGTTAAAGAACTATCTTAATTAAAGAATACATCTGAACTAAAGAATTAACTAAACTAAAAAAACACATCTTAACTAAAAGAAATATCTTAGTTATCTTAACTAAAGAACACATCTTAACTAAGGAACACATCTTAACAAAAGAACATATCTTAACTAAAGAACACTTCTTAACTAAACAGCACATCTTAACTAAAGAACTGTCTTAACTACAGAACTAAACTAAAGAACTATCTCAACTAAGGAACATATCTAAACTAAAGAATTTGCTTAACTAACGAACACATCTTAACTAGAGAAGTATCTTTACTAAAGAACACATCTTAAATAAAGAACTATCTTAACTAAAGAACTATCTTAACTTAAGAACAAATCTAAATTAAAGAACTATCTTAACTAAAGAATACATCTAAACTAAAGAATTAACTAAACTAAAAAAACACATCTTAACTAAAAGAAATATTTTAGATATCTTAACTAAAGAACACATCTTAACTAAGGAACACATCTTAATTAAAGAACATATCTTAACTAAAGAACATGAACCCATCTTAACTAAAGAACATTGTCTTAACTAAAAGAACTATCTTTACTAAAGAAGACATCTCAACCAATGAACTGCCTTAACTAAACAACACATCTTAACTAAAGTACTGTCTTAACTAAAGAACTAAACTAAAGAACTATCTCAACTAAGGAACATATCTAAACTAAAGAATTAGCTTAACTAACGAACACATCTTAACTAAAGAAGTATCTTTACTATCTTAAATAAAGAACTATCTTAACTAAAGAACTATCTTAACTAGAGAACTATCTTAACTAAAGAACACATCTTAACTAAAGAACACAAAAGAAACTAAAGAACACAAAAGAAACTAAAGAAATATCTTAATTAAAGAAAACATCTTCACTAAGAAACACATGTTCTTTAGTTAAGATAGTTCTTTTTGCTAAGATATGTTCTTTAGTTTAGATATCTTAGCAAAAGAACTATCTTAACTAAAGAACGTATCTTAACTAAAGAACTATCTTAACTAAAGAACTATCTTAACTAAAGAACAGAACATAACTCAACTAAAGAACAACACATCTTAGCAAAAAGAACTGTCTTAAATAAACAACACATCTAAACTAAATAAATAAATAATAAAGAACACATCTAAACTAAAGCGCTATCTTAACTAAAGAACACATCTTAAGTAGAGAACTATATTAGCTAAAGATCACATCTAAAATAAACAACTGTACTAACTAAAGATCACACGAACTAAAGAACTATATTAACTAAAAAAAACATCTAAACTAAAGAACTATCTTAACCAAAGAACACATCGTAACTAAGAACATATCTTAAGTAAAGAAGACATTTAAACTAAACAACTTACCCTAGGAACACATCTTGACTAAAGAACCATCTTAACTAAAGACCATATCTTAACTAAAGAACAATCTTAACTAAAGAACACTTCTTATCTAAAGAACATATCTCAACTAAAGAACACATCTTAACTAAAGAACATGTCTTAACTAAACTGTACTAACTAAAGATCACATATGAACTAAAGAACTATATTAACTAAAAAACATATCTGAACATATCTTAAGTAAAGAAGACGTCTAAGCTAAGCATCTTACCCAAGGAACGCATCTTAACTAAAGAACCATCTTAACTAAAGAACGCATCTTGACTAAAGAACTATCTTAACTAAAAAACATCTTAACTAAAGAACCATCCTAAAGAACTATCTTAAGTTCTTAACTAAAGAACATATCTAAACTAAAGAACACACCTAAAGTAAATAACTATATTACTAAAGAACACATCTTAAGAACATATCTTAACTAAAGAACACCAAAGAACACATCCTAACTAAAGAACTATCTTCCTCAGCCTTAGATATCACTTCCAAAATAAGTAAATGAATTCAACGCAAAAACGATGCCAGTCTGAGGTGTTAGACAAATGGGTAGCTTAAAAGAACTCTACTTCTCACTGGCTTTCAAACATGTGGATATCTAATTGCTCTTCACCTGGCGGCTGACTAACCGCGCCTCAGATTCGCATTTCTGTGTGACTGCGCGCGTTAAAAATGTTTAGTTCTTCAGCTGTAATTAATTTTAGTATTCGGACTACAAACACCTTCTTTGCAAAAACGTTGACCGATAACTTGTATACACTTCCGGCTAGAAAACTAACAGTAAAGAACAACACTCTGTTTATTATCACAGAGGCTTGTGTCTTTAATATCCTGGACAAACTGCACCATACAGCGGAAGGACCAGATAGGGTAGGGCCTACCGGCCTGGTTCCTGAGGCTAACCGCTCCGGTGCTCTTTAGACCTGTCCCATCCCTAATAAATGCCTTAATAGCAGACTCCCACTTTCCAGACCAATGGTGAGGTGCAACAATCGCACCGGTGTCAAAGGTTGAAACACTGAAGAATGTCAATGACTACCGACCCATTTCAGTTGTCCCGGTTTTGTCAAGGATCTTTGAGCGTGTGATAGTACACAAATATCTATTCTATATCCATCATTTAATGAACCAGTATATATCCGTCAACTTATTGCAGACCAATTTCCCTTCTGCCCCTCAGGATCAACAACAGTAGCACTCGTATTTATTCAACATCAAATATATACATATTATACAAACTACTCAGAACCGAACCCTTCTTAGCGCTCATTGCTCTTGGATTTTCGAAAGCCTTCGATACGGTTCGGCATTTCACCCTTGCGCTAAAGTTTCAAGAACTAACGATCTAACAAACCTTTGTAAATCTTGTTCTTATCATATCAGGGGAATACGACACATCAGGTCAGCTCTTACCAAGAACATGTCGCAAACCATAGCCTGTTCCCTTGTTTCCTCTCGCCTTAATTATGCTAATTCTGTTTTTGTTGGTCTCTCAGACTATGAACTCAACAGGTTGCAACGCTTCCAAAGCTCCTTAGCTAGCGTAGTAGGCCTACTGCGTGTTCCACTCCGAACAAGCTCCTCAGCCCTACTCCATCAGCTGCATTGGCTTCCTGTTGAGTTAGCACACCTCCCTACCTTCAATCACTACTAACTCGATCCTTACATCCCTCCCCGTTGCTTGCGATCATTAAGTATGGGCCTTTTAGCTGAGCCACGATGCAGAACAGTTATGGGTTCGCGTGCATTCCGTGTCTCTGCCCCCAGGGAATGGAATCGACTGCCACTCTCCCTTCTTAGCTCAAATTCACTTCCTCCAAAAGCGACTCAAAACTCACTATTTCTCCTTGGCTTTCAAACACTTTGATATCTAATTGCATCGTCTCCAGGCGGCTGACAATCCATGCCTCAGATTCACATTTCGGTGTGACCATGCGCGCGTTACAAATTTAATTAATATTAATAATAATATTAATAATCTCGGATAACATCTACAACTGGATGCTTAACTTCCTTGAACATCGTTGTCATACAACTAGATTCGCTGGCATATCCTCGGATCCGTAGTCGCATACATCAACTCCTCAGTCGTCCAGGGTTCGGGTTATTGGGCCGATCGCCTTTACAACAAATGCACCAGAGAAACAACCGTTACATCCAGAAACCTCGATGGCCAAACATGCAGATGATATATCTACGTAATCACAGTGATGGGCACTAAACTATTTTTTTTAGTTAAACTAAAACTATTTTCCAACTAAAATAATAGTTTAACTAAAGTTGGCAACTGATTTTGGAAATTAGTTAAGTAAACTAAGAAAAAGTAGTTAAACTTTTTCCAACTTTTTTCCAACTATTTACGACAAGCACTTTCACAATAACAGAGGTAAGTGAACTGTAATAATGCAGAGCGTCAATGACAATTTCACCTTCAAACTATGCAATGTGTACTATTCTGACATACAGTTACAGGCATACAGTACGTAGTGTATGAATTTGAAAACACAGGCTGTTAATCCTAAAACCATGCAGTGTTAAAATGGTTTTTTGTTGACAGTGTTCAATGTTCATTGTGGAAAAATAGTTGCATATTGCTGATTTTTTAAGTTAAACTTTTTAGTTAGCAACTAAAAAAATTTAGTTAAACTATGGTTTTAACTAAACTAATTTTTTTAGTTAAACTTTTACCTTAACTAAAATTTTTTTAGTTAAACTAAAAGTTAGCAACTTTTTAGTTAACTATTGCCCATCACTGCGTAATCATTAGGGACAGTAGAAAATCACGAAAACACGGCAAACACGGAAGCCGTGTTTTTCGGCATTTGCTGTGTTTTCCGTGATTTTTGACATTTGCCGTGTTTTCGTAAAAAATGCCGTGTTTGTTGCAATTTTTCCTGGCAATTCTGTTGATGCAGAACGGAGCGTTAGTCAACACACACTGGTGAATGCACCTCAGCGTCAAAATTTGACAGATGACAATTTAGCGCTTCATGTTAATTATGATGGTATAGGCCTAATTGGTATTCAATGCTCGCAGATAGGGCCTAAACTGTTACAGCAAGGAACCAATGACTGACAAATGGTTGACAATTGTCAATTTGTCAATGAACAATGAATATGAAAGATAAACATATAATGTGTTACAAGGAAACTGTGAAATTTTGATGCCGTGTTTTTGCCGTGTTTTTCGCGATTTTTTAAAAAGTATGCCGTGTTTTTGGCATTTTTTTACCGTGATTTTCTACTGTCCCTAGTAATCATCCCTGCTTCAATGTACCAGACCATACAATCAGAGCTACCACAATCGCAGGTTGGGCTCACAGGTATAGGCTAATCTGAGGTTGAACCAAAGTAAATATCTTGAGATGATAATCCCGCGAGTCAGATGCAAAACCATTCCACAACCTCAGAAGAACTTAAGAGAGTAAACTCCACGAAAATCCTTAGAGTCTACTTATCTAGTAATCTCAAAGCGGAAGTCCAATTTAACGCAACCCTAGCAATTTGTACTAGATCACTCTATGCTTAAAGGGTAGACTACTAAAACATCGCGGACTCTCCAATTATGCTCTTCGAGAAGTTACGAGAGCAGCAACACTGGCCAAACTCCTGTAAGCAGTCCCAGCTTGGTGTGGATTATCCTCATCATCTGTTCGTTTAAGATTAGATCGTTTTATCAGGAGGTTGCGGAGAATGAGTCTTGTCAACGAACGACAACTGACTATAGCTGACCTTGCGAATTCTGCTGATTGCCGATTATTTACATCTATTAAGAACAATCAAGATCACGTCCTTTGGCCTTTAATAACCCCCCCCCCCAATCACCAGTACTGTCTTCCAGTTACAACAGAAACTTTATTTCCCAAACGCTATACTCAACATTATCTGCTTCTCAAAACTCTATCTTACTTTGTTCCATGCTGCGGTTTGTCAGCATGGATTGTGTTTATTTGATAAACAATAAACGAATAATCATCAACTAAAGAACATAGGCCTATCTATAGTAAGCAAATGTTTAGCTATCTGCCTTAAAACGGTTTTAGGCAATCACCTAACTGACCTTTTCGTCTCTCAAGGAAGGTAGAAACAAGGAGTTGTTTAAAAAACTCAAATTTTGAAATTTAGATGCGGACGTCTGCATTGGTCATGACCCCTCCCTCTGTCCGCATTTTAGTGACCCCTCCCTTCCCCTCATTGCGGGCGTCCTTTATGGATGACCCCTAATGCCTTTCTCGGGCGACCGCCTAGAAATGCCGGATCACATAGCCGTGTCGAGTACAAACTGCATGCAAGGCTTGTAGTTACATAAACAAAGCCTTGCACTCTCATTACCTGTCTGTAAGAAACGCGGCAACGCCAAGAAATGAAGGCTGCGTGCGCGAACTGTAGCTTTCTGGAGCCAGTCTGGAGACGTCTATAACTGAATGCTAATGTTCATTCGATCTTAAATTGATCATTGTTTAAATATAAGAAAAATTCTTATCCTAGTTAGGCACTGCTATTGGTTTTTGTAAATCTGAACAGTTTTGCGCCTGACGAAATGATTTGGGTGAAAATCTTTCGCTCATTTAATTCGCTTAACTTAAGGTAGCCTATAGAAACTAAAATGCAATCAATTTACATTTTCGTTGCTCATCAATTTCTGGCCAATTTTCAGCATCTTTTCCATGCGGCTCTACTATAATCCACTAATTAATAAATATTACTTTTCGGTTTTTAACTCTGAAACCAACTGGCTTGGCAATGTAACCATGTAACAGTTTCAACTAGAGTTAGAGCAGCGTCAAACAATTGAGAAATTTTTTCAACTTACTATTTTCACAACAGGCGTTCAGCCTTCCGAAAAACTTGACAATCGAAGGCATGATGTCAAGACACTACTTTGCTCATTCCGATGAAGAGTGAAAGTCGTTTTGTAAGGCAAGCTATTTCTTGATTACGGTCCTTACAACTTAGTAATAGCGTGCGCAACGAACTAAATCCAGTTAGTAATCACAGTGATCTTGCGAGGCAAGTCTAGTAACGAAGACAGCTTAGCAAAAAACGCGAATAGGGTCTCGATGGAAGCCACTCCCGTAACTATAGGAAAAATCGCAATGACGTCACTTCATATTGACAATTCGATGCTAATAGTAAATAAAACAGTGAAATGACGACGTATGAGCATCGACATATAGCCTATTCATGGACGGAGCAAAAGCGATTCAAGTTGAAGCCTGCCATCGATATCTATATTTAGACCCTGGCCTGTTGCTTGCCTGTGACGTCATTCATTGTCAAAATGCATGACGGGAAAGGTCATGGGTCACCGTTCAGATACTAACCGGTCTGAACATAGATATCGATGTTTCGTCCATGAATGACGTCAGGCAGAGCTAATTAGCATATTATGTAAAGGCATCAGAATCTAAAAGGCAATGTACTGGGCTATGCTCCGTCTTCTACCACTGGTACATCATCATCATTGCCCAAAGATAAGATGGCCTCTTTGAATGATATGTCTGGGGAATTAGAACTGGTTTTAAGTAACGTGGCTGGCAATGGTTCAACATTTTTTTTAGCGATGGGGCGCTGCAGCATGATGAGGGCATAGTCAACACAGCGATATTGCAGGATGCTCGAGGCCAGCAGCTGCCCCAAAAGCAGGTCAGACGCAGCGCCAAGCACATTTGCTGCAGCTGTGCTAAGATCGGCAAGCTGACAGGAAATCCATCGAAGAAACGCTGCACGGACTTGAACACGAAATTCGTTTTTTGAATGGTGTGCAAATATGTATTTACAGCTTTGAGACAAACTTGGGACGACTATCTTAATAAACTTTTCCACTCGTTTGTACTCTTAGGCTAATCGTTAGAATTAAACAAATTGAAAATATATTCTTGTAGATGTTATTGGATATAAATTCCTATAGGCCTAATGTATGCTTTAAGCCACCTTAATTGGCTGAGGTTGAGGTGATTATGTCCTAGCCCGGGAGATTATGTCTGGGGGAATTATGCCCATCTACCCTTGTTGCAGTTTGAGCAAGTGCATTAAGGATGAGATAAAGATACTTGCATCAAGACTAATAAAAAGAGAATAACGGAGGCAGCGATGCATGGTAGAGGCGGTTTTGAACTTGAGTGCGGCGGAATCACGCTAATGATGGAAATGCGTTTTGAAGAGGAGGATGGATGGGGTGGGTCGAAAGCAATGCCGTGATTACGGACAGGTGAGTCGGAGGTGAGAGTGAGAGAGGAGGAAAAGTGGATGGAGGAGACGGGGATTTCTCTGCTCCGGTAACCTAGGATAGCGAATTCAGTGTCGACAAGGTTGATGGAAAAGAGGTAAGAGGACAACCATCTTAAGATTTGGTTGACAGCTTCAAGTAATTTGTTGATGGATGAAGTAGGCCTAATACAGCGAAGAGAGAAAGATATGAACAGGTTGCCATGGGCGTCATTTGTATAAAGATGGCCAACTAAAGAGAGACTGATGAAACCAATTAGCGCAGGCCTACTATTGACAGTCTTGTTGTCAAGACCTTAAACCTCAAGACCAAGACCAAGACCTTGAACCTCAAGACCAAGACCAAGACCTTGAACATCAAGACCAAGACCAAGACCTTGAACCTCAAGACCAAGACCAAGACCTTGAACCTCAAGACCAAGACCGAGACCAAGACCCAAAAAAATCACAGTCGTATCCAGACTTCTATTCCTTACTAAAAAATTGTCCAGTCGGACTACTCGTTATTTTAATGAAAACATGAGTTTTTTCTTTTATTCAAGCAAAACAACTCTAAATGGAGACTGCAGAGAATTCCGAATTCGTATTTACAAAAGTCCTTCATGCGAAATGTTATTCCAAATGCCTGTTGAATTTTATAAAAAAAACAATTTGCTCAGAATTTTCTGACCAAGACGTGACCTGTGGAGCCTCATAAAAATTCTGCCATGTGAAAAACACGGTCTACAAGTGCTGAAATCTCTAGCACACAAAGCAGCTTTTCAAGAACCAGTCTTGTTGTCCTCGAGACCAAGGTCTTGGTCTCGAGTGCGCTCGAGTTCGTTTTTAAAAGTCTTGGTCTTGGTCTTGGTCTTGACGTTCAAAGTCTTGGTCTTGGTCTTGGTCTTGAGGTTCAAGGTCTTGGTCTTGGTCTTGGTCTTGAGGTTCAAAGTCTTGGTCTTGGTTTTTCAAGACCAAGACCAAGACCGACATAAAATTTTAAATTTTTCCGCGCCATTGCGGTCAATAACGGTCGCACCTCTGGCCCATAGCCAATAATAGATAGCTCTTGTCTGGTCAACCGAGAGCCAGACGAACTGAGTCACAGGCAGTTAGACTTTCAGCCACACAGGTAACCCCGGCAGACTGACCCCCGGGATCAGTGCACAGGCCAGGCGCCAAAGATCTGGGCCACAGTTACACTTGGAAATATCTTACATCATGCACCCTCGCTCTCCGTCTTATGGTTGACATCTTAGTCATATCGGGATGTGGAGTTGTAGGTCAAGTCCGTATAATGGACCTACTCTCATACTGGTGGCCTTGATATGACTCCTCACCCTCATTGCCCTCACAATCTCAGAATGTGTGTGTGTGTGTGTGTGTGTGTGTGTGTGTGTGTGTGTGTGTGTGTGTGTGTGTGTGTGTGTGTGTGTGTGTGTGTGTGTGTGTGTGTACACACACGGTTTGGCTACGTTTGACCAGGTTAATACCAAGGTTAATCGTGTCTGATATATATATATATATATATATATATACAGGGGCGTCTACACCATAGAAACCTTGGAGCAAATGCTCCATACAAGAAATGGGGGGATCTGTCAGTGTGTGCCACCATTTTAGGGGAGGAAGGAACGGGGAGGGGGAAGAAGAGGGGGAAAAGGGACGTTGCTCCAATGACTTAGGGGGATAGACGCCCCTGTATATATATATATATATACGCCTCTGAGGAATAGTGTGGATATGATTGTGATTTTTGGGTCCTGGTCTTGGTCTTGGTCTTGGTCTTGAGGTTCAAGGTCTTGGTCTTGGTCTTGGTCTTGAGGTTCAAGGTCTTGGTCTTGGTCTTGGTCTTGAGGTTCAAGGTCTTGGTCTTGGTCTTGGTCTTGATGTTCAAGGTCTTGGTCTTGGTCTTGGTCTTGAGGTTTATGGTCTTGACAACAAGACTGTCAAGAACCGGATGTAAATGTACAAATTAATCATGAGTCTGTTTGAAATCATTCCATGGAAAATAACCCGAAGTCAAAATAATTGTCCAAAACAACAGTGAAGCCTCATTCACACCGTGTAAATACTAAAGCAATAACTGTAAGAGTAATTATTGGATAAATTTATAAAATTCTTGCCGTTTGTTAAAATTAATGACTGTTCATATTGACAAAAGTCTTGGTCTTGGTCTTGCAAAACCAAGACCAAGACTTTGAACCTCAAGACCAAGACCAAGACCAAGACTTTTAAAAACGAACTCGAGTGCACTCGAGACCAAGACCTTGGTCTCGAGGACAACAAGACTGACTATTGATATAAATTTTCCTATTGATATAAATTAACAATTAAGTTACGCACACACACCTACACACACACCGCCCTCGCTTTCCCGCCCTCTGTATACAAGCGCTGCCTCTTTCTATCTGAACTAACCAGTTAAATAAACTCCCTTCGATTTTGTTCTTCCTCAGAGGTTCGATTTAATTTACTTAAAAATGTTATACCTTGAGTTTGGTCGAACAAAGGACAAAGCGGAAGAAAAACGTTTCATTTTCTAGTAACAGAGTTCTTCAAAAGTAACTGTTAGGCCCTGCCTACTATCAGGGCATGTTTTAAGGAAAATTTATCACTGCACATGGCGAGCGCCAGAGCGCATAAAAATCATAAATAATTATGAATTAGAATTATTTTCGTGCACAAACAGCAGTTAACAGCCATTTATCACTGCACATTTTGTGTATCATTGCACGTTAAAACAATCCCTGCCTACTATGAAATACGTTTACTACTTAACGACGCCTCCATGTCAAAGATGATTGACGATTTGGCGTTAATATGAAATAAGTTTAGACAAATTATTTCTAAGCCTACCAAATAAATCAGCTCTCAACTGATGTCAAGGAGAAACACGCATTCAGGCATACAGCCACACATACAAACGCACGCACACGCACATAGACAAAGCTTCAGCCGGGGTTGGGTCGGGAGTGCTTCTGAGTAGATAACCTTTAAGAGGCGCTAGATAAATTCTCCATATGAATGAATGAATAGACATTAGTTAGCTACGCGCATTAATCCATCTGCACTTAAATGAGTTTGCATTTATATTGTGCGTTTATTGTCATACTTGAATAAATCCGTATTACATCGGTGGCGATCCCGGGGTTCGAGGGGGACAAGACCCCGCCCTTTAACAGTGGGGGACACAGTACACAGTTGTCCCACACATTTTGATGAAACACCAAAAAAGGTCAACAAATTCTTTCGCGAAAAAACTTTTCCACCCTCTTTTTTGACCAGATCAATTCAAAAGGGGCCATGTATCCCCCACCTGTTAGACAAGATCGCCACCTCTGCCGGATTAGAACTAAGGCCTATATTCGACTCAAATTAAAAACAAAATTAAAGTGCGAAACTTGTGAATTGACTAAGAGGAGAGAATTTTTATTGAGTTTAAACGAGGAACCCTTATAATTTATAAGACACTAATAGCCAGAGGAACGAACGCGAAATAATCTCCAGATAGGAAAGACCCATTAGGACCGATATGGCGATGAATAGGGCCGTGCGTAAACCACAGACTTATTTCTGCCAGACCTTAGAAAGTCTACACCGTGTCTCAAAATAAACTGTGCAAAATTGTTTCTGTCAGAACTTCGTCAAATTTCCATCAATTTTAAAAAATTTTGGTAGGTAGATGGCAAAATGGCTGAAATTTTATGCTATACATAAATTTTCCACCTCACCTGACTCATGTCACCGCACTACCTTGTTAAACACAGATGTACCAATTTCTTATATAACGCTTAAATTTTAACAACTAACGTCTCGAAACTTGGCTGCACTGAAATCCATTTAATCGAGACAGGTGTCAATGTGAATGGGGCCTACTATCGCGACAACCTTCTTGCCCAGAAGCTACTGCCAGACATACGCCGGATATCCCAGGGCGAGTTTTTTGTCTTTCAACAGGATGGCGCCCCGGCGCATTCGAGCACGCGACACTGTCTCTTTCCTTGAGCGAGAAACGCCCGACTTCATACCTCCAACACTGTGGCCGCCGAATTCACCGGATCTTAACCCAGTCGACTATAGCATATGGAGTGTGCTGCAGGAAAAGGTTTACCGCTTCAGGATAGCCAACGTCGACGAACTCAAAATGCGTCTGATCGACGATTGGGCGCGCTTTGACCAGTCGATCGTTGATGCTGCTATCAGTCAGACTGAGTCAGTGGCGTTGCCATCTAAGCGCTTGTGTCCGTGTAAGCGGGACACATTTCGAGCACCAATTCTAACACTTTTAAGCAGATCTGTCATAACAATTAAAAACCCTGCTAAGTAAACCATATTTTACTTTACTGCGTGCTAATTAAGTCGTCAGATAGTTTGTTGCATGTAATAAGATTTAAGCGTTATATAAGAAATTGGCACATCTGTGTTTAACAAGGTAGTGCGATGACGTGAGTCAGGTGAGGTGGAAAATTTATGTATAGCATAAAATTTCAGCCATTTTGCCATCTACCTACCAAAAATTATTAAAATTGGTGGAAATTTGACGAAGTTCTGACAGAAACAATTTTGCACAGTTTATTTTGAGACACGGTGTAATGACGTTAATTTCAGTTGAGCGAATCTTTTCAGACTTTCGCCTGTCTATTGAAAGCGGCGCGTGCGCAATTGTTCCGAATTGTGAGGTGTCGCCTTACTAATGAAAATCTAGAAATAAAGCAAACAAATTATTAGTCTTATCTTGCCGTTTCTTGTGTCTCGGCTTGAGGACCAAGTTGAGGCTAATGCAGGTCTAGCCAGTCTGCAGGTCTAGCATATTTTACGCTAATAAGCAAATGCATTTCATGAAATTTACGCAATGGAGTGTTTGTCAAGTGAAACTGTCGTTACTTCTGCTGCACATATCCTTCTTATCAGCGTCCTTTAGAGGCCCAGTAAGCATGACCGATAAGGAGGAACTCCGTCACTGCTCGTACTCTGGCAGTACCAGTCCCAAGCCTGGATAAAGGAGAAGGGTGACGCTAATCATCTTTTGTATGACAGCTTCGTTAAACTGGAACTTACTACCGATAAGGAGGTCTATTTAAGTAAGTCGCCGTAACTAATGCTAGATCGATAAGGCACGAGATGTGGGTGAATCAAACAAATTTACTTATTGCATATAGCACTGGAATCTGTCCACTCTTCATAATATTATATAGTTACGTCATCTGTATATAAGAAGAGCCTACAGGTGAGGAAGGCGTTTATTAAAGCCACTGCGTCGGTTGGAAAGAGTCCAGTCTAAGTGAGAATTAGGCAACAGTTGCCACTTTGTCATTCGAACGCATTCTACGGATACCAAATTTTGCTGTAGTTCTTCAGTCAACTGTGAACGTCGAAATACATCGAAGAAAGGTATGAGAAAAGTTATTCTTTCTTACTCGAGATCTATACATAGGATTGGCCTACAATAGGTCTACATAGTTGCGAATAAACTTCGTAATGCATTTTATTTAACTTCCGAGGATTTTCTTTCTCCAGTAGGCCTAATAGACGTTTTCTGTGTCTGATATAAATTTAGGTTTTTCGCGAAGATTAAAAAATCTGTTCAAAAGTCTTTTTTCTGCAACTGGTAAAATCTTAGATGGATTGTTGTCTTGTTTCTTGTGATGTAATGGAAACTAAACGTTTCGCTACAAACTCCAATAGGCCTATAGGCCTAGGTTTTTTACCGATTATAGCTAAAAATGTCCGAATATTTCGTTCGTATGGAATTTGCTACAGTTTGCTGCGGAATGGGCCTATTGCATATCATACACACTGGTGTCCTGTTTCCCTTGTCATTCTGCTGAGGCGCACGTTGTCATCAGTTTCTGTTTCGTCTTTAATCGATATCCATTATCATCATCAGCAGCAGCATCATCGTCACCCACCACCACCATCACCCACCACCACCACCACCCCCATCATCATCATCCAATTGATATAAGATCTTTCGGCGAAAGGAAACGCCTTTGGTATGGTTCCAGAATGAGAATTGTCAGAGGTTGCAGAGGTTCAACCCCTTCAACAGTCAATGTGTAGAGATATTGGTCGATATAATTCCGCAGCGCCATCGATAGTTGCTCTGTCGGTCGATATAAGTGGCGCTGTACAAGATGCTATTGTTCTTACTCTTCAGTTTCAGTTAGGCCTATAGGATCGATTAGTTTAACTATTTATATAATCTGTCCTTAAAGCACAGAATTTTCATATGATTTTAGAAATGATGAGCAAAGGTTACTAAATAGTGTATGATTATTGATTATGATAAATGATGGTAGAGATTTGTAAAAAATGCTCTAAAATGTTGGATTGCATAACGCCAGGACCTTAGTTTCATATCCAGACCTTCGCGGATACGAAGGCATTGTAAAGGTAGGGCCTACCTGTTGTTAATCAGTGCTTCCAGCCTTTAGAGCAAGTAGGAATGCAAGACGTCGTAACTGCGCACCTACATTTTCTTGGATTTTAATTGACAAAGGCCTATTCAAATTATTTTCAGATTCAATTTTTTTGAAAATGTCTGAAAATGCCGAACATTTAAACTACGAATGTAGTAACTTGTGTACGACGCTTTGCAGCAGCAGCAGCAGCAGCAGCAGCAGCAACAGCAGCAGCAGCAGGTGGGCAGAGAAGCTAATTGCGTCGATGGATCCGGTGAATGACATGAAACGAGCTGTGAACGTCAGCCACCCTGGCGATGGGTTAAGGTCGTCGTCCGTCGCTTCCTGTCTTGAGTCGGATCGACCTCAGAGGAAGAAGACGTTGATCGATGGAGAAAAGGAAAGACTCGATAGCTGTGAAACGATTGGTTCATCCGAGTTTCCCAATCAGAACAATAACAGAATATCAGGTACCTGTAATCGTCGTTTAGAATCGATTAGTCGAACCTTTCTCTTATTACACTGATTATGAATATTTGTCATTAGTTGGACCTTCCCTTATTGGAAATAAACGCCGGTAATTCTGGTCCTTCTCCTACTCTGTTGTGTTGTCGACTGGTTGAGCGCTCACCTACTCACCTAGCAACGCAAGGACTGAATGTAGATCCTTCCTTAATGAAACCTGTGCAAGTTATTTGTGCAAGTCCTTAGCCCTTCATGCACTTTACAACAGGCCTTTGACAGATAGGCCTACGCTGTAACAAACAGTTGTGTCACATAAACGGGGACATTAATAATAATTGGTGAGGATGGTGACAGTGATGAGGATGATGATGATGATGATAATGATAATGAAAATAATAATGATGTGTAATGATGATGAATATGATTATGATGATAAGGACGACGATAATGATGATTAGGATAATGACGATGATGATGATGATGATGTTGATGATGATCATAATAATAATAATAATAATAATAATAATAATAATAATAATAATAATAATAATAATAATAATAATAATAATAATAATAATAATAATAATAATTATAATAATAATAATAATAATAATAATAATAATAATAATAATAATAATAATAATAATAATAATAATAATAATAGTAATAATAATAATAATAATAATAATAATAATAATAATAATAATAATAATAGTAATAGTAATAGTCATGCATTTTCTGATGATGTCGTTTCGTTGTGTTTGGATAGTTGTCTTCAGTCGAGATGAGATCTTGTCCATCTGTTCCACTCTCGTTCAGAGCGGCGATCGGTCGAAACTGGAGACATTTTTCCAATCGATTCCCGTCGAAATGCAACCGGAGAGCGTTAAGGAAGCGCTGCTCAGGGCTCGAATAGACGCAGCTCTGGAACAGAGAGACTTCAGGGAACTCTTTTCCCTCATCAAGAACAACCGATTCGAGGAATCGAGCCATCAGGTCCTCCAGGAAATCTGGTACCAGGGTCACTACCTAGAGACGGAGGCGGTCAGAGGACGGACTCTCAGCTCAGTCGACAGGTATCGCCTGAGGAAGAAGTACCCGCCGCCCAAATCCATCTGGGACGGGGAAGAGACCCTCTACAATTTCAAGGTCGAAGCACGACGGATGCTGCAGAATAGCTACACGAGGAGTCGATATCCGAGTTTCGAGCAGAAGCAGGTGCTTGCTAAGATGACTGGGCTGAGCAACAGTCAGATCAACAACTGGTTCAAGAATCGGAGGCAGAGAGAAAACCCACCATCGTCGTCATCCTCTTCGTTAACAACAGCAACTAATGTTTCAGAATCCTATCGGTAAGTACACTGCTTGTCATTTAAGAGTTTCCTTTCGTTGGATATGATTCCTGTAGAGCAGCTTTGATGAAAACTTCTCTTCTACTACGTAGGGAATTGTTTCATTCGTCATCATCACAGTCACTTAAATATCACCACCACCACCACCACCACCACCACCACCACCACCACCACCACCACTACCACCACCACCACCACCACCACCACTAAGAGCACCAGCACCAGCATCGTTAGGATCATCAAATGCAACAGCAATGGCGCACGAATGGTGAAGCTTGGACTAATTGAACACCCAACACCATTCAAATGATAACAGGTATAAAATTTATGGATTGTATTGATTCAAACTTCACGGATTGATCAACGGCAGAGTTAATCTGGTCCGTCTTAAGTCTTCTTTAGGCCTCTGGTCACTAGTCATAGTTAAGTTGATTTTCTCATCGAAAAAGACCAACGTGGATATCTCATGGAGGATCTTGTCATGAAATATCACATATAGACCTACGCCTATAGGCTACGTACGCTGACGCAAACGCGTTGTTCGAAAAGGTAGTTTATAGAAAATTTTCACAATTCACTCATTCGTTTATCATTTAGGGAGCTACTGGCTCAAGAAATTTAACCAATAAACAAAATTAATGTTATAAATCAAAACACTTAACCCGTTGAACCCCGCGCTCCTTAGCAATTCGGCACATATAGGCCTAGGCCAGGGAAGTCATTTCAGCTTTTTCAGGGGGGAACGTCATATGAGTATTTTTCCTGGGGGAACTTGGCACTGGTGGCGATCTTGTTTGACATGTGGGGGGGGGGAGGTTGGGACAAGGGACACTTTTGAACTGATCTGGTAAAAAAAAGAGGTGACAAATTTTTCTCGCTCACGCGCCAAAAACTTGTTGACCTTTTTTTGATGTTTCTTCAAAATTTAGGGGGCAATGTGTGCCCCCCACTGTTAAAGGTGGGGACTTGTTCCCCTCGACCCCGGGATCGCCGCCCATGGAACATGGCCAGCTTGTTAAGTTATGTATTTAGTCTACATGTGCAAAACTGTAAGCCAATGCTGCATGATGCATGCTGCAGTGTGCATAATTGTCACTTAATACAATTAATTAGGTTTTGAGGAATTAATTTATAGTTGCAAAAAATGTGAAAAGCTATGCAAACTCTAGTTTTGACAGTACTATAGGCCTATAATAATTCCCTGAATTTGAGTATAATTTTTTCCTTTTTTATCCCTTTCTTCTTCCTCATTTTCTTGTTCCATCCTTTTTCCTTTTTTTCAAAAATCAGGGAGTGCAAATGCCCTCTGCCCGCACCAAAATGACGTCCCTGGATTTAACCAATAATGTTTTGATTTATTTCAGGATTTCGCACGATGGTCCAGCTGAGTTCAGCCATGGCAACGATCTCGAAAGGAATTGCATTATACCAGAAAGGCATTTGCAGAATATTCCGAATATTCAGCAGAATTATGGACTGGAACACATTTACCAAAATGAAGATGTTACTCAAGGAAGTCGTTTTCAACGCATTGCAGAGCTTCAGCTCCAACCGAATTATGGACTGAAAGGAATTTACAAAAGTGAATATGTTACGCCTGGAAGTCATTTGCAAAACATTCCGAATCTTCATCTGCAGCCGAACTATGGACTGGAACGGACCAACAGAAGCGAGGATTTAACGCAGAGATGTTGTTTACAAAGCATTCCAAATCTTCAGACAAATGATGGCATAGAACGTATTTACAATAAAGAAGATGTTATGCGAGGAAACCATCGATATGACATTCCGAATCTTCAGCCGCAGCCTACCTATAGATATGGACTGGAAGGCATTTATGAAAATGGAGATAACATAACAGGAAGTCATTTGCAAAGCATGCCTAATTTCCAGCTCCGGCTGAACTATGGACTGGAACCAATTTCCAATCGGGAAGATCTTACGTCAACGAGATATTTGCAAAATATTCAGGGTCAGCTTCAAGGAAACTATGAACTAGAACGGATCTACAGCAGAGAGGCCAGTACAGCGCCTTCCAGGCTACCATTGGCACTTTACAATCATCGTGAAAGCGACAACGGAAACATCCACACAGCCTGGCAGAACCAACAACTTGGGTGGAGATAAACATTTAAAATATTATACAGATATAATGTACAGTTTCATAAAAATTGGCTTCGCCATCTAGAGTTGTAACATATTAACATGAAAAATAATTTCGTACCGATTTAGGTTAGAATATGGGCTAGACTGTTATAAAATCTGCCTTCCCTTTCGTTCGCGTTAATCTCAACATCAGCTGTAGAGATTCGTCTGATTTGCCACTCTCTAAAATTACACATATTGCTTGACCAAGTAGTGTAGCTTCTCACTTTCTTCGACAAACTATGATGTTGTGCATCCAGAAGTTATACACTGGTCTGTCGAAAGAATTATGTTGCTAATGCCTTAGTCCACGAAGTGTCTACGTTTACTTGCAATAGAATTTTTTAACGTTTGTTGTTTTTTTTGTTTCAAGAGACCTCGTATGGCCTATCATTGTGTATTATTTAAATGCTGTGACACTAACAATAATAATGCTGTGACACTAATAATAATGTCAGGACAAAAAGAGAGAGGAAAAAATGGAGTTGCAATCATGTGTGACAAGTCAAGCGCAAATGCGATAATGGGATATGATACAGTGAGTGATAGAATTTTGAGTGTAAGATTCAGAGGAAGAAAGGTCAACATAACCATTATACAGGTATATGCTCCAACATCGATATCGTTAGAAGAGGAACACGAGGGTTTTTACACCAGCCTGCAAAGTACAGTGGACAGAACTCCGAAGGGCGACGTACTAGTGATCATAGGTGACTTCAATGCGAAGGTGGGTCAATGCACCGGAGGCGATGGAGACACATTAGGTAGTCATGGCCTGGGTGAACAGAATGAAGCAGGAGAAAGACTTGTTGAGTTTTGCAAAGGGAATGGCTTAGGAATTATGAACACTTGGTTCGAACAGCCTAAGAGAAGACTGTACACATGGACGTCACCGAATGGGAAGCATAGAAACCAGATTGACTACATACTGATAAACAAAAGATGGAAAAGCACAATAAGAGATGTGAGAACAAGGCCAGGAGCGGACTGTGGAACTGACCATGAGCTATTGGTAGCAACACTGAGAACGAAATTGAAAAAGATAAAGAAAGGAGATCGATTGATCAGATACGACTGCAAGGGTATCACACTGGAATACAGGATGGAAATAAAGAATCGGTTTGAAGTACTAGAGAGAGATGAGATAGAAGAGGAAGAGGATTCGAACAACCTATGGGAGAGGATGAAGAAAACAATAGTCGAAGTCGCAGATAAGCACATTCCAAAGAAGAAGAAAATCACAACAACGACATGGCTATCGAGAGAAGCCATATGCATGGCGGTTGATAGGAAGGCTGCAAAGAAGGCAGGAGAAAAGGATAAGGTAAGGGCACTGAACAGTGCCTTCCAAAAACAAGCACGGAAAGATAAAGAAATACATCTAAACGAATTATGCAGAGAAATGGAAGACGAGGGAAGGAAGGGACGAACCAAGGAAATGTTCTCAAAAGTAAAGACAATCACGGGAAAATTTGCACCTAGAATGGGCTCAATGAAGGCAGGAGATGGAAATGTAATCTGCGATGAAGAAGGGATAAAGCATAGATGGAGAGAATACACGGAGGAGTTGTATAGGGAAGACAAACGAGTCAAAAAAGAACAAATTGACGTAACAGAGTATGAAAAGGAACCGGAGGTCATGGAAGCGGAGGTAGAATGGGCAATCAGACAACTCAAGGACAATAAGGCACCCGGTCAAGATGGGATACCTATAGAACTGATAAAAGCAGGGGATGATGCGATGATAAAAACAATAACAAAATTGTGCAATCAAATATGGGCAACTGGAGAATGGCCGGAGGACTGGAAGAAGTCGATCTTTATACCTATATTCAAGAAAGGAGATGCGAGGGAGTGTGAAAATTATAGGACGATAGCAATGATATCACACACTAGTAAAATATTACTGAAAATAATTCACAAAAGAATGGAAGGCACAATTGAAAGAGAACTTCCGGTGAACCAGGCAGGGTTTAGGAAATCTCGTGGAACTCGAGACCATATAGCCAACATGAGGTGGATAATGGAGAGACAAAGGGAGTATGGACAGGAGGTTCACATCTGTTTCATTGACTATAGCAAGGCATTCGACTGCATTAACCATGATTTAATGTGGAAAACCCTGCTTGAAATGGGAATTCCGAAACACCTGATAATGTTACTAAAGGGTTTATATGAAGACCAGATAGCGGTGATAAGAACAGAATACGGAGACACTGACAATTTCAGAATCAAGAAAGGAGTGAGGCAGGGATGCATCTTGTCTCCATTCCTGTTTAATCTATATGCTGAAAGAATAATGAGAAAGGCAGAACTGGAGGGGGCAATTGAGGGAGTAAAAATTGCTGGAAAGACACTGAATAACCTTAGATACGCGGATGACACAACATTAATGGCAAAAAGAAAAGAGGATTTGGCAGAACTGATAAGAAGGGTCAGGAGAGAAAGTGAAAAAGCTGGTTTATACTTCAACATAAAGAAGACAAAGGTCATGACAACAGCAGATTAGGATAGTTTTGAGATAGACGGAGAGGAAATAGAGGTGGTAGAAAGCTTCACATTCCTAGGATCACTGGTTGGAAAGGAGGGAAAGTGTGATCCAGAAATAAAACGAAGGATTGCTATAGGGAAAGCTGCAATGACCGGACTGGAAAAGATATGGAAAGACAAACATGTGAGCATAGAAACCAAAAAAAGGCTCGTGAGAGCACTAATCTTTCCTACGGTACTGTACGGTTGCGAGACGTGGACAATGACAAAGAACATGGAAAATAAGGTTAACGCTTGTGAAATGTGGATATGGAGGAAGATGCTGAGAATATCTTGGACTGAGAAAAGAACGAACGAATCAATACGAGAGGAGATTGGAGTTGAGAATGAAGAGTCGTTAAAACAAACTGCGACAAGAATGAAGCTAAGGTTCTTTGGACATGTTATGCGATCTGATGGTCTGGAGAAGGAAATGATGCTGGCGTGCGGTGAGGGGAGGAGAAGACTGGGTCGCCCAAGGAGGAGATGGATGGATGAGATACAAGATGTAACTGGCATGAATTTGGCGGAATTGAGAGACTTGTCATCGAATAGGAGATGGTGGAGTGTGTTCACCAGGACGGTCGCTAGAGCTCCACGAGCTGACAGCACAAGGTGACAAAGGTGACACTAACAGTTCTTTTCTGTAGCAATCGGAGTAGTAATTGAACTTTTGGAAATTAAATTTATTAAACATTTGAGACAATTGAATTTTTTTATAGTTTGCATGGCGTTCTCACTGGCCACAGGTGATAACAGTAGCATGACCAAAATCACGCATACAGAATAAAGTTACGTTATATATTCAGAGCCAAACCTGATCAACTCTTCATGACATATTTTGCAGATGCTCTTAAATTAATGAAAAATAGAAAATGTTCGAAGGACTGTTTACCATAACTGTGGAGCAGTCCTTTACCCACAATGACAACAGGTTGGTTGGCTCTACGGGTTTGGGTGGGCCTGCCATTTGTAACTCTTCTGATTTGCTGTGCAATGTTTTGCTAACTGATGCTAACTATAGTCTGGGTTTGAATCAGCGGTTTTTAAAGTGGTGGTCCGCGGACCGACGCCGGTCCGCGGAGCTCTGGTCACCGGTCCGTGAAGCAATCCTTAAAAATCCAACAGTTTTGAGCTTATTCGTGAAAATGTATAATATTTCAATGACATATGGAAAATACTCCAGAAATAATGTGAAACTGTGAACCACATCGTGATAATGTAAATTGTAAAAATCGATTTAGTGTTCTTTAGCAACTTTAGCAGCAAAACCCTTGAATTCCCCATACTTTATGTAGGTACCACCAGGTTGCGGTCCAGCGCTTGCTGTAGTTAGCGATAAACAGCATAAAGATATGGTGCCGGTCCCTAGCTTTAAAAAGTTCAAGAACCACTGGTTTAAATGACACTTAACATCATATAGGCCAGCGCTGATTTGTTTTGCACTTGAACGGCGCTATATTTAGGGCATACAATTACGTAAATCTTCCAAAGATGGCTGATAAGATGCCGGTCAGAGAGATGGGGCCTATCTCTAAGATATCAATCAGGCGAATAAAGATGAGTGGGTATAAACAGCTGTGAAAGTGTTCCTGTTAGAAAGTTTCAACAGGAGGAGGAAACACAACAAGAATGAGGAACATCTGGATCTATCAAAATATGCAAAAGAATGGGAGTTCCGCAATACTCTAAAACTTAGAGCAATTAGCAATTTAGCATCTTAGGAAAGCTTCACTAAAATGATACAAACAATGAGCACCCTTGTTGCGGCATGGTCGCGTTACGGCGCTATAGAAATTGTCCGTGTTATTATTATACTGAAACAAATTAATATGTTAAGAGAAAAGAACAGAAAAGAACAGAATTGGTTTGGACCAGGAAGAAACATAAAGAAATGCAACTGATTCAAGACGAGACTGATATTTTAAAAAATGACCTAACAGCACCAGAAGGTCTTCATCGACTTCGTAGCCTTCCAGAGAGCATTTAACAGGGTATGGCATGACGGAAAGTGGAAAGCGATGCAAAATACATGAATACTAGAGAAAATTATAAAAAATTGTGCAAGATGGTATATTGGAAATCACAAAGTGTCATGAATGTAGACCAAAGATCACAGGAGACTTCCAGATATAAAACGGGAGTACGACAAGGATGCATCTTATTAACCTACCTGTTTAACCTAGTATTAGAAGCTAGAGAAAACTAACAGAAGATTCGGCCTAATGATTGACACAACAAATGTTTTAAGTGCTTTGCAAAAGCGTTAGCAGCGATGATGATTAAAAAGTAGTCAATACGCGAGCAATAATTAAGCTTACAGCTACTGGCCAGCTCCCAGACATACTCAGAACTCAATCTCAGAGCTGACAGTAGACACGGTGTTTGAAGTTTCCGGACTATGTGACCTCAAAGAGGAGTAGCAACGAAAGGCGACGATGATAACAACACACGAACCTCCAAGACGACTGCACTCTTTGTGGATGGTAGAAGACCGCAGGGATGGTGAATATTTTCGATATTCTGACAACATTGACCTCCTCACTAGCAGCGGAACAGAACTACAGGATATTACGATACAAACAGACGAAACCAGCAGAAGATTCGGTCTACTTGTTAACACATAGAAGACTAAAAGAACGGTTATTTAAAAAAACTAAAGGGACACCAATGACTATCAGCATCTAGTGAGAATTGCTAATGAGCAAGTGGAAAAATTTTTCGAAGGCCAATAACAGCAGATGGCTATACAGTGAAGAAGACATACCTGGTTTGCTGCATGGGTTATCATCATCAGTTCCTGACGCAAGCCATTTTGGAGGCGATGGGTACGAATAAATTATCTCCAATGTCCTCGGTCATTTATCAAGTCCATTGCTTCTTTTAGGGTTAGTCCAAAATTCCAAATGATGTTATGTCCTCATTATAGGCAGCATAGGCTATCCGGCGTAGTCTTGGTCTGTCTTTGTGTCTTTTTCCTTTGAATCTTGCATGTAGTGCACTTGGTGGAATTGAGTCAACTGGCACTCTCTGTACTGTCAAAACCATCTGAGTCCTCGTTGAACAACTTTGTCTAGAAAAGTTGTTTGGATATTGGGTTATAGCGTGCGCCAACGCGCCTCTGTCCGGGAGTAGACCTATGTAGGTTCACAGAGGAATGTTGGCTAATTTTGGAGGTTTGCATATCGGACTAGTACGGGACTTTAAGGGTGGGCATTCACTCAAACGGGTAGCTGTGGTGAGGCATCTTATCTGATAAATGCTTTAAAATAAGCCGGGTCGAGATCACACGGTTGCTATTGGTAAACGTTTTCATGTAATACCTCGCAATTTCTCACAAGCATATAGGCCTAAACAAGTGAATAATTTTATGATAAGAAGAAGCAGAGAAATAGGGGCCTAACAAAGAAATCACAGACAAGAATGCATGATACGATGATACAACTCGACTTCGATGGTTTGGACATGTCGAGAGAATGCCAGTTGACCGAATCCTAAGCAATGCACTGTATGCAAGATTCGAAGGCAAAAAGAAACAAAGGCAGACCAAGACTACGCTGGATAGACAATATAAATGAGAACATGACAACACATGGACTAACACATAGGCGTAATTTGTGGGGGGTACGAGGGGTACTCGTACCCCCCACTTTTTGAACTGGGGGGTACCGTACCCCCCACTTTTAAACAATGTCAATCAATATTTTAGTATTGTGCCTACCCAGAGATGGTCTTCATGTAAAAAACGAAAGTGGAAAGAAATTGGTAACCCCCACTTTTTAGACCAAAGTTACGCCTCTGGACTAACATTGAGATGAGCAACGGACTTGACAAATGACCGAAAAAATCGAAGTCATTGATTGTCACTTATAACTGCAAAATGGCTGGCCTCATGAACAGCAGCTGCTGACGATGAAGAAGCCTGTATAGAAATCATGAAAGCAGACCGTCTAAAATTAGCATTCTCTTTTAAGGGATTTCCCGCGGTAATTTTCACACGTGTTGCTTCATTAAATTCCTATTCTCAGCGCAGCAGACTTTAATGACTCGCATATTGCAAGGATTCTCTTTTAATTTGGAGCATTCTTAATTTCTTATGGTATTTATTTAAAATAATAAGAAAAGGAAATCAAGGTAAGCATATCGTGAAAGTTGTGCTAGAATGCGAAGTAGACCTACTGAAGCTTACAGGCGTAGGCCTATATAAATGTAGGCCTACTGGCCTGGTTAACATTCAATTTGGTTAGAGCGTACGTCAAGGTGCCTCTGGACGTGAGGATGGCGGTTCATTACTGATCGTTGCTTATGTAAGAGATTTCAATTTCCGTACACTGGGACCTTAAAATGCGTCTCACTCATTCAATCAGGCAGCGGTGGTGAAGGATCTCACCCGATCAGTTCGTTGATAAATGAGCAGAGTCAAGGTCATACGGCTGCTATAGGAAAACCAGGGCCGGATTAACCAGTATGCTCAATATGCTTTAGCATGGGGCCCCCCACTTGAAGGGGGCCCCCTCTGACCGGTGTCGGAATGCTGCAGGACAAACACAGTATTTATGACACCAACTTAATTATTTGTTCAAAATTATAATTATTAGCCATTAGTTTCAGTTTAAGCGAGAATTCACACCTAGCAAATTGCAAATTTGAAATGTCAGCCATCTAAGTAACTGCTGTGTTCATGGCTTCTATTGACTCAACTTCTTTCTGTCAGTATCCATACTGACGGTACTTTTGTTTTATTCCGACGCGATTCGCTCACTGGATTCAAGTTTTAGTTTTAATGTTTTAAACGTACACGATGCGTAGAACCTTTCTGCTTTCCGGTGCCTAGAAATGCCAACTTGCTAAAGACAAGACTGAGAATGATATTTATCTTCGTGTGCTTCAGCACCGAATTTCGATGTATTTCTTGCACGAGTCAAAGTAAAAGGCGGCTATAAAAGAGCACATCCAATGGATTTGCCTGTTATTATTGGGATAAGGCGTCGACATAATTAATAAATATAGGGATGTCCTGCGCCACTAACTGTGAGCTGTGACTACATGCATGACTCTGCATAATAATTATTATATACCCACATATGATGGTCATGGTCATTGTATACAGATGAGACTCACAATGCTGAACTTATTGAAGCAATTGTTACACATCCGTCTGAAAACGAATCTTCAAAGTTTACAAAACCTCATTAATTGTCACTCGACTGATGCCTATGAATGGCTGCCAGTTACAGCGGCCACTATTGAGCATTGGCTCGAAAAGAGATCAGAAAGAAACCTGTAGAAACACGTCCGAGTCCAATGATTGCCCAATTTGTGCAAGGGACAATTTTGTCACTTCAATTATAAGCTGTTTTATTCTTGGCCAACGAATGGTGAGCGTCAAATGAGAAAATGGTTGCTATTTTAGCTCATTTCGAGGTTCAGGAACACCTGCTTCCAATGTCTGCTTATGTATAGTCAAAAAGATCGATTTTCACTTCCCCATCATTCTATGTTCAGTACGACAAGGGCCCCCCCGTGCAAAATTAGCATAGGGCCCCCCGAGTGGTTAATCCGGCCCTGAGGAAAACGCATACATAATAGAGCCTATTATGCTAGCTGTCCCAACTATAGACATGGCCTGTAATAAGCACAGCCAGCCTTCATGCCAGACATCACAGACATAAAAAATTGATGTAGAACTTATGCTAGGATGAATGCACTACTGCCACTACAGGCAACTAATTCACAGTGATTTGGAGCCGGATATTCGATGTGAGTTCTTAAGAAGCCATTTGCATTTCTTGTAGACGTTATCGCTTTATAGGGCATACCGATTTAATTTAGGATGTTGGCACTTCTTCATAGCTTTTCAGTCTATGCAAATGCAATCACGCATATTGTAAAGAGCCATTTTTTTATTCGAGTGTTAAACTTTGGACCTATCAACTGACTGTCGATCTGAAGTGACAGGTTGCACGAAAAATAGCGGTAGGCCTACCTGATGAAACGCCTACCAGTAACGTACATTGACAGCTAATGGTTAATTGCAATTCGCAAGCCGTTTACAACCGCCATAAGATAATCTGTTTGTATGGTATTAAGAATTAAAGACGTAAAATCTTTGTCCGACCATTTTGTCTACATACATGTATATGGTTGGAGCTAAAAATTTGTTGTTGCGCTGCTTGCGCATGGCTTATACGAAAGTCATAGGCCTACCACTACGCCTTCATGGAATCAAGTGCACGCTCAAACCACTTCGTTACTTTGAAATTAGGACCACTGTCTACAGTTGAGGCATTGAAAAGTAGCTTTACGTGGCGTAGACGAGCAGAGACGCACGATCCACTGGAGACATCGTATTTGTTAAAAACGGATTTCAGTGGCCCTGCAACGTGGAAATGCCATCTGCCTTTCCAGGACACTGCCACCTCTGTCTGAGTGACGCTGAGATGGCGCTTCAGATCTCTTAATCATTATTGTTAAATATAATAATAATTACAATAATAATAATAATAATAATAATAATAAAAATAATAAGAGTAGTAGTAGTAGTAGTAGTAGTAGTAGTAGTAGTAGTAGTAGTAGTAGTAGTAGTAGTAGTAGTAGTAGTAGTAGTAGTAGTAGTAGTAGTAGTAGTAGTAGTAGTAGTAGTAGTAGTAGTAGTAGTAGTAGTAGTAGTAGTAGTAGTAGTAGTAGTAGTAGTAGTAGTAGTAGTAGTAGTAGTAGTAGTAGTAGTAAGCTTAATAATAACAATGATAAGAATATCGTCATCATTATCATTTTGGTCATCATTATTACTGTCGTTGCGATAGTAATAAATTGACTGTTTTGTTGCAGAGACTTGCCAACTTCTCACAAAGGCTCTTCTCGTAAGTCAAGAAGGAAAAACGCGAAGTTCAGCAAGAAAAAATCAGCTGAGGTCATTATATTGATTCATTTAATGTAAAAAGATCGGATAGCATGAAAAGCTAATTTCATCTGTTCCCCATAGTCAGTGGCGTCCAATGATGGGCACTAAACTATTTTTTTTAGTTAAACTAAAACTATTTTCCAACTAAAAAAAAGTAGTTAAACTAAAGTTGGCAACTGATTTTGGAAATTAGTTAACTAAACTAAAAAAGTAGTTAAACTTTTTCCAACTATTTTCCAACTATTTACGACAAACATTTTTGCAATAAAAGACGTTAAGTGAACTGTAATAATGCAAAGCGTCAATGACAATTTCACCTTCAAACTATGCAATGTGTACTGTTCTGGCATACAGTTACATGTGCACTGTAAGTAGTGTATGAATTTGAAAACACAGGCTGTAAATGCTAAAACCATGCAGTGTTAAAATGTTTTTTTGCTGACAGTGTTCAATGTTCACTGTGGAAAAATAGTTGCATATTGCTGATTTTTTTAGTTAAACTTTTTAGTTAGCAACTAAAAATTTTTAGTTAAACTATGGTTTTAACTAAACTATTTTTTTAAGTTAAACTTCTTCCTTAACTAATTTATTTTAGTTAAACTAATAGTTAGCAACTTTTTAGTTAACTATTGCCCATCACTGGTGGCGTCTACACCATAGAAACCTTGGAGCAAATGCTCCATCCAAGAAATAGGGGGGGGAGATCTGTCAGTTTATGTGCCACCATTTTAGGGGGAAGGACTGGGTAGGGGGAAGAATCAATCAATATTCGTTTATTCGTCAACCATTTGACATAACGCAATTGGTAACAATCATAGATAAGTAAAATAATGAATAGAAATCTATTAGCTGTTTATCGTTCATTTCAAAACTAATACAAGTCATAATATTGAACCCTCGATATAAAGTTTTTATCATTTTTAGTTGGAATGGAAAAATTGTGAGCCCGAGGGCGAAAAAGATAAGGAGTGGGTCGGCTCTCTGGGAAGTAAGGGCAAAGAACATGTTGTGGGTTGGACACTACTGCATTAAATAATCGATCTTCAGCCAGACGAGCCAGATCGTCTGCTTTCTGAATGGATAAAGGAAGGAAATCCCTTTTGCGCATACGTGTTAAGAGTCTATCGATTCTGTTCTTTTCACCTTTACTAAGATAACCCCACCATGAGGGGGGAGGCATACATAATACAGGATAATGTGGTTGCCCTTGCTATATTATGCAGAATTGGCGATGGAAAACCATGTGTTCGAAGAATTCTCGGAGCATAATTATAGAGATGAAGATGAGGCTGTTAGGACTGCATCCAGATGTGACCCCATCTTTAAATCAGAACGTATAGTCACTCCTACAATTTTAATTGATGAAACTCGTTCAGCCCCTGGTATAATTTGGGGGATAAAAGGACCTGCCCGCCTCTTACTAAAAATAATCATCTCCTTTGTTTTCAAGGGGTTTAGGCGAAGGTTATTATTTACTGCCCAATCAGATATATTTGTAAATTCTTCTTGAGCAGTGGAGATGTGAGAAGAACCAATCAGGAGATAAGTATCATCAGCAAATTTATCCATATAATTAAAGTCATGCACTGGATGTAGGTCAGATGAGTTAGTCGCAAATAAGCTTGGGCCAATGGCTGATCCTTGAATCACACTTGAATTAATAAACAGTGGTATTGAGGAATTCCGTTGATGCCTAGTGATTTGACCCCTGTTCATGAGATAATGGTATAGCCAGTTATACATTTGGTCCGAAATATCAATTAAGCTGGCTGAGTTTATGCATAAGAGAATAATGCCTAACAGTATATATCGAAAGCCTTGGAAAAATCAGTCGAGATAACCACTACACATTCATTCTCTGTAAGTAGATCAGAGATCTGTTGCAATAAGACAGTTATTGCAGCTGTAGTTGAACCTGATGGTCTGAAGGCAAACTGATCCTTTATTAAGTCAGCAAAAGGTAGAGAGTTTTGAGCTTCATAAAGGTAAGTTCGGGCAATAACTCGTTCAACTAGTCTTGACAAAATAGGAACAAGGGATATCGGTCGATAATCTGCGGGAGATGACGGTTTCGGCACCTTGGGGGTTGGATTGATTATAGCAATTTTCCATTGGTCAGGATCATAGGAGAGAGAGACCGATCTGTTAATTAGTGTCGTCAATGGAGAGAAGATAATTAGAGCAAGGCTCGACCCTCAGAAACCACGCCGGCATCTGGTCAATTCCTTCTGCTGTGCACTTTAAATGGTCCAGAAGGTGAAATAACTGGTGATCATTTAGAAGTTCGGTCTGCTGATAAACTGATTGCTTTAGAAGCGGAGAGACATAGTCAGGATCTGTCGAAATTGAGGCAAAATAAGCATTTAATTCTTTCGCGTTTAGCTGGTCAGTGGATGATTGGATCTTAGTCCCCTTTGTTAATTCGTTAACTGTTCGCCATAGGGCTTTTGAACCACATTTTGGATCAATTCTTTTGAAGTCACGATTGTTAGAACGTTTTATCAATTTTGCTATTTTTGCTGCAATTGCTAAGGCTTTTTCAATCCTTCCAGCTCGCATAAGTCTATTTTTTCCCTTAGGAGAAGCTTTATCTCCGGGGTAACAAATTTGGGTTCTTTAGAAGTGGTAGTTGACTGACGCAAGGATAGTAATGGCAGTCTTGTTGTCAAGACCTTAAACCTCAAGACCAAGACCAAGACCTTGAACCTCAAGACCAAGACCAAAACCAAGACCTTGAACTTCAAGACCAAGACTAAGACCTTGAACCTCAAGACCAAGACTTTGAAACTCAAGACCAAAACCGAGAAAAACACCCAAAAAATCACAACCATATCCAGACTTCTATTCCTTACTAAAAAAATTGTGAAGTCGGACTACTCGATATTTTAATTAAAACATGAATCTTTTATTTTATTCAAGAAAAACAACTCTAAATTCAGACTGCAGAGAATTCCAAATTCGTATTTACAAAAGTTCTTCATGTGAAATGTTATTCCAAATGCCTGTTGCATTTTATAAAAACCAATTCGCTCAGAATTTTCTGACCAAGACGTAACCTGTGGGACCTCATAAAATTCTGCCATGTGAAAAATACGTTCTACAGTGCTGAATTCACTGGCATACAGAACAGCTTTTCAAGTATCGGATGTAAATGTACAAATTGTGAGTCTGTCTTGAAATCATTCCATGGTAAATAACCGGAAGTTAAAAAAATGTCCAAAACAACAGTAAAGCTTCACTCACACCGTGTAAATACTGAAGCAATAGTATTAGTAATTATTGGATAAATTTTTTAAATCCTTGCGTTTTCTTAAATGACTGTTAATATTGTCAAAAGTCTTGGTCTTGGTCTTGCAAAACCAAGACCAAGACTTTGAGCCTCAAGACCAAGACCAAGACCAAGACTTTTGGTCTCAAGACCAAGACCAAGACTTTAAAAACGAACTCGAGTGCACTCGAGACCAAGACCTTCGTCATTTTCCATCATCTACACATAAAAAAATTGTAAAGGGGGCCATGTCTCGTAAAATTTGGCGACTTTTTTTAGGAATTCATCCCCAGACAAAATTAGACGACCTTTTTAAGGAATACCCCAAATTTTTTTATTTAAGGTCAGAATTCTTCTGGGGGCCTGTATCGTTTAAGATATAGTATCATAACCAAGACGTCTGCCTTTCAGTGCGTGTATATTCGACTGCCCTTGCCCGAGATCGGGCCCAGCTGCATGTGCACGTGGGCGTGGCCGGCCTAAGTGTCAGTCACCCTACATCACGGCACACGCCCTTTCAAACAAAGAAATAAGCATGAAAAACTACAGCAGCTAAACTAAGTAAACTAGGTATGATTCTAAGTACAGCTGAAGCTGTAGCTAACTAAACTACATGTACGAAATAGTCTTGATAGTGACGATATTAATTAAGTTCAGAAAGCCGTTAGTTCAGTTTTGGTTGAGCGTCTTCAAGCATTCTTCAGTCCCTGTACCGAGATGGCAGTTTCACAAGACGCCCCGAACGCGTAATTACTGGCTTTGGCTCGCCCTCCTGGGGCCGTGGAGTTGGCGGAGGCGGTGGAGGGGTTGATGGCAGATGTTCGGTTGCTGGCGAGTTCGGCGAGTCTTCGCTTTCGTCACCTAGAATGATGGGGGGTTCGGAACTGAAGGCTACATGGCGCGACGTTCGCCTTCGCGTGGTTCCATCCTCAAAACGAACCGCGTATGATCTATAAGGGAGAACCTGGGCGATTTCCCCTTTGCGCCAGTCTGGGCGATCATCATATTTCACGCGGACAGTTTGGCCGACTGATAGCGGTGGTCTGGCTTTTGCGCTGCGATTGTAGTAATGGGCCTGTCTGTTCTTCGCTTCCGATAAGGCGGTCTCCGCGGCGTTTGAAGTAGCAGTGTCCAGTAACCGATTGGCTATTGGCAGGCTGGTTCTGGTTCGCCGGCCGAAGATCAACTGCACTGGAGACAGGCCTAGCTGTTCAGACGGCACATTCCTCCATTCTAATATCGCGAGGAGGGGATCTGAGTGGGCCTCCTTTGCCTTGGTCATTAGTCGTTTAACTGTCTTGACAGCATTTTCAACCCTGCCGTTGGACTGAGGGTAACGAGGCGAACTAGTGACGTGTTCGAACTCGTACTTATCAGCGAATCGCTTGAAGTCTTGGGAACAGAATGGGCTGTTATCTGTAATCACCTCATTTGGGAGACCATGTCTAGCGAAGTGCTGTCGAAGGCAGTAGGCTATATCTGTCACCTTTTTAGATGGCAACCTATCTATTTCGAAAAAACCACTTAGGTAATCGACAGTAATAAGATAGTCAATGTCAGAAAACGTGAAAATATCCACCCCGACTTTCTGCCATGGTCGACTCGGAGCAGGGTGAGGCATCAAAGGTTCCTTCTGAACGGACTGCTGATAGCGGGCGCATATTTCACAGGTCTCGGAAACTCTTTTGATGTCTGCCGTGAGGCCGGGCCAATATACAGTCTCCCTCGCGCGACGAATGATGCCATTAACACCCGAGTGCGCGCTGTGAAGTCGTTCCAAGATGTGTGGACGCATCCGCGGGGGAATAATCACCCGATTACCTTTATAGGCAAGACCACAGCTGACAGTTAATTCATCTGCGAACGTATGGTACGGTCGTAAATCTATTGACAGGTGGGTCGGAGTATCTGGCCAACCGATCACGATTTGGTGCATTAGGTTCAGATAAGCATCATCGTCTTTCGCTGCGTTGATTAACCGCGACACAGTGTCTGCAGAAGCTATCATTCGCAGTTCCGACATCTGTTCTTGATCAATGCGCTCTAGTGAGGCTACTTCCTCTGTGAATTTCGTCACTCTAGTCTCACCCTCCGCATAGGCTCGCGAAAGAGTGTCTGCCAAAATCAAATCACAGCCGCGTCTGTAGACTAGCTGATAAGAGTACCGTTGAAGTCTTAGCAGCATCCGCTGCAGGCGCTTTGGGGCAGAAGCCAGAGCTTTCTTGTCAATTGCGAGGAGGGGTTTATGATCAGTTTCTATTGTGACATGCCCAGCGTAAACATAAGTGTCAAACCTTTCAAGAGAAAAAACAATCGATAAAAGTTCCTTTTCAATCTGCGCGTATCCAATTTCACTTTTGGTCATTGCCCGAGATGCGTACTCAATGACCTGTCCTTCTTGCATTAATACAGCGCCAAGTCCCGCTTGCGAGGCATCGGCCTGTATAGTGATAGGCTTTCCTGGCATGAAATATCGGAGCACTGGTGCCGACGCAAGCACGGCTTTCAAGCGATCGAAAGCCTCATTATGCCGTACGTCAAATCGGAATTCATTTTCCGCTGCAAGCAATTCTCGTAATGGAGCCGTTATTTCACTGAAATGCGGACAGAAACGCGCTAAGTAAGTCGCCATGCCCAATACGCGCTGTAGAGCCGCTTTATCGTTCGGGTATGACATCTGTTGTATGGCACTTATCTTCTTCGGGTCGGGACGCAAGCCCTCATTTGTCAATTCATGACCCATAAATGTGATAATGGGTCGATTCAGCTGAAACTTCTCCTTATTCAGTTGCAATCCCTGCTCACGACAGCGATCGAGCAGGGCAATTAAGTTTGCGTCGTGGTCACGTGTTGCTAGCTCTACGGTGTCTCCGGATCCCGTGACTAAGATGTCGTCAGCGATACAGAAAATGCCTTTCAATCCAGAGATTGCCGCATGCACTCTAGACTGCCATATTTCTGGAGCAGGGGAAATGCCAAAGGGCAAACGAAGCCATCTGTATCGTCCAAACGGGGTCTCAAAAGTTGTCAAACGGCTAGAAAAATCATCAAGTCGCAGATGCCAAAAGGCGTGTTTGATATCAACCGTGCTAAAAACTTTCACTCCAGCTAGCTTGGGCAGAACGTCGTCAATCGTTGGCATGTAGTATGTGCATCTTTTCAGCGCTTTATTCAATGGCTTCGGGTCGATGCATATTCGTAGGCCGCCATTCGACTTTGCCACCACCAATAGGGCTGACACCCATGGTGTGGGCTCCGTGATGGGCGCAATGATGCTGTCTGCTGTCAGCCTTTGCAGTTCTGCTTCAATCCTATCGCGTACCGCCACTGGAAGGCGTCGCAGAGGCATACGTACCGGGGAGACGAGGGGGTCAACTTCCAGACACACATCTCCCTTAAGCATGCCCAAAGATCCGTCAAATAGATCGGCGTAGCGAACGAATACATCGGCTTCTGTAATGCGATGCGATATCTGTGTGTTACTGCTAGGTGCTGATGCGCTGGCCTCCCGAATTTCGCAGATGTTTTCTTCGACGACTCGCAGCAAGTCAAGCCGACGACAGGCATCGATGCCTAGGATAGGATTTTCGCGTTCGGTAACATAAAAATCCACGTCGAGCTCCCTTTGCGTGAGCGGATGCCTGACTGTGGCCGTCAGCATTCCGAGAGTTTTCAACTCTTGCCGGTCGAACATGCGAAGCGTGGCTCGAGGTGGACGTAGGTTGTTTCCGACGATTTTGGCATACATGGACGCTGGCAAAATATTTACAGAGGACCCACAGTCTAGGAGAAACCTCACCTTCAGTCCGTTGACGAGAATGTGGGAGTAGACGCGGCGGTTGTCGGCGTTGTCGAGCGCCAGTAGCCATTCGTCTGATTCTTGTAGCTCCCTCACATCGGACGTCGCTCGCCTGGATCTGCACATAACGCCATAGTGGTTGAGCTTACCACATCTGGAGCAGGATTTCCCGAAGGCTGGACACGCATGCTTCGAGGGTTTATGCGATTGGCCGCAATACTGGCACTGTTGTTCTGATAGTTTATTCTGATAGGTTTTGCGCGCATGTTGCATATCGTGGCTGTCAAGATTTCGCGATTGCCTTGCGTGCGGGGTCGGCGAACGACGACGTTGTTGCTGGGTCATGGCCTGAATGTCCTCTGGCGTCGTCATTGTCTTCAGCTGTCGCATTGTCGCCTCCGACGATCGACAAATATCGATTGCTTGGGTCAAGGTCAGCTTGCGTGTTTGCAGTAATTTCTTCCGCGTAGCGTCATCACGGATGCCGATGACAATCCGGTCACGGATGGTTGACTCCTCGGCCGATCCATACTCGCAAGTTTTGATGAGTCGTCGCAGATCGCCAAGAAAGCAATCGAATGTCTCACCTGGCTCTTGCTGTCTGCGGTGTAAAATGTATCTCTCGTAGACTTCGTTGACCTCGCCAACGCAGTGATTCTCGAACGCCTCGAGAAGCTTGGCGGGGTCCGCTTTATCTTCTTCTCGCTCGAAGTCCATGGTAGAGAAGATTTCGTACGCATCCGACCCAATGCACGCGAGGAAGATTGCCGCCTGGCAATCGCTCTCCTCACGGTCCACCTTGGCTGCCTTGACGTAGTTTGTCCACTGTCCTTTGAAGCGCTTCCAATCGCTGGCCAAGTTCGTTGTCCTTAAGGGCGCTGGAAGAGGGATTTGCGAAGCGGCAGCCATCTTTTTGTTTCAACTGTAGACACTGGAGTCGATTAAAGTTACTCTAAATCTCCAACTTCTGACGCCATGTATCGTTTAAGATATAGTATCATAACCAAGACGTCTGCCTTTCAGTGCGTGTATATTCGACTGCCCTTGCCCGAGATCGGGCCCAGCTGCATGTGCACGTGGGCGTGGCCGGCCTAAGTGTCAGTCACCCTACATCACGGCACAGGGCCAGGCCCCCACTGAACTTTTTCTCTGGGTGCATTGGCACCCAAGGCCCCCAAGAAGTCGGCGCCTATGATTTCAGCAGCAGCAACCTCTGCTTCTGAAGAGCTAGGACGATATGATTCTACCAAGGTGTCAATAACAGTATATCGTCGCAGGCCAGACATTTCCCGTCCTCCCCTGGGCTAAGATGAACACCGTCTGGGCAGAGATTTAGCTGAAGACGTTTGAATTAACGGGTTTAGGACATTTCCCCCCGGGACATTTCCCCCCCGGACAATTCCCCCCGGCATTTCCCTCCCCCGGACAATTCCCCCCGTAGGACAATTCCCCCCGGACTTTTCCCCCCGCTGAGACAGCATAATTGGTCTTGGACAATATCTGTCTATCTATCTATCTATCTATCTATCTATCTATCTATCTATCTATCTATCTATCTATCTATCTATCTATCTATCTATCTATCTATCTATCTATCTATCTATCCATCCATCCATCCATCCATCCATCCATCCATCCATCCATCCATCCATCCATCCATCCATCCATCTATCTATCTATCCATCTATCCATCCACATCCATCTATCTGTCTGTCCATCTGTCTATCGGTCTGTCTATCTGTCTGTCTGTCTATCTGTCTGTTTATCTATCTATCTATCTATTTATCTATCTATTCATCTATCTATCTGTCTGTCTGTCTGTCTGTCTGTCTATCTATATATCTATCTATCTATTCATATATCAATCTATCTATCCATCCATCCATCCATTTAGACAGACAGATAGATAGTAGATAGATAGACAGATAGATAGATAGATATATAGATATATAGATAGATTAGATAGACAGACAGATAGATAGATAGATAGATAGATAGATAGATAGATAGATAGATAGATAGATAGATAGATAGATAGATAGATAGATAGATAGATAGATAGATAGATAGATAGATAGATAGATAGATAGATAGATAGATAGATAGATAGATGGATGAGTAGATAGATAAATAGATAGATAGATAGATAAACAGACAGATAGACAGACAGATGGACAGACAGATAGATAGATAGATGGATGGATGGATGGATGGATGGATGGATGGATGGATGGATGGATAGATAGATAGATAGATAGATAGATAGATAGATAGATAGATAGATAGATAGATAGATAGATAGATAGATAGATAGATAGATAGATAGATAGATAGATAGACATATATTGTCCAAGACCAACTATACTGTCTCAACGGGGGGAAAAGTCCGGGGGGGAATTGTCCTACGGGGGGAATTGTCCGGGGGGGAAATGCCGGGGGGGGGGGAATTGTCCGGGGGGAAATGTCCCGGGGGAAATGTCCGGATACCGAATTAACGGACAGCGTCGATAGTTTGATAACAAGCAGGCGGTTTTCTTGAAGGCGCGGAAATATGTAAGTGAGCAAGTATATTCTTTATTTGACCAGTTGACATAACGCACTCTGGTTTACATACATGTCAGACAATTAGAACATAATACAGCATCCTAATCAAAAAGTCTTTCTCTGCTGCTTTAGTTAGACGATAAACGTCAGAGGGATGAGACGTTTCGTGCGAAGGATTTCTCGTGGCTAATTCCAAGTTGAATCAAAGTGAACTGTTAATGCGTTAATCCAGTGACTTCGACCTGCATTGTTCGAAGATAATTCATGAAGTCAATAGTACGATCTTACAAAGCGTAAGAAGTGTGAAGTTTGCGCTAGGGAAGTGAGCGTGGAGATAGGCTAAATTTTGTGCGAACAGAAACGGCGAATCGAGACGTAGGGTAAGCAGGGTCATGTGAGTAGATTCGCATCTCGATTGAATTTGCTTTCATCGGGTCAACGCGTGTCGAAGAACTTTGAAATGACTACAATCGGCGACTTACTGGGTAGACGTAGCTGATGATCAGCACATAAAAAATTATACCAACATAACGGCGAACTGAAGTTTTAGTCAACTGAAGAAACGTTCCTACATCTACGACTACGAGGAACGAACGTTTAGAAAATTCAGTTGTGCGACGTCAGGTCATCTGTACGATATTTTTGCAAAATCTTGTCCTTCAGGCCAGACAAGTTGAGGTACGATAAGCCTGGTCAGATAGGCTTAATAATTATGATTTTAATCTGATGCTGGTTGAAATAGAGCTTCAGTGAACATATGACTAATGCAACATATTTACTGATGCACTGTTCTGGTGACTGAGTGGAAATTGGTAAGTTTTGTTGTTGGACATTTTACATTAAATATTTAATTGTTATAAACAGAGCAGGTCTTGTCGTTGAGAACTATAATCGTAATCGTAAACTTCAAATTTCTAACGCGCTACTCTAAAGCTAAGTGCAGGGCACCGGCTTATTCACGAGCGCTGTGTCATATCAGAGCGAATTGTCCAGAGATCGATGTCCAGTGGAGGTCCGAGTCCGGTTTACCACTACAGAGAGACCAGAGAAGTTGCCAGAGAGACCAGAAACTACTTACTAAAACCCTCTATTCTATAATCTATATAATCTGCTGATGTTTAGAGTTGATGTAGGCCCTAATATAAAAATTTTCGTGCAGAGGATATATACTGTCAGTCGACACAGGGCTGCTGTATTTGGGTATTAATTATTATGAATTAAACTTTCTTATAAATTAAGAAATGCAGCAATTGCACAGTTCATTGTCAATTAAAATTGATGTTATTTCTTGTTGCAGCACTCGGAGTCTAGATCTGCAACGCATACTGCAAACAGAAATATAGGACTGGCTTCAAATTTCCATTCCAGAAATGAGCATCATGAAACAACGGTTGGTATGCTAGAATGCTGTCATAAGCACTGTTTAGTAGACAGAAAACAAAACAGTAAAGGTAATTGGTCCCGTATAGCATTTTGGGAAGCGCTCATTTCTATTTCGCAGGCGCTTAGACTGGCAATAGACGAATTCATAGGCCCTGGACACGGGGGCCGGGGCCAATACACCGCAGGACTTACCGTTGACTTCGAGGCTTATGCCGGTGACAATTATGCTGCTCATTGATAGAGGGACGTGTGTGCAAACAGCTAGCTTGCCTGATGTCGTTAGGCCTATATGGAGTCTAACTCGTAACCGCAGGATCATTGACCAAATGCCTCCTGCCTGTCTCAGGTTCAGAGTCTGAAATTATGCCCAGACTAGCACAGCAGCCTAAAATCAAACGTCTGTTTTCACTGACTTTCTTTGAAACCCATTGGCTCTGTAAACGGTGAGATTTCTATCCGAGTTGAGGCGTCGCTTTTCAGGTATTTATGGAGATATGCACGAGACTCAGTTCTTCTGCCAACATCTTTACATCTGTGTCCAGAGCCACAATGCTCTGCATTCAGAGGCACTATTTTGGATAGCTGTGAAACTGGGATGAGGCCTGATTTATTAGAGATATCAATCATTTCTACTCTCAATATGTTTTATTTGCACCTGAGGGATAATTCTTAACTCGGATGAAACAATAATAATAACTTCTGCCATTGAATTGTTTTTCAACTTAAGCAGCCCAACGATGTTTCATTATTGTTCTCCACAAATATACAGTGTCTCTTTGCTTTTCATGTTTCAGTTTTCTGTTCCTCATGACAAGTTTTAGTGATCTAAATTTACCTTTAGATGCTTACCCCTTGGTGTTTTGATGCTAGGAAATGAAATATATTAGCAAGTATATACAATAAATATCTACTAAGAAGTAGCACAGCCTAGATTAGGCTGATGAGTTTTAATATGAGGAGTACCATTACATTCTGAGACAATGATATCTGTTTTACTTACTTATTTCAGATTTACGACCTTCCACTGGAAATACTGGACATCATTTTACAAAAATCATATCTTTCTTCAATTGTGCGCGCTCGACGAGTGAAACCCATTGAAGATATCTTTTATTTTCCTCATCAAATGATGACGTCTAATCGCACGAAGGACAGGGTCATCATCAGTAAATTAGCATCAGTCGACTTCTGCTGGCTTGAAAGAATAACCAGAAAGAGATCCAAGAAAGCTATCTGGCGCCATCTAGCTGGTAAGACTGAGCTTCCATAGCTTCCACAATATTTCACTCTTCAATTGCTGTTAACCGTCATGTGAACTTCAAAGATTTGAGTTAATTTCTTTCAGCTGTTTATCTTACACAAAAGTAGACCGATGCTACGGTGTTAAACAAAGAATAGAGGCTATAGTATTGTACAGTATTGTATCTATAAATTTATAAAGCGCCTCTCGCAGAATAACTATTCAGAGGCGCTCTCAGCACAGAAGCCCGGGGAAACAAAAATGCCTTTAGGGAACGCGAGACCGATGAGGAAAAGCCAGTCATTAGTTTGGCCCTGAGCAGAGGGGGAAGGTCATTCCACATCGTGGGACCCACTACATTATTATACTACCTATAGTGGTCTAGTATAATAAGCTTTAGCAGTTTTTAGCTTTGATTGCTCTGTTTCGCTGCTTATGATAATGACTAAATGTGGTGCTTCTGTGCAATAAAAGATAAAAATACAAAATATATAAAATGTAACTGTATCCGATTCCCAATAGTCGAATATATGTGGCCTTTAGCCTACTTTTCACAAATTCATCAGAAGACAGCGGCTATATGTTGCTAGCAAAATCTCTTTGTAATAAAGAACGTAAATTACAAAATAAATGTAAATTGTGTAAAAGAATGTAGACCTAACTCTTAAACACAATTGTTAAAGGAGTGTAACAGTTTTTAGAAATTTTGCAGTTTTAAATGGTAATTGACTAGAGTTTACATTTTAAAACTTTTTTTTACTGTAGGCTTGTACAGAAAACTTGACAGTGGAGCCGCAATAGTACGAGCTAACAAACGATATCTTCTTAATACCATAAAATCCAATGAGTTTTTCATCCATTGGCTGCTATCCGTCAACTGCATCACACAAACTCAGATGGTCCTGATCAATCGCTTGCCTCGTTACAAGGACAGAAACGCCATGCTCCTGCGTACCATTTGTTTTCGAGACGACAGAGTTTACGTAAACTTCATCTATTGTCTACGCAGCACCAATCAACACCTAGTTGCGGGAGTTGTTGAAAACGGAGGAGGTTAAATTATGAGCTATTCTAGATTATATCCGAAAATGTATTTCTTTGTCCCACTGATTTCAATTGATTGCATGCATAGAGATATCAAGACCCTTGATATAGCACATTTAAACACATTCCTAAAGCGCTGCAACATACTAGGTAGGCTAACTGACCTAAACAGGTGCGTTTGAAAACAGTTTGAAACTGTTTGCTGCATATAGGGCCAGACAAAGTAAATATAGGCTATATGCAGCGGGATACTGTATCAAGGGGAAGGTCTAAGACAGAAGGAGCTACAGAGAGGGCCAGAGGAAACAGTGGCCCCAAATTTGAGTCCGATCTACTATGATATCTGGTATTACTTCATGATTTTAAGGTACGATTTACTTACTTACTTAAGTTGAGATTCATGATGAAATCCGACATTCTTTTATTCGCGGTATTGGGCTCGAGTTGAGGTGAGAAAGTGCGAACCTGCATATATCCACTGGCAGAAAAAGCGAACTGTTCGCCGATGTCGCGTGACAGACTATCCGTCCTTAAACTAGGCCTATCCGAGGGGTTGAATAAATATACCCCCCCCCCGGATGGATTCTACCGGTATAGAGTTTCCGGGGGATAAACCATTTCTATCCCCCATCGTGTAAAATCATCCCCCGGGGGATAACATTCACAGGTATAAGGTATTATTGAAAAATGTGTATAACTGATAAATCTATTATTATTATTATTATTATTATTATTATTTTTAGTTTTTTTTGTTTTTTTGTGCCCCAAGGTACATATGATCCCTCGGGGGCTTAGATATTAATTTGATGGTATGTTATTCCTAGGAAATCAGGCCTCGTCCTCCGCTGTTATTATTATTATTATTATTATTATTATTATTATTATTATTATTATTATTATTATTATTATTATTATTATTATGAACATTTTTAACGCGCGCAAAGTCACACAGAAATACGAATCTGAGGCGCAGTTAGTCAGCCGCCAGGTGAAGAGCAATTAGATATTCATAATCTATGCTGTAATCAAATCCAAAAGCAAGTGACTAAGTTCTAAGCAATGTCTTAAGCAATGTTCAGAGCAAAACAAACCGAAGTCACAGTAGGAAGGATAACCACACGCGGAAGTGGCTTTCTTTCCTTTCTCTCAAGAGAGATTTTGTTACTTTGTCGTTGAAACATTTCTCAAGATATTTTCGCATTTCTGAAGGCTCACCAAGTCAACATCCAGTGTGGCAGAACCGGAAGCAATCTGAAAGGCATAGGCAGCTCAGCTGCGTCCAGCCCACACGAAGAGAAGTCCATTTGCTGCTGGCAGAGACTGACTTTAACATGTATATGTAGGTTTCCCGATGTGGTTAGGTGCCCTGTGTAGCGCTGACGCGATTTTCGGCCGAGATTTGCCGAGATACGAATCGACCGATGTCAAGCGCGAGCTATACCAATTCATATAATTAGCACCTTAGTCCCTTTTCATAACACTGTCGTTTGCGATTGCTGATATATATGTCATCCTTGTTTTAGACACATCCATCGCAGCAAGCCCTTCACGCAACTAATATTGCGAATAGACATTGTTTAATTTGCGTGAGATTACAACACCACAAATAACACATGAGTCATTGAAGGTGGTTCATAGCCTCAAATGGCTTCACGGGCTTTGCTAGTTCTTCTCAGAGATGACTTGATACGAATCGATTCAATCGACCGATATCAAGCGCGAGCTACCAATTCAGCTAATTAGCGCCTTAGTCCTTTTTCATGACACTGTCGTTTGTGACTGCTGATATTTTGTCTTCCTCGTTTTGCTGGAATACTGATTGTTACGAATCGACCGATATCAGTGTCACAACTTGCCTAAGAGTAAACAGAGGATAGAGTAGAAAGAGAGAGAGAGAGAGAGAGAGAGAGAGAGAGAGAGAGAGAGAGAGAGAGAGAGAGAGAGAGAGAGAGAGAGAGAGAGAGAGAGAGAGAGAGAGAGAGAGAGAGAGAGAGAGAGAGAGAGAGAGAGAGAGAGAGAGAGAGAGAGAGTAATGGGAGGATCATTGACTTCACTGGAATCTTTGCCCACGCATGCCAACAATAAGTAGCATATGGCTTTGTTTATGACCACGATTGATGTAGTTCTAAACTGACTTAAATCGCACAATTTGTAATTATGTTGCAGGGGGATACTTTTTGACGGAGGGGATAATTTCATACGACTCATGTGGGATACTTTTGCCCGTTCACATTCATCCGGCCGGATACTCCATTCTGCTAAGGGTATATACTTGTATGGGGGATACTCTATTTCGTGACACCGGCCCGGCTGACTTGAAACTGAAACAATGGTCTTGAATGAGCCTAGGCCTATGCGTGTTTCTGTAGCGATTGTATGACCTCGACCATGCTCATATTTAAGTGCATTGATCGGGTGATATCCTTCGGCTCCGCCACTGCCAGTGCCAGTCCCAAGCCTGGAGAAAGGAGGAGGACGACGCTAATCATCTTCGTTACGGCACAGCGTCGTTAAGCTGAAACCAAGAATGATATCCTTCACCACTGCTACGGTGCTACCCGTTTGAATGGGTGCCACACCATTTTAGTACCCGTTTGGCGGACCAAGCTAGTCCGAGATTCAAATCTCTGATACAAGCCTTCATCAGTATGCGAACCGGCATCTTCACGCACTGCAGGCGCCTTGACGAAAGCTCTAACCAATGCAGCTAACTGGACCAGTATAATATGGCACACTCCACAGCAGGAAGACATTTTGAGGTGTTTCTCGCATACATTTTGGCTTATTGGCCACTGTTGAGGCTGCGCAGTTGAGGACAGTATGGAAGTGACGCAAATGGAACTTCTGAACAGGCCTGCAAGGATGGAATCGCAATAAAAGGCGCGTCAGTGTGAACGAGGGTTACTGGGTCGCTGAACGACAGTTTGCGCTTTACGATCCGTTTAAGATGTAGTCGAGGTTTGAAAACTCAGTCCTATGAAACATCGAAAGGAGCTGGTAGCTAAGCCGTGAGGTCTAGCCCATACTCATCATCGTCAATCACTCGCCCTGGAAAGATTGAAAAAATTACACAGATTTGCGTAAGAGATGCTCAGATGGTAAGGTTCGTGATCACATAGTAATGGTCGACTGTGGCATATGCCGCGCTGACGCTTAGGGCCTACACGGAGGAGGGCGAGAAGCGTAACACGGCCAAAATCCCAGGCGTCGCAGATGTACGAGTCATACCTGACACGTCTCCGTGGGAAGTACCTTTCTGACAACTCAGATTGTAGGATTCTTAATTGGTTCCAGCTGTTTAAATTTGAAATTGATGCAACCACAATAATTTTGTTTCTCACACGCTGCTGCATTTGTTCGGTTTAGTGTAAACGGCAACTTACTTCGCGCATAGGAAATCGATTATAAAATTTTTAATGGCAATTGGTTTTAATCAGAAGCTCTTGAAAAAATCGACAAGAGTTGTAAAAGTATAGTTTACTGATGAATGTTAGTGGCTACAAAACAGAAATTTTCACATTTTAACACAACAAATTAAAGTAATCGCCAGCCGTATTATATGTGTAAGGGGCCTAGGCCCTACTCCAGACATTCTTTCAAGTTTATTTCTGTATTTGTATTTCCATGACCGATATCAGCAGGTTTAAATAACCAGATCTCGATCTGATTCTGTTGCTTGTGTAACGTTTCTCGGGTTCGCTCCGCTAGTTCAGCCAGAGATAAGTAAGTAAGAAAGAAATCGTGAATACCATCTTTATTTCAAGACCTTCTGCTCAACGTCCAACGATATTCTCCCCTGATAAGAGATAATTCCTACTGTCTGTCTGATACTGAAAGTAATACAATTCCACCAAGGGACTTCTTCCGACTGGCGATAGGTAAATCCAGGTAAGTTTCCACACTGGCAATAGATAAATCTTGTGATTAATCCAACTATGAGATCATTGTAATTCCACCAGGTAACCTTTCCACACTGGCAATAGATAAATCCTGTGATTAATCCAACGATGAGATAATTGTAATTCCACCAGGTAACCTTTCCACACTGGCAATAGATAAATCCTTTCCACACTGGCAATAGATAAATCCTGTGATTAATCCAACGATGAGATAATTGTAATTCCACCAGGTAACCTTTCCACACTGGCAATAGATAAATCCTGTGATTAATCCAACGATGAGATAATTGTAATTTCACCAGGTAACCTTTCCACACTGGCAATAGATAAATCCTTTCCACACTGGCAATAGATAAATCCTGTGATTAATCCAACGATGAGATAATTGTAATTTCACCAGGTAACCTTTCCACACTGGCAATAGATAAATCCTTTCCACACCGGCAATAGATAAATCCTGTGATTCATCCGATCTCTCGAAGTCGGCACTAGTCCGATCACTCACGGTCTGGACGATCTGCTGTTCAGCTCCGCGGCATCCGCATCTGTCAATAACAATCCGGTCGACAACAGCTCCAGTTAGCGACAGGCCAAGATCAACCACTCACCTTTGACCGCATACACGCCCTTTTTATAGGCGTGCCCGAGGCCCGGTCAGCCCATCCGCCAATCAGCGGCGCCCAGGCCGCCAGCCAACGTATACTTCCCCTATATCTACTTGCACGGCCTTAAAGAAAGTATAGGAAAGGGGCGGAGCTTAGTTATTATTACCCGCTATGCAAGACGGTATGATAGCGAAAAAAGGGGCGGAGCTTAGCTTTGCGCAGACAGGCCTACTGCATGCATCATAGCAGACACGTACAGGCCAAAGTTGCACCAGTACACAGCCATACATAGGGGTCATCCAAAATCATCACAATAGCCGCCGGCCACGAAAAATTCCGAGAGTTCTCTCTCGGATACAATGAAATGATATGGACTAACCTGGTTTAATCCAGAATGATGACATCGTCGTCCTCACTCCTTCCTTCTTGACCACCCGGTAACGAGGCGTCGAACGCCTTGTACACCACCTGGGAAACCCAGGTGGGGCAGGAAGGTAAGACCCTCCCCACACACTCCACAAATTGCGCTTCACTAACTCTCCTCACATGCTGAAAGGCAACCGAGAGGATGCACTCTAAATCGGGGGCCGAAAACCCCGGAAATCCACTACCATCTGTAGCCTCGGTATCCAAATCCATGATTTCTTCGAACGAGATTTCCGGAAGTGGGGACCCTCGTAGCCACTTCATCAATTTGTCTCCACTTTCCTCACTGGCTTCGGAAATATCCTCGTAAACCACGACATCATCTCCTTTGCTGTGACCAGGTTTTACCAGCTCCACAGCGGGCGAACATTTCGCTGGATCGCTCTCCACTGCGTAAATCCTACGCGAAATGTGGCGATGCTTTCTCATGGCGTGTCGTCTCAACGACACGGCGGCCGCCCGGCCCCTAAAAACCTTTCCACAAGCTCTACAAATCTTAAACGACATGCTTCGATTCAATAACTAGCTCCCCTAAACCTTCTATTAGTCGTGTATTCAACTATTTCTCCAGATCTAACTAAACTTGCTTCGATTTGTCGAACTAACTAACGACGTATACAAAAACAAAACCTGTCCTAACTGACTTCACCAAATTCAAATTCGTACTGAACCGTCATACGAACGTCAACGTTAATTATTGTCGAAAATCCCGATTCCTGCGCCGCGTGATTCGCCCGCTCCCTATGCCTACATTAGGAAGGCGTAGACATAACGTAGTCCCGGATTAGGCTACCCTTAATCCATTCATTAGCTAAAGAGCTCTTATATTAACCCTAAAGAAATTTTTACACTATCTATAGCATAATAGGGCGGGTATTTCCCACACCACCCCTATCACACAATATAGCTTTTGCGTGTATCCGCTGTTCACTCAACTTACTCAACCAAAATTCCTTAATCTTTCCATGACTTCCCCTATTCATTCACTAACATGGCGCAATCACAAAACAGTCCTTTTACTGTATTAACTCTAAAATTCACAATTAATTCAGAAGAAATTACCAATTTATTTAATTTGTCATACCTAAGCTATGTAATTCTATGAAGGAAATTTACATTTTTGAAGCTTTGCTCGCCGTATACAAAAATGTCGCCATCGAAACGCCGTTAAAAGCAACTCTTAATTATAGCTTAATTAGGGCTTTAAGCAATTATTTTAAAACCCATGCTCATCTCTTTCACCTCGTCTGCTCCCTAGTCAAAACGTGCCGGTCGTCTGATGACCCTTTGTGGCCGTTGAAGGGGTGGGGCGCCCAGGGCTCTTTCTTCAACTCTTTCACTGCTCGTGGGAACCGAAGCACATTCCGATGAATCAGCTTCCTCAGCCCAAACTCCCTTTCTCCGTCCGTAGCACGGCTTCAATTTATCGACATGCACGATAAAAGCCTTCGCCTTTGGCGACCGCTGTATCTCGTAGTTGACAGCCCCACATAGCCGGACTACCATATACGGGCCTGTGAAATTCTTAGTCCACTTCGGACTCCGTCCTTGAAATTTCCGAGGTGTGTAATAAAACACCCACTCTCCGATGTCGTACTTTCTGGGTTTGACGCGCATGTCATAACCGTGTTTGCGCCTTTCAGCTGCCCGTCCTAGATTCTGCCTAACAACTCGGTAAGCGGATTCCATACGCTCCGCTAGTTCGGTTGCATACTCAGTATAACTTGGCCTATCTTCTACCCTTTCCTCGGGTCGTCCATATACCAAGTCCAAAGGGGCTCGGTTTTCCCTTCCAAAAATCAGACAATTAGGCGAAAACCCGGTCGCTTCATGGCAGGAAGATCTATAGGCTGCCAGTACGTAAGGAAGAAGGTCATCCCAATTTTTCTGATTCACTTCAACAATCTTACCTATCATCGCATTCAGGGTACGGTGAAATCGTTCGATTAATCCGTTACATTGTGGATGGTAACTAGTGGTTCGTAACTTATCTATTTCGAGAAGGCGACACAGTTCGCTAAACAAGGTACTTTCAAAATTTCTGCCTTGATCGGTTAAGATCTGCAACGGTGTTCCATATCTGATGATTACCGTCTCTACCAGAGCCTTAGCAACGGTCGACGCCTCCTGATTGGACATTGGAATGGCCTCTGCAAATTTAGAAAAATGGTCCATTACCGTCAGGATATACACATTACCTCTTCTGCTCCTCGTGTGGGGTCCAGTCACATCTAAACTTAACTTCTCCCATGGTTCACCACAGGGGATGGGCTGTAGAGGGCCTTGCCTAGGTGGCTTACCACGCCAATACTGGCAGCACTGCACGCACCGTTGACAATAGCGTTTCACGTCTTTCGACCATCCTACCCAGTAGGCGCGCCTCTTAACTTGCCAGCGGGTCCTGCGAACTCCTAAATGCCCTCCGGTGACTCCTGTATGCGCGATTTTTAAGAATTCAGGGCGTAATGCCTTAGGCATAACGGTTTGCTCTATACCTTCCACTGAACGCCTACAAATCACACCTTCGCGCAAAAATAGAGATTCTTTTTGATACCAATACAATTTGATCGCCTCACATTCGCAAAGAATCTCTTGCAAGCTTGGTACTTCAGCACCTTCGCTCAGCCAATTCCGAACTTGACTTAATTCCGGGTCGGTGCGTTGCGCCGCCGCTATCACCTCTACCCTATTAACCTCAGTCGGGGTAGAAACTTGCACTACTTCCCTAACTAACAAGGGTTGATCTGGGGCATCTATTCTCCCGCACTGCCGGCACGGCTTCCGAGACATCGCGTCTGCGTTACTATGCTTGCGTCCAGCCCGGTGGATGATATCAAACTCAAATTCGGCCAGGCGTTCCAACCATCGCCCCTGCTGACCTATAGGTTCTGGCGTTTTCTGTAGCCACTGCAAAGCGGCGTGGTCCGTGCGTAAAACAAAATGCCTCCCTAGAAGGTATTGGCGATAGACTTTCGTAAAGTACACTATAGCCAGGAGTTCTTTCCTGGTAATGCAGTAATTTTTCTCCGCATTCGAGAACAACCGACTACCGTACGCAATCACTTTCTCTTCTCCGTTAATCTTCTGCGCGAGTACAGCTCCAATTCCTGCGTCAGAAGCGTCACAATCCAATAAATAAGGTGCATCGTCCGTAGGTAGGCTCAACACAGGCGCAGTGGTCAAAGCATCTTTTAATCGCTCAAATGCCATCCGGCAGGCATCGTCCCACACGAAAGCTCGTCCCTTTTTAGTCAGTGCGAAAAGAGGGGCTGCTACGCACGAAAACTTCGGTATGAACTTCCTATAGTAAGCGCAGAGACCAACAAACGCTCGTACGTCCCTCAACTTATCGGGGATGGGCCAGTCAACAACTTCCTCCACCTTGGACGGGTCCACCGAAATTCCTCGTTCGGATACAACATGTCCCAGGAAACCGACCGTACGTCTCAGCAAGTAGCATTTACTAGGTTTCAATTTTAGGTTGGCCGTCTTCAATCGTTGAAATACCAAACCTAGTCGTTCCAAGTACTCTTCCCAAGAACCTCCGAACACAATGACATCGTCAAGGTAAACCAGACAAGTTTCAAAATTTAAACCCGACATCACTATATCCATGAGCCTCTGAAAAGTTGCCGGGGCGTTGCACAGGCCAAACGGGAGGACAGTCCACTTAAAGGTGCCCCTCCGGGTAACGAAAGCCGTTTTGTCCGCGTCCCCGGGATGCATTGCTACCTGATGGTATCCACTGCGCAAGTCTAATGTACTAAACCAACCTGCCCCCTGTAGAGCATCAAGACATTCGTCAATACGAGGGAGGGGATAGGAATCTTTTTTAGTTTTGTCGTTAAGCTGACGATAATCAATACAAAACCTAAGTGTGCCATCCTTTTTCTTCGCTAAAACTACATTTGCGGCCCACTCACTTACCGTCGGTTTCACTATGCCCGCAGCTAACATCTTATCTAGTTGTTGATCGATGGCGCCCTTATACGCTAGAGGCTGTCTGCGCAAAGATTGTTTTACTGGGCGCTCATTTCCTGTGTCTATTCGGTGTTCACTAATAGCAGTTCTCCCTAAATCATTTTCATCAACTGAAAACACTTGCTTGTACTCCTCTAAGAGTTCCTTCAATCGACCCTTCGCCTCCGGTGGCACGTCTTCTGGCAGATCTTTTAATAATCTATCCAGTCCTGGATCATCGATTGATACCTCCTTGCTCGACACGTTCTCCTCCTCCCCAGTTACCTGTACGGGTTTCAACCCACCAATTAACTGACCTTCGAGCAGTTTGACTGGCTGCTCCCCTAAATTCAAAACTCTAACTCGAGCTAAGTTAGCATTATCCGCTAAAACTACTCGCGCTACATGCACGCCTGGTGAGACTTCGCCAGTCTCGGTCATCCACGCTGTTGCGGTCGTCTTTAAATCTCCATATAACATTTTCGACGGGACCTCACATTCGGACCGAGGGGACACTATCACTTCTTCAGCGACTACAATCCTCCGACACCACGTGGCCCCATTCCCTTTTACTAGTGGGATGCGACGACGACCAACAAAGAGAGCACCCGATCCAAACCCAATACGGCAACGATGTTCACGTAGCCAATCCATGCCAAGAAGGGGCTCATAGATTTGATCGGAAACCAGAAACTTAGTGGTGAGAGTGCAGCCACGCTGAATCTGTAGAGGGACAACTACTTCCCCTAACACACGGATCCGAGTACCATTAGCGGCCAAAAGAATACGCGAAGAAGGCTGAAGCGTTAAGCCTGCAACATACCGAGAGGGTACCAAACTTACTTCAGAACCAGTATCAATGAGATGTAGTCTAGATCTCTCATTAAGCATTGCACGGATATAGATAGCATTATTGGTCAGGACAAGAGAAGGCTCGCGAGTAGTATGATTGGTTACTACATTACCGTCTCCCTGCAAAGCTGCTGGGTCTTGCATAGGGCTATCCACTGACTGAGCGGAGGACTGACGAGGCTGTCGGCAACGGCGGGCTATATGACCAGGTCGCCCACAGTTGTAACATTTCATGTTATCTCCACGACCAACGTAGCGGTTAGCCGTCGTCTTCGTTTCTGGAACAGATGATGATATTCTGTTTAAATCCTCCAGACGTTGAAATATTTTCTCCTCCAAGTCTTGTTGCCATTGTCTTTGCGCAGCAATGAAGCTATCCATTTGTAATTGTAGTTGCCCGTTGTTATCCACCTCACGGGTTCCACGAACTCGGTTGTACGGCTTCCGTCGATCATCCACATCAGCCATCTGTTGATAAGCTCCCAAACGTAAAGCCATCCGATAAGCCTCATCAATGGTCTTGGGCTCACGTTCTCTGACCTTGAGTGAAAGTTCTCTATCTCTGATAGCCTCCAAGAATGCATCACGTGCAACGATTTCGGTGGTTTCACTAGACGGAACCGGGTACGCAAGTACGACCAAACGTCTGATATCATGCAACAAATCACTCAGGCTTTCGTCTGGACGCTGCCGACGATAATAGAGCTGAGCTCTAAATGTTTCAGCCTGTCCCTCAGTTCCGTACCTTTGTCGTAATCTTTCCACCAGCTGTTCATACGTAATATCCGATCTGGCTCCGAAATCCCACAATAATTGTGTTGCAGCCTTGTCAAGAGCGCATCGAAGAAAATCGACTTTATCACTACCCGACCATTGGTTATGTCGAGCACAGACTTCAAACTGATGTAGAAAAGACTCCAATGAGCCCGTGCCATCAAATTTTCCAGGCTTCATGTAGTGTTTCTTTTGACTGAGTAAGTTACCAACATTTTCCAACAGCCGTGATTCTGAAACGGTTTCTTTCATATTCGACGTCTTAGACTTTCCATAGTCAGCCGTCGCCGAAGAGTTAGGAGCATCGAAATCAATGCCCTCAAGTAGACCACCACGATCTAACTTACTTCTTTCCATTGTTTTCTTTGACTCCTTTACTACCGGCGTCGAAGAAACAGGTTTGCCAGTCGATGCATCTTCTTCGAATTCCATCAGAGTATATACAATTGTGTTATCTCCGTCAGTGTTGGCCATTTCCGATGATCAGAGTAATTTCTTTGTTTTCAGACTTCTTTCTCACCACTTTCAAACCACACTTCCGGGTACCAATTTGTAACGTTTCTCGGGTTCGCTCCGCTAGTTCAGCCAGAGATAAGTAAGTAAGAAAGAAATCGTGAATACCATCTTTATTTCAAGACCTTCTGCTCAACGTCCAACGATATTCTCCCCTGATAAGAGATAATTCCTACTGTCTGTCTGATACTGAAAGTAATACAATTCCACCAAGGGACTTCTTCCGACTGGCGATAGGTAAATCCAGGTAAGTTTCCACACTGGCAATAGATAAATCTTGTGATTAATCCAACTATGAGATCATTGTAATTCCACCAGGTAACCTTTCCACACTGGCAATAGATAAATCCTGTGATTAATCCAACGATGAGATAATTGTAATTCCACCAGGTAACCTTTCCACACTGGCAATAGATAAATCCTTTCCACACTGGCAATAGATAAATCCTGTGATTAATCCAACGATGAGATAATTGTAATTCCACCAGGTAACCTTTCCACACTGGCAATAGATAAATCCTGTGATTAATCCAACGATGAGATAATTGTAATTTCACCAGGTAACCTTTCCACACTGGCAATAGATAAATCCTTTCCACACTGGCAATAGATAAATCCTGTGATTAATCCAACGATGAGATAATTGTAATTTCACCAGGTAACCTTTCCACACTGGCAATAGATAAATCCTTTCCACACCGGCAATAGATAAATCCTGTGATTCATCCGATCTCTCGAAGTCGGCACTAGTCCGATCACTCACGGTCTGGACGATCTGCTGTTCAGCTCCGCGGCATCCGCATCTGTCAATAACAATCCGGTCGACAACAGCTCCAGTTAGCGACAGGCCAAGATCAACCACTCACCTTTGACCGCATACACGCCCTTTTTATAGGCGTGCCCGAGGCCCGGTCAGCCCATCCGCCAATCAGCGGCGCCCAGGCCGCCAGCCAACGTATACTTCCCCTATATCTACTTGCACGGCCTTAAAGAAAGTATAGGAAAGGGGCGGAGCTTAGTTATTATTACCCGCTATGCAAGACGGTATGGTAGCGAAAAAAGGGGCGGAGCTTAGCTTTGCGCAGACAGGCCTACTGCATGCATCATAGCAGACACGTACAGGCCAAATTTGCACCAGTACACAGCCATACATAGGGGTCATCCAAAATCATCACACTTGTCGCACACTGATCGGCAAAAACAGTAATATTTTGCGTAAACTATTATTTAGATGGGAAATCTACGTTTAGCATATAATAGAAAACTGCTAATAGAGATAGAGATCGCTGGTCTTACCAGAGTCAGATTCATGAAGATCTTGGGTGTCACGCTCTCCGATAACTTCTGCTTTGATGTGCATGTTGACAATCTATGCGCTGGTGCAAGACAGTCAATGTATGCATTACGCATCCTGACGTATACTCAGTACTCATGGACTACTTGGCCCCTCAATGTACGAGTTGGTGACAGCTACCAGCGTACCACAGTAGCGAGGATGACGTATGCTGCGTCCGTTTGGTGGGGCTACGTGGGGCAGGGGCGACGTGAGAGACTGCAGGCAATATTTAGGAGACTAATTAAAGCTGGTAATCTTCCTAGATTCGAACAATTGATCCGAACTGCAGATTCCAAACTTTTCGTGGCCGTCCTTAGGCTACATGTCCTACACATGTGCTCCATGCGCTATTACCCCCTGTTAAGCATACTGGTTATACTTTGCGACCCCGTGTTTATAATCGGGTTCTTCCGACTGTTGACAGTCTGGCTCGCAAATCTTTCATAATTAGGATGATTTTCACCGGAGTATAGGCCTTAGTACTTTAACCTGGACGTGATATACACGTGTAAACCAAAATGGGGTTAGCAGTTGGATTAATAAAGGATATACTTACTTACTTTAACGTTAAAGCAAACTATTAATCAGGCAACAAAAAGTGTTAACGACTAGATTTCGACGAGCAATGGTTTTTGAATGTGTCTTACACAAAAGTAACTTATAATGCTTATTTCACATTTATCTGTATGCAGTTGTAGCAGAAGTTCAGGTAAAGAGTAGAAAGATCCCGAATCGCAAAATGGTGGAACGACAGTTGACTCGTGATCTGAGTTACCTTCGAGATAAAGCTAGATCAACAGAAGTAGGCAAAATTCTGAACATTCTGAAAATGTGGGAGATGGAGATTCTTCAATCATATAAAAACAAGGGCATCGTCATCTGGCTTTGGTGCAAAACTAAAGGAGCTCTTCAAAAGTTTCAAGAAATGACTAAGGGAAAAAGTCTACTTGACATTCTGAGAAAACTTTTCAAGTGTTTGTCTTATAATAGCGTAGGACGATTTCTTGAGCCAAGAAATATCATCGTGGACAAAGACATCTTCACAACAGAAGTTGGCAAGTTCATTCATATGTCTCTATCACGTTATTCTAGTAGCCTAGCCTACGAGATATTACGTTAAGCTATTGTCATTTTCATCATCGTCGTCATCGTCATCGTCGTCATCGTCATCGTCAAATAACCTGGGTTTGCTATTCATCATCATCAACATCAGTTTCTAACGCAAGGCATTCGGCGGTGATGGTTACGAAGAAATGATCTGCATTGTCCTCGGTCATTTGTCAAGTCTATTGCCCCCCTTAATGTTAGTGCAAGCGATGTTATGTCCTCAGTTATATTATCTATCTAGCGTGGTCTTGGTCTGCCTTTGTGTCTTTTCCCTTCGAATCTTGTATGTAGTGCACTGTGTGGGATTCAGTCAACTGGCATTCTCTCTACATGTCCAAACTACCAGAGTCTTCGTTGAGCGACTTTGTCTAGCAGAGTCGTTTGGATATCTTATGTCATTATTTCTTATTTTCTGTAGTCTTGAAATCTCTGCAATTTTCCGCAACCAACTCATTTCTGCTGTAAGAATTCTTTTTTTTATCTTGCTTTCGCATTGTCTAGTATTCCGATCCGTATAGGAAAATCGGTTGTATCATCATCTCGTAGCATCGTCTTGATTTTCGTTGTTAATTCTCTGCTTTACCATATCCTGTGCGCTGCGTCCAATTCTTCTTAGTATATCTTTTTCGCTGCTGCTATCTGCGGTTATTAGCCGTCGTGGATAGACGAATTGTTTTACTTATTCAATAGCTTCTTCGTGGAGCATGAACTATATATAGGCCTATGTAGCGATTGTAGATGCAGTTTTGAAATCGAGCATAGGGCGTATTCTGGCTCTGCGAAGGCGATGGATATGCATCAAGCAAGAGCGGGAAAGATGGGTGATATGATCGGAGAAGCTAAAGTTTCGGTAAAAATCACACCTAGATTGCAGACGGGAGATTTTGCATTGAATATAACTGAACCTTGAACTAGAGATTATGAACAAGGTGTTCAGAGAACAAGTCCGAAAATGACAAGAATTTATTTTAGCTCAAGCCTCTCGAGTTCCAAACCATAGATATTGTGTATTGTCTTGATTTTTCCGGAGCCAATTTTATGACTCCCACGTCTGTATCTCCGCCACAGTGGTCTGCAGCAGTGATGTAAGATTGGCGAGCGAATAACTTTTGCTGGGTCGTTACGCGCAGTCCGCTCAATAGGCTAGAATCCACAATACAATTAAACAAAACATATGTGTACCTTCTATCACACGCCTCCCAAAAGTGCTGCTTACACGTTTATATCACCGATAGAAAGTTAGGATAGTCGTAGTTTTTCCAAATTTAAAAAGCCATTGTTCCGTTGCACTTTGGTCCAATGGAAAAGTACGATCCTCTGCATCATTCTATCCGGAATCCGATTCACTGAGTTTAAAATAAAGCAGATAAAAGTTTGCTGGACAATTTTATTCATGCAAGTCACCATGGTTATGAAATTGCTGTTTGAATTTTGACCTCCAGATTTTAAAGTTTCGACATCAGTTGTAAGAAACTTGTCATTATTTGGTTCTATACAAGACGCCACGTGTATCTACTAAATACCAATTTTGTTTCAGTTACTGTTTTCAGTCAGAAATCAGTTATCATCAACTTCTGTGCTCGACTGGAGGGAAGTGAGTCTGAATATGCAACTGGAATAACTAAACTAGGAAACGAGATTTATGTTCTTTGTCGATCGTATCATTCTCCAGAGTCTAATTCGATTCGTGTCTTTGAGGACCACACTCGCTTTCGACTGCAGAGAAAAATCGACATTAAGAAGATCGAAAGACCGACTGACATTGGATCAAACGCCGACGAACGTTGTCTTTATGTGGCTGATGAACGAAGGGAATGTGTTTGGAAGATCACAGAATGGAATAAAACCACTCAATTGACGAAGTGGTTGTCTGGTTTAGGTGCATCGTATTCTCTCTCCGCCTGCACCTCTGGTCAGTTGTTGATAGTTAGGCCTAAACCACCCGAACCATGGCCCAGTCTGGAAATCTACGGTCCAGACTCCCAGCTCGTTCGTTCCATTCAATTTAAGGTCCAGAAACCGTGTCATGTTGTCGAGACGTCGACCGGTAACTTTATCGTCGTTCATGAGAGGAGAGATGAAACCGACAAGTACTGGGTGCATGCCGTCAGTGAGGTGTCGGCTGACGGAAGTATGGTTCTGCGTCAGTTTCTTCCCAAGGACGCAAAACAAGACCTGATTGAACCGGTTTATGTGATGCTTGATGCAGACGATCGAGTGTTCGTGGCTGATAAAGCGAGAGGTGGTAAAGTAGTTCTGTTTGATTCTGATCTGAGGTGGAATCGAATCCTTTGTCCGAAAACAGACGACATCGCGCAAAGAAACAAGATTATTTCTCCATGGAGATTGTTCTACGACGTGAAGAAACAACAGCTGATGGTCGCAGCCGCAACAAATGCCAGAGAAGGAGGCGTTCAGGTTTACACTTTGCAGCATAAATAACTGAAATCTACAGACCTACCGAATGAATAGATGATTCGAGACATGGACCCAAGTAGCTTTGTGTCTGATATTTTAACGTGTGTTTAATGTCTTTCTTCGCAATTTGAATGAACTTGGAGTAGCTTAGCACCAAGACGCACTTGCCTTCATATCACACTATTGTCTTAATATATTTTTAAAATACAGCGTATCCGTATAGCGCAAAAATTCATGTGTTTTTCAGCAGACCCACAGAAGGAGAGTTTGAGGGGTAGCCTTTCTTCCGTGGCTCGAACAGTAGACCAGTAGATCTAATCATCCATCATCAGTGCATTGGATTTGCTAATCTAAGTTTCTTTTATAGCTACTCCCCAATCTTAATAGCATTGTTTATTAGGAAACGCTGCAGACGCAGACGTTTGACAAGAACTAGATTTAGGGCTCTGTTGAGTGTTGAGTCATATATACTGTGCGGAAAACTTTAATAGCTACGACGCTTCACAGAAGACAAACTGCCCATTTCTGTGAAGCTGGATTGGTTGACGGATATCACATCCGTCAACCAAAGCAGTGTTACATAGCAACGGTTGAAAACTGTAAAGTTATTAATTAGAAACAGAGACAGAGAGTAAAATTTTGAAGTAGTTTGCGTTGTAAGCTTCCAATGGAGCCCGATAACCAACGACTTTGCAGGATATTGATGCATATAAGTTTATGTTGAAAATCGAGTACTTCTATCTCAGCAAATATGGAGGTACGACGATTTGTTCTCGCTTGTCTAAACTGTGGCGGCGCAGTGTGCCTTTTTTGGGCAAATTATGCTTACCACGGTGACATTTGAAGACCGTCATTAACGTGACTTAACGATGGACAGCTACTTAACCATCTGCGCTTTGACTTGATTGGAGAGTCGCCATACCAACTGCAGGAACCGACAGACAGGATACAGTAAGTTGTCGGTTTTGTTAATAAACCGTAAAAACGTCAAACCTTAGCCCACTTAATATCTGAGACCAAGATAGAAACATTCTCACAATAAGACATTACCATAAGTTACAGACGGTCTCCCAGTGTTTTGTTAGAGTGTTACATAACAACAGTTGAAAACCGTTGTTATATAGCACTGTAACAAAACACAGAAAGATTAGAACTTGGCGGAAGAAAATGAAGGAATACCTTTAAGTATATTGCGAAATATTATGCGGTAAGAGGATATCTTGAAGAATCTGGTCTACTAGCGCTAAAGAAGATGGAACAGACAGGATACAGGATAGCTCATCATTGAATGTTGAACCATCGTACGTCGCCAAACCATTTGTATGCGTATAAGATTCTGTTAAGACTGCGCACCAAACTAGCTAAATAGCCTTCATTCTCATTAATTTAAATGAAATTGCCTGCTTTATGTCAGAAAACTATTCCGTTCAATGAAGAGTGAGTTTCTGGGATTGCTAACATGACAGAACAGGCTTATTTCGCTTATCTTGCATTATTATTATTATTGTTGTTCTTTTATTATACTCAAGGTAGCTGTGATCTCTTTAGGTTCATAAAATGTCTGAAGAAAAAATATAAAGACACATCTTGAACAGTTACATCTCGTCAAATTTGGCTTAGCAAAGTATTGCTATGATGATGATGATGATGATGATGATGATGATGATGATGATGATGATGATGATGATGATGATGATGATGATGATGATGATGATGATGATGATGATGATGATTACTACTGTTATTATTTGACTCAATGGAGAATGCTCCCAGCAGAAAGTTTACATCTTTAAATATGCAATTATTTAATAGCACACAACTAACAATAAAAGTTTAAATATAAAGTTCTGTTCGTTAAAACTGAACTGCAACACTAGTACAGAAACTACAGTCACGTCTCCCAGAAATTCAAACTGCGTCTTATTCAGGTTGCAACAGGTCACTGACTGAACGTAACCAGAGGGTCTCTGGCGAGTCAAACAAAACAGTTCTTCAAGCTGAAACAAATGAGAGTTTCCTCAGATATTCCCATTCTCCCTATCTAGCGCAAGAAGGCTTCTGCCTATACCCTAATACTGTTCAGCTTCCTTTCCGTTTTGAGACGTTCCTTCAAAGAATAAAAATAAACAGAGTTCGAGCATCAGATAAACAATGTTTGTCAGTTCCAAAACTCTGTGACGGCAACACGGAATGCACGAGTGTTCGATCAAAAGACCAATTCCCGAAGATCGCAGACTATGGAGACAATGTGGAATAGCACGATTGGAAGTCACGGCCTTAACAGCGATTTTCTTCCACTGCACCTGAAAAGATTAAACATGTGATTAACAGTTACATGAACTTGTTAGACGTTAATCCTCTGCAACAGAATACGACTGCATTCAGTTCAACGTTGACGAGTGTTATAGACGTTTGGTGAACTCAACAAACTGCGGTAGGATACTCAGTTCTAGTATGTAACTTAAAATTACATGGTGGCATTTACAGCTTATCAATGATAACGACCAAGAAAATAATGATAACGACAATGAACACGAAGAAGTTAATGACTGTCATCAGCCTCGGTTAAGAAAACTTTGCGACGATGATTCAAATAGTAAAGCCTAGAATTAAACGGAAGAAAAATAAACTGATTGCTTAAATAGAAGATTGAAACAGTTTTCCATTTCTTTAGCGGCGGCGCTACTAGACCAGATTCTTCAAGATATTCTCTTACCGCACCATACTTCGTAATATGCTTGAAGGTATTCCTTCATTTTCTCCCGCCAAGTTATAATCTTTCTGTCTTCACATTGACCTTAAAATTAACATAAGAAACAATTAAACACCTTCATCTGTAAGAAGTATACAGAAAATACAAATCCCAGCTAATTCACAGACATGACTTTTAGAAGCAACAAACGTATTGCTCAGTAGACATATGTTTTCCCTGTTGGTTAGCCTGCTAGACTGAGAATCGAGAGGTTGAGATTCAAATCCTTGACTGGACATAAATTTGTTTGAGATTTCGGTTTCATTTGCGTCCCATATCGAGCTCAGCTTGAATGAGTACACTAATCATACAATCTAACATTGGACGATCAGACGGTTATGGACAGGGCTGGCCACACGCCCCCTCATATGCCGAGGCCAAGGTAAATGAAGTGACTACCACTTCATACCCATAGCTGCCTCTTAGGACTAACTTCTTCTCTTCTTCAACTCTTCTTCTCTTAAAAGGCAACTGTTAGCAAATATACTTAAAATGCAGGTTTTCTCAAATACTATTAATTTTGTTCAACACTTTAAACCGCTGTATTGATTCACGAACAATTTCCATCAGAGATAACTTAGGTTTGCTGGTGTCAACAGGGCAATTGAATAAGATCAACACTTCGCTGAATACTGGACTGACACATTTCCAATTTAAACAGTCGTGTTAGTTCTGACAATTAGTTACAATGAAACAAGTGATATATCACAAAAGCTCCATAAACAACGTCATAAACACTAAAATTGCGTTTTCAAGTACAGACTGTCAAATGTCGAGATATATCGTTGATTGTAAGGCATTAAAAGGTAAGTAATCAACAAGAAAGGTTTGTGCCAGACTTGCCAGATATCTTGTCAGAAATCTTTTTGAAGAAATGAGTCAACTGCGAGTACCAGTCTCTCTTCTCTTCTTCCTCTGGATCTTTAAGGAAACAGTTTCAACATAGGATTACATTTGATCGTAGGTCAACGTTGAAACTTTACTAAGTCAAGTTCTGCCGTACACTTATGTCGCTTCAGAAGCGTTTCACAACCCACTGGAAAGAAATAGTGGCGTCAGATCAGACAATGTCAGGTAGACTAGGCGTCATCAAAAAGGTGAGTAAGTGTAAGGTAGGTTAGTGTAAGGTATGGTATTGAGAAGTACCGGTAACGTTAGATAAGATAACTGGTCATAAAATCAGTAAATAATGCTGCTGTGTTGTCTTACTTTACCTATAATGTTAACAGCGCTTAATCTTATGTGATTTTGGCCAACTTTAAAACCAGCATCTATTTAACAGCGCTCAATTAACACATCGGTCGCTTTGTATTGTTATAGCAATACATTCAGCCGCAGTCAACTTAAGAAACACCAGCTTTACTTAGCAGTTGGATCGGTGTCGTCCGTGAGATACAACGTTATCTGGCGTACACTGAGCCTTCCATCCTTTCGGGTGTGGGTAAATGAATAGTAACCAGAATTAGGCACTGTTATAAACTGTACCCTGTCGTTGAATTGCTGTCATTGTATTTGCACCTCAGCTGACCTCATATGATCAGATCCACACATCTGAGGAGTTTCTACAAAGACTTGTAAACAAGCGTTATATACCTTTAGCTGTTAACCTTCTTAAATGACACGAAAGCGTTGATAGCTGAGTTAAATGCAGCTCACCGGATATAAGACGAGCAAACTGTTGACAGATTACTGAAGTAGATGGCGAGAACTTCGGTTTGTCTTCTTCTTGTAGCAAGCCTTTGAAAAATATGAAACATAAATTGTAAATACTAAACTGCAGAAGAAGAAGGAGGAGGAGGAGGAGGAGGAGGAGGTAGAGGAAAAGGAGGAGGAAGAGGAAGAGGAGGAGGAAGAGGAAGAGGAGGAGGAAGAAGAAGAAGAATACCTTTAAATGTATTACGTCCACATTATACTGCTTCAAAATGTACATATTTTTAACTCAATAAAACTAATTGAGGAATTAAAACTGCAACCGGAATATATATGAACACATGCATACATATATAATTATATATACACGATTTTACATATAGGCAAATGAGTAAATAATTTCACTTGCCTCTGCACCAGAAAAGAATGACGATGAATGCCACAACAATGAGAAGCGCGATGCCACAGTTTCTTAATGAAGGACTCTTGATCTTGAAATGAAAAAAATACATGTACTCATTAACAATCTAATTTTTTCCTTTCACTGTGGATATAAGACGAGCAAATGGACACCTGTTCAGCGCGTATTGAACGGTTTTCGTAGCCTGTTTTCGTTACCTTTCCAGGGCCAGAATGGTCCAAATACAGCTAGAAGGGCATGTTTCCAGCTGACAGTAAAGTCTCAAACCAAGTTACCTGCTTTCGCAGGTTTACGCTGGGCAACTTTCGACCCGATGGAGCAAGGGCTGAACGAGTCTTTGGAGCGGCACCAATCCTCAATCACAAAATGTCTTTACTACCAACTGTTAGGCAGTCGACGGATACCTGTTCAGCGCGGATCTGGTGGTTCGAGAGATTCACAAGCGCTGTGTCGTCATTCATCTACGAGGAACCACCGGACGATGAGACAACAGTAAGCCATCGGCGGCGGATCTCATCGCCCTTCGTCATCGTTCTTCATTCTCGATACTACGTGCCTCAGAAACTCTGAACTTGCTACCATCTGTCAGCTGTAGTTGGGCTGCTATTGCTTGGAACTGCGTGTGTGCGAGAGCCGACCACTGGTGGCTCTTCCAGTTTCTCTGAGCAATGTTTGCTAACTGAGAAATGTTCTCTATTGAATGGTATTCAACATTATGTGGGCTAGCAGAGAGCACTGCTGACTATTTTCCTCAAAGTGGCGCTATATAAATCTCCTGAGACAGGATTATATCCCACTCGCCAGCTACAGTTATCTGACTCGCGACAGCGGTTTTCTGGCTACGCGGTCATTACCAAACTCGGCGCGTGCTACGATGCTACTATGCTAATATATACTGGGGACATGACCCAAGCCTAGTGTCTGCCAACTGCTATACAGGAAGAGAGGTTTCCAAAATCTGGGTTCAGCAACCGAACAAGCACTAAGAACATCTAGTTCACCAAAGACAGTTGTAGTCTTCAATATAACCAGGGAAAGACAATCAGATGACGATGACAAAGTCTGAGGAATGAGGAGTGATTACCAGATGTTTCTACACCAAACTGCGATTAACAATTGGTTAATAAAGAATATACTTAGTACTTACTTACTTACTCATTTACTTACTTATTTACTTACTTCATACTGTAGTTGGTTCAATGTTTTATAAACTATGAGCCGCAATTTGAAAAGATTCAGTATTTGCATTCAGCTGGCAGTATTCAATCACACTTTGACATAGTCATGAGTAGATTGGATACGGGGCTTTGAACGCATGCGCTACAAAAAGCCGCTTGATATAAAGACTATCTCTACAGAAAAAGGGTCCACAGAGGCCTACAGGACCCACTGACCCTTATCAACGATCGGTTTCCAAGCAGTGTCTGTGGCTATCGTGGCTTAGAAGTCTTTTGAATCATGGCGCTAAGTGGATCTTTGAAATCAGGCTGAATAGAAGTCCTTTGATATAAAGGCCGTCTCTAAGCCAACTCGGCCAAAGCCAAAAAATAAGGATCACGGATTGCCTTAACACATCAAACCGTGAAAGTGTCGTTTGCTGCCGGCCGAGACCCTCCCACGAGGCCGGCTCAAACTCGTGTGTGTGTGGTGGTAAACATTGTAGCCCACTAATCGTACGGCGGTGGTGCGCTAGGAATTACAGACTCACTACTCCAACCACCAAGGATGAAAATTTTTATATCGCGGTTCGCGGAGAAGACCCAGCGCTGGTTAGTTTCTTGATTAGTTCTGCCACCACCTGGTCTTTGCTTTGACTCGGCAACTCTTTTTTTCCATTCTTGTTTTGTATATCACGTTTCATCGTTCTATATTTCTCCTCCTCTCCCAGAATAAGCTTGTACTCTTCATCGCTAATAGCCGTGTCTTCCAACGCCTTAGAAATATGGTCATGAACAGTGTTTAGTTTACTTTCAGCCAAAATACAAATTTCGTCGTGTTTTGAAGCTTTAGCAACAAAACTTCTACTAATAACATTCCCGATAATATCCAAGAAACTCGTAGCTATGGCTAAACTCTCTAGAACAATACCAGGAATAAAACCAATACCAGTGGCTAACATAGCTGCCCCACCCACCCCAGTTCCAAGACTCACCATAGCAAGGCCGGCCGAGGTCCCATTAGCCACATCTACAACCCTCTTATACTTCTTGCACAGTTGTCCTCGACTTATCGCCTCGGACCTCAGGAATGCTTCTATTTCGCCAATCTTCTGCAGACGAAATGTTTGCGACGTTGTGTCTGACAAAATTGTTGACTCCGTAAGCGTTGGGTACAAAGACATTGTTTTTATAGTTGCTCTATCAGTAACGTTATGTTTAAGTCGATAGATGAAGTACTTTCAATGCCTCTCTTTTTGCCTTCAATTCTAAAACTCGTTTGTCCTGGAATGAATATTGCCCTAGATGCATCAAATTGCCCACTTGAAATATCGACTGTACGATCGATGCTACCACCAACAGCTGCCGGTGCTATAACGCGAACTGTTGCATCACCACCGCAAACACCAAAGACTGTAAGCTTCCAGAACCCGCACTCTAACGAGACCCCCTCATTGGTGGTTTGCAAAGTTATACACGGAAAACGCGCAGCGGTCAATGGAAGAGTTTGCCACGCACTCGTGGTTACCGTTCCGGCCGCCGTGTAGATATCGCGGCTGTGGTAATCGTCAGACACGAAGTCGATGTGTTGTTGAGGCACCGCGGTCAATAGCTCTGCGATGGGCTTCGGGATGTTGTACCCCCAGTGGCCTACATCACCTAGACTGTCTATGCTGTATTTGCACATGTCTATTTCTCCGTGTTGACGGAGATACCCCCGAATCTTGTAGTGCGTGTCAGTCATACTTTTCTATACTTCTGACCGTCCCCCGTGTCTAAAATATGTATAGATCTGGAAGTGGGATATTCCAAAAGTAGCTTGTAGTGGGCTGGTGGCCAAGACCGCCAGCTTGAATTTTTTGAATACTGTGTCATCAGTGAAGGTGAACTCTTGTGCAGAATTAGTCAATGTGACAGTGGAGGAAATGAGAGGACTGCGTGTCATTCCTACTTCAGGAGCGGTGAGTGGAATCCCATTGAATGACCAAGACGTGATACGTGGTGCAGTAGGACTAGATCCCCCAGCCAGACTAACCTTCCATACTCGCACAGGCGTCGGGCATTCAATCTGTAACCAAGTCCCATCATTACCGGCTCTCAATCTGGACGCCGTCTTCCACTCACCTCTCACACCCGAGTTGAATGCCATATGAGGCGGGTTAGTGGGTAAAGATTCGTTGGCTGAGGCAATAAAACCCGTTTCGGAAGCGTTTCTGGATAGGGGCGGAATGTGGCCGCTGTAGTTGAGAACCTTGATGTCCGTCGCGCATCGCCTTTCATTAGCTATCTCACTGTCTACATACCGCTTGTTAGTCAGGTACCATGGTCCCGAGGGCGGCGTATCATTATTCGTAGTGGCGATGGTGATCAGCCGCGTCACCTGTTTAAAACTCACAGCGTCGCTATCGGATCCTGAAATTTCTGTTGGGAGCCCAGTCACTCTTTTACCACCCATAGCCAGATCACCGGTCATGGTACTGCCGGATTTAAAGACGCATGCGTTCCTAACGATAACATCTTGCTCGTTGGCGTACCTCTTAGCAGCTTCAGCTTTCTGGTCCGCATAGAGTCTAACGGAAGCTCCAATCTCAGCGTTTTTTACGTCAACGTATCGTTTATTTGTCACATGCAACGGTTCTGTTGGTACTCTATCACTCTTTGTCATGTTGTCGGCGATCAGCTTCGATACTTGTGCCATACTCGTCGCGTCGCTTTCGGACGTTGCTGCGTCTGTAGGGAGCCCAGTAACTCTATTGCCACCCATGGTTAAATCACCAGTCATTGCATCACCAGCTTTAAGCACGCATGCGCTCCTAACGATAACATCTTGCTCGTTGGCGTACCTTTTAGCAGCTTCAGCTTTCTGGTCCGCATAGAGTCTAACGGAAGCTCCAATCTCAGCGTTTTTCGCGTCCACATACCGTTTGTTAGTCAAGTACTTTGGTCCCGCCGGCGCCGTATCATTATTCATAGTGGCGCTGCTGATCAGCTGCGTCACCTGTTTCAAACTCGCGGCGTCGCTATCGGATCCTGGAATTTCTGTTGGCAGCCCAGTCACTCTTTTGCCACCCATGGTCAAATCACCAGTCATAGAATCGCCGGTTTTGAGCACATGCCCGCCTCTTACGATAGCATGCTTCTCGTCCACATATCTTCTAGCGGTGGTGACCTTCTCATCCACGTACTGTCTGTAAGAAGCGTCGCGGGAATCTACATACCGCTTATTCACCACATGCAACGACTCCGTGGGTACTCTATCGAGTTTTACTAGAGCGCCAGCGACCGCTGTTGACACTTGTTTCCAACTCGCTGCGTCGCTATCGGATCCTGAAATTTCTGTTGGGAGCCCAGTAACTCGGTGGCCACCCATAACTAAACTTCCAGTCATTACACCGCCGGATTTGAGCACGCACGCATTCCTGACGATAACATCTTGCTCGTTAACATAACTTTTAACAATAAGGTCCTTGTCATCTGCATACCGCCTAACGGAATCTCTCAGCCCCGCATTCTTCTCGTCCGTGTACTGCCTGGCATCGATAAGCTTTTGGTCTGCATGATTTTCGGCTGCGGTCGCCTTCTGGTCCGCGGATCGTACCACTTGTGCCCAGCTCGCAGCGTCGCTTTCAGACGCACCAGCGTCTGTGGGCAGCCCAGTAACTTTGTGACCACCCATTTTTAGAACGCCAGACATCGTTCCACCGGTGATTTGTAGGTTGTCCTGATCTACGATGTCTGCATAAGCCTTTGTCGCGGCGTCCGTGTCCATCGTGGGTGTTCCCACATTTGTCAGCCGAAAACCTCCAGCCGATAGAATTCCCAACATGGTATCACCAGCCTTGTGGACGAGCCCAGCGGCGCTTATCTGCCCCCCTCCCACCCCACCTCCACCGTCTCTTCCAAATTTATCAACCGGCATTTTTATATACAAAAATGGTGACGGAAGTCTAACATAGGTCAAGAATGATATCTTCAAAATTCTTTCCAGCAGTGAGCTCTCTTAGCACGGTCAGGCAGAGATGACCACAGACCACATCATCGGGACCCTGCAGCTGGAACGTCTGTGTTCTTATGGAACGGTTTAAATATCGAGCGATTTCGGTAGGCGGATCCAGCCCATAACTGTCAAAATAGACTGCTGTAGGTCCATCTATCCAATAGGCGACCCAGTGAGTACCATCGCCGGAACCGGAATCTAAATTAACAACTCCACACTCCTTCTCACGAGCCACGGCTGGCAGACCATCTCGCATGAAAACACCGCGGAAATGCGGCAGACCTCGGGCGACTTTCTCTATGTCAAAGTTGCTCAACGGTTTTAGTTTTTTTGCCCGATATAGTAGAGACCGGATCCTTTGCACTTTGAACAGCAACCACCATAAGTCTGGCGCCCGAGATATAAACCGGTTCCACGGACCTGAGCTTCGAGTTCGCGATTATGACGCGCGGCCTCTGCTAAAGCCGCGTCGTCGATCCGTTTTTTCTCGGCTTGGGCCGCATCGCTGGCCTGTTTCTTGCGCAGAGCCTCTGCATCGCTGGCCTGTTTGTTGTGCACGGCCTTTGCCACCTCGGCGGCCCCTCCAGCCGCGGCACCCACCGCGGTTAACCCGCCAAAAATCAGCGGGAGGAGAGCCAGTAGTGGAAGAAATCCGCCCGATTTTGTCATCTTTTTCAGTTGCGTTTTGGTGAATCTCAGCTTCATGCCAACGCCTTCCGAAATCTTCTTCACGATTCGGGCGGCTTGAACTTTTGTCAGCGCGAGCTTGTCGTCTCCGCGAAGCTGGCCATGAGTGAGCCGGATCGTGGCGCCAGTGCCGGCGCGCGCAGCTTTAGCCAATGTTTGCTTTTGCCCTTCGGTCAGTGAAAGACCGAACGCAACGTATTCAGTTTTCATTTTTGCAAAAAATATATCTAGAAGGGGGCCATTTTTCTAAATGTGATTATGGGAATCAGTAGACAACGTTGAATTTGCTGCCATCCGATTCAAAATTCAGGAGTCGGTCGCTGATCAGGACGGCATATGCTGTCGTATTATTTGGTACCACTTCGTTAAAGTCCACCTTGATTTGTATGTCCTGTACAGAGGTTTTTAGTCGTTCAGATTGCCTGCGCACGTCCAGGACGAAGATCGGAAACATATCTACAAATTCGACTGGTGTCAGTTGGCATGACGATTCACGCGCGTCTATACCGCAATATTCTTCCTTGAAGTCACGTAGGGCTTTGTAAGCGCGAGAGGTTGTCCTCTTAGTGAAGTCGAGATTCATGTCAACCACCGGGTATCGATCGCTGTTGAGCATAGCGAATATGTTGCGAACCTGTGCATGGTCAAACAGTGCCGGATTCTGGCCTTGATGTGCATTCTTTCCAGTTTGAAAAGCAACAAGAATCCAGCGTGGCTTTTCCGTGCCCGACTTAACGCTCAAACGCCAGGAAAAAGTAGTCGCTCGTGGCACCGCAATGTTGTCGCATTGCATGGCGCGGAATGCCACAGGTACCTTAACCTTGGCTTCAATCTGCTTCATAAGCATGCTTTTATACTCCAAAGCGGGTATTATATGCGGCATGAACCAGGAGAGTTTAGTCAGCGCGATCTGGCCATTGGCCGCAGCGGCTTCCTTGAAGATCGCGTCTGCATCTCCCTGCCGGCTCAGCAGTAAGGAGTGTTTAATCCCGTATACGACTTTGTGGTAATCATCGCAAAAGCCGAATAGATGTCTTAAGGGAACGATGAATGAAAATGTGCCAATAGGGACGGGTTTTCCAATGATCATCAGTCGACGGGCCTCGAAGCCGATATTCGCGGTCGCCGCCGCCGCACTCGTGTCCTTTTGCCAACACATGTTTAAACCTTCGCCTTTGGAAAAATCATCGCCGTAAACCAGCATGCCTTTCATCGTCGTGGCTTGCCCAGGAGACATGACATTCTCTATCTCGGTGTTGTTAGCCAGGTATCGAATCTGAGAAAACATGTACGGGATGGCGTTGTTGATAAATGACACCAACGAGTCTGCGATGTAAGCCGCGCCAGTTGTTGTAAGCCTGCCCTCCACAAGAAGGTAACTCTTAGAAGGCTGCGTGAAAATGTCTTGGTTCTGGATGTCTATCTGTATGGCCTGGCCATTGTTGATAGCCGCGGGATTTTGTGACTCATACTCGCGGTATTCAAACGATTCGATGCTATTGTCATCGGGCACCGCCGAAGCGATGTCCAACATTTCACTCGGCACGTCAAATGCCGCCATTATTATAAGTAAAAAAGTTCAAGCTTCAATTATTAATCATGCTGTAAATGAATTTCATGTGTGGTGGGTAAAGCTTTTTTGCGTTTTATGAATTAGTCTGAAATTTTTTTAATTTTATTTCGCGAGAAACAGACCCCGCGAATGAATTTCATTTGCGCCGCCACGACTCGGCTTTATAGTCTTGAAACCGGATCCAGCAATGCGGCTGTTTATGTCAGCCATTGTCGGAACAACGGGTGGCGGACTCACAGCCAGTTGTTTTAAGTACTCGATGCTCTTGTCGCTGAGCGCCTTCTCCAAAGGTGCGGGAACCGCTCGCGAATGAGTTTCATTAGCGTTTGCGCCGGCAACAGCACGTCTCGCTTTCACGGCATCAACGATCTGCCTGACGGCAGACGCTGTTGTGGCCCCAGCTTTCACCACATTACCAACTACATCGGCAACGTTTGTTATTACGCCTTTATTCGCCGAAATGAAGGAGCCCGCACGGCCAAGAAAGCCCGCGATTTTGGGTATCCAGTCGAAAAGTCCACCACCCACTACACGACGCCGCTTTTTAATTCCAAGAACCAACATTAGAATATTTAAGTGTGAACATTTACGCACTGCGGATGTGAAACCTTATAGTTACTGTCTCACCGCGGAGGTTTAATTGTTCACCATTCTGGTCAGTCAGCCAAACACGAATGCCCTGTACGTTGCCAGCCGGTGCTACTGGTAGGTACACTAGATTTTTCGGAGACTCGATTACCTTGTAGCCGGGCGACACATCCGGGAAAAAACTGTAGATTACTGGCAGCTGGCTACCATTTCGATATGATCCAGAGATAATGTCGCAATTTACCAGGATTGTGTCCACCCGGAGAATATCGACTGGATTTTCTCCCTCTTTATAACCAATACCAAGCCTCTGAGGGTTAAAACCAAGCATTTGCCTGATAGTAGATTGCATCATATTTACCTTATATAGGGCATTCGTAATTTTTACGAAGGCGCGTAGGGTAGATGCGTTAGCTCCTATGGTAATAGGAGAATTAAAGCCGAGTGGTGTCACACCCGTCGGAGAATTTTGCTTTTCTAACTGCCTGCCGATTTCATCATTAATCTGTGCGATCTCGTAGCTTCCGTCGGGCAAAATGATCGTCTTCCACGTCACACCATTGTCGGTGCTGTAGACGAACTTGTTATTTGTGCTATCGATGTTGGGAATCGAATTATAAGTTTCAAGATTGACCAAAGCAAGCTCATAGCGTCTTTTTGGATCCAGGTACAGCGGTGGTGAGAAAGCCGTGGTCCACCCTGTAGTATCTGAGGAAACAACTATACTAAAATTTTCCTTAGGCTGCAAAAGGTCTCGAATTTCTTCGAGCAGTTTCTCCGAGCGTTCCATCTTGTGTGCTTTATTTTATGAGCATGTTTCTATTCAATTCGAGTGCCAGCTCTTTGGAGATCGCACCGGAACGCAGTAACTCGTCAAGAATGGCGGAGATTTCGTTGCCGAGACCAGTGTTTCCCGCGGCCCTAGAGGCCACCAAAAGCTGCAACCTCTCTACCAGAGCGTTTGGGTCGTTGTAGAACTGCACCGTGCCGCCTCGAATCAGCTGGAACTTTTTGCTTTTCCGCCCATGAATGGGCAGACCAGACATCTGTACGAGCTTTTTAAAAGTTTCAATTGCTTGAGGCGAGTATTGCTTAGTCTTAACGAAGAGTTTTGTTAGTAGATTGAACAACGACTCATCGGCCGGAGATTCGAGAACGAGGTTGCCACCTTTAAACACTCTCAGTCTACCGGCAGACAACGCGACGGGGTCAACGGAGAGCTCACCCAAGGCGTTACCTTGTAATTTCAGAGGAACGGCTGGAACACTGAAACCCTTTCCTTTTTTAGTGAGGGCGTGGCCTTTCAATAGCAAACGAATTCGATCTCTGTAGTCCTGTAGGACGCCGATATCTACGGCCAGCGCATGTACCTTTTCTTCGTCTCCGTTCTTATTGGCCTTCCTTTTCGCTTTGCCCAGGGTGTGGCGATTATAATAATTTACGCCTTCGATTATCTGTTTCACAGCTGCCGTGTCGTTCAGGTCGAGCTCGCTCGGAGGGGTAAAACCGTGCCGCCTGATTGCATCGACGTTGAGATGTCTGTTTGGGTGGACGAGCAATGCTTCCTGAGCGGGGTGTGCCGCAATCGCCGGAATAGCCGTTGGAGCAGTTGCTCCAACGGAATCACCGAACAACGCCGCTATCGGGTTAAAATTAGCAGACTCTGAAATCTGCGCCGGCAAATCCTGTAAAGCGCTGGTAACTTTCTGCAGCTCCTTGGACGTAGCCGCCTGGGATTCAGCCGTGGCTGTGGATATTGGTTTGAAAAGCTTTGCCGCATCGTACTGAAGGTTGGCTTCACCGAGCTTCTCATCCACGAAACGCTGTCTCAATCGATTTCTGCGAGCTAAATAATCCTGAGTCAAGGAGTCTCGCTCCTGTTTAGATGAAACTTTTGTCCACATCGTGGTTGTATGTCGACTATATGTTGCCTATATCATGTCTTTAAATACTTGCCTTGGGCTTATAGAAACGATCGAACCCGCAACGATATTTTCCGTCGTACACTTTAGACGTCAAATCTATGACTGCGAATCCATATGGCTGAGCAGCACACTCGCTGAAGAACGTACGGAACTCATCGAAAGACATGTCGCCGCCCACGAACGTATCGTGAATGGCTCGCAAATTTTTACTGTCTTGGTTGAAGAGGACGATAAGATTGGCATTGTCACGGATCGCTTGCTTCGGAATTCGAAAATAATTCTGTGTTAAGTAGAAGCAGTCCGCGCCACCGTGTCGACCCATAGTGAGATACCTTTCAATGGGCGACTGTTTTTCAAGCATGACGTCATCGAAAACTAGAAGGCTTCTGGCATTCTTATTTAATGATTCAACTGGAACTATTTCATCTGAGCAAGAGTGAAAGGAAGCCACTTCCTTACCGGCAACTTTTTCGAGTTCTGTTATCCAGTCCCGAAGAAATTGATATTTTTCCTGTCCCAGAGACTTTGAGTATAGATAGAGCCGGTCAAAACGTAGGTACCCCTTCTTCAACAGAAGGTTAAGCAGTAAGTTTGTTTTCCCACATCCGCTAGGCCCACAGATTATGCATCGTATGCTTGATGGCAACAACCAATGGTGGTGTTTTTTTCCATCGTCGGCTTCGAGATCGAAATTTGTTATTTCCATATAGAGACAACGAGTTATGATTGTATTCAACGAAAACAATGTATTGCCTACGATGTAAGAAACATACTGAGACTTCAAATGAAACAATTGTCGAGTTACGAAACGGTCGGCCAGCCAAGAAGGGAACCTGTGCCGTCTGCGGTGCAAAGAAGAGCCAAATTTTGCCTTCTAAAGTGCGAAAGACTGGAGGTTCTCTACTGAATAGGGCCCTCAGCGCTCTTCCTCTGCCTGAGATGCATATGAGTCTTCCATCCGGTATGTCTTCGGAAGATAATCCGGGAGGTTCTTTTCAGAATACGGGAAAGTACTCTTACTGTGGACCATTCACAAAACTCGATAAACGGCTGTCACAGCGCTATCACGGTGTTAATCAGCTCGACCGTGCGTGCCTCCACCACGATGTGGCTTACGCAGTTCATAAAGATACTCCAGGGCGTAACCACGCAGATGACATCCTCGCTGCAGCCGCGTCGAAGATCGCACTCACCGATGAAACTCCGGATTATGAGAAGAAGGATGCCCGGCTCGTATCGGCCATTATGTCAGCGAAGTCGAGGCTAGGGATGGGTGTCAGAACGAGCCAGCGAAAACGCAAATGAAAATCATTTGTGTATGTGTTTACCTGTTTGTAATATATAGTGTTACTGAAATGTCTAAGCACCTTTCATCCGTCTATTACAGCCCTAGAGGTTACTGGCGAGGTAAGGCTGCGGTGAAGAAACTAGCCTCAGCCGCCAAAGTTTCCGAGGCGGAGGCTCGCGATTGGCTGAAGAAACAAGCTGTGTGGCAGATTTATCTACCCGTTCCTCGCCCCATACCGCATCCAAAGTTTGAGGAAAATAGACCAAACGCCGTACACCAAGCCGATCTCTTGTTTTTACCTCACGATAAGGTTGGCCGCAAGACTTATAAATACGCCTTGACTGTTGTCGATGTTGCTTCAAGATACAAAGAAGCTAAACCGTTGACTGATAAAAGTGCGGCTGAAGTCGCCGCCGCTTTAAGCCGGATCTATAAGAGGGGCCCATTAACTTGGCCTCGACTCTTTCAGGTCGATCCTGGACGCGAATTTATGGGTGCTTTTACACCATTGCTAGCGAAGCACGACGTTCTTGTAAGACGCGGACAGGCCGGTAACCATCGTCAACAGGGAATCGTTGAACGTTTCAACCGAACACTGGCCGAGCGACTTTTCGGCGCTCAATACGCTCAGGAATTGCTCCTGGCTGCAAGGGGTTCATCCGAACGGTCAGTGGAATGGGTTCGCCGGTTGCCCGATGTTGTAGCTGCACTAAACGATGAGCCGACGCGTTTGCTCGACTTGAAGCCGGTTGAAGCGATGAAAGCTGCTAAAGTGACACAGAAGCCCTCTCATTCACAAACTAAAGGTCGTTTATGGGGCTTGGATGAGCCTGTTCTCGGGCACGACGTTCTCGTTCGATATTTGTACGCTCCCGGCGAGCTCGAGGGTGGTAGCAAACGAGCCACCGATCCTAACTGGTCGCTCACCATCCACGCTATTTTGGATGTTGTTCGGCAACCTGGCCAACCGGCTTTATACCATCTAGTTGATGGGCCTGGCCGCGGTTTTGTGCGTGAGGAGCTGCTTCTGGTTCCTATGGGCACTGAGCTACCCCCCGATAGAATACTCAACCGTCGTTGATTTTGTAGTGCCCGTATGCCAGCGTTGTTATTCCGTCCGGAGATATCCACTTTTTTGTGTCTAATGGAGAGAGGCTGATCTTATTCTGCTCGTACACTCCGATCTGGTGGTCATGGCTTCGAATCACGACTTGTGTGTGCCGCATCTCTTCTCGTTCGAACAGGCACTCCTTGTATAGCTCGTGGTGCAGATCCTTCTTCACAACTGCTCTCTGAACGCCTTTTGCTTTCCTGATCTCTGAACCACCCGATTTTAAGATCGAGTACATCTTCGGACGCAGTCCTACGAATTCAGCGATGGCCACTCCGTTACATTCATCCTTGAACTTGCCCACGACTTTCTTGTTCTCGACGTCGTAGTACGGGCTGTCTCTAGGAAACTCGGAGAGGTCGTATAGGTGTTTTTTATTCCACATATCGGCATAGGCGTTCGGAGTTTCCACCTGAAATAACAGGCTGTCAGTGTCTGTGTATAGCAACTGGGCTTTTTCTCCGTACTCGTTTTTCACATCGTTGTACCAGAAGTCGTACATCAGATGCTTGCTGAGGTCGAGGACAGCCTGGCCGACATATACAGGTCTGTTTAACTTGAGCTTGTTCTTCAAACTGTGAATCGCGGCGAGTTGGTCGTTGAAGATTTTGTGTGATATGTAGGCCGGGTCGGCAGTTAGTTTACGAAGTTTGTCAACTTTTGAGGTCGGTACCAGGTTGACCCTGATTCTTTTTCTAAGATTTTCCATGGTTTTTCCGAAAACTGCATTATTAGCCAGTTTGAAGAAGTCTTTTTCAAATTCTGACTTTGCCTTCGCCCTCAATTTTGTATTCATCTCGATGTATGGAGCCATCCACGCCTCCTGCCTGAATTTAATGGCACGATGAATTTTAGCAACTCGTAGGCCTAACGAGTGGTAGAGTTTAAGATTTCGGTAATGAACCACATACCGCTCCTTAGGTCGTAGGCTGGGTACTAACTTCACATGCTTTGTGAACTTGCCTCCCAACTCGTTCATAAGCACATTCTGATAGTCACTCAACCACTCCCCTTGGACTGTCAGGGTCTCCGGTGCTAGGGGATAGTCATTATGAGCAATGTGGAGGTGCTCCGGGTACCCGAGATCGACTTCAAGTAGGAAGCCTTCAGGCGCGTCGTCTGGAGTTTCCAACACTTCGTCGAGAGTTGGACTTTCCCAGCTGAATGCTCCAACTGGCAATGGCTGTTGCATCGCCCAGCCGTAGAGGTTATTAGCATCGAGATACATGATCCAGTTGTCTGGCTTCGTGGTATCGTAGTCGGGGCATTGTGGGTTGTTGGCTTTTGCGAAGCGCTTAGATACCATCGAGATTCCACCTCTGAGACCTTTCTCTACGAACAAATGCATGTCTATATCGGTTAAAAGTTCGAGTTCGATCTTCGTCTTTTTCAGCAAAGCGTCCCAGGCCATTCCTGGCAGGCTGAAGTAGTTAGCCGGATCCAAACTATAGTGCTTCATCGATGTGTCTCTGAAGGTCTCGAATACATCGGCTAGTAGGAGTACATCCGTACTGAGATACAAGTCGTGATAGTCACCCAGAGTTCTACAATCGAATTCATTCCATACTCGTTGGGCGTGTTCATAATCCGCATCAGAGATGTTCTCTCGGGACAGCCTGCTGTAGAACGCTTCTTTGGGTGGAAGTCGGTCTTCTTCGAAGCGGTGGTAATCGTCAATGTGCTCGTAACAATATACGCCCTTTCGCCTCAACAGATCTAATTTTAACCTTTCGTTATGAGCGAAATTTTCGTTTATATACGCAGTTGTGACTTTCAGATCCTCAAGCGACAGGTTTCCTGATAATTTATCCAATGAGCTGTTTAGAAACTGGAGGCTGTCGATGAACTGTAGTTGTCCTATGTTGAATGTCATGTATTTCTCCATATTGTTTGGGATGCAGTTAATTTCAGTTTCCTCATCCTGTGCGGCCTCACAACTTCCGATCGCTTGCATGATGAGATGACTGTCATAACCTCGCAGATTGTGGAAGACCACCGGTACCTTACACTTATCGGGATATATTCTAAGTTTTAAGTTACACTCGCTGTGAGCGGCACCTCGGTACTTACCGGTAATGTGGCAGTGGTCACGAACTCTGTCCGCTTCGAGCACATCTCCGCAGATGTGACATTCGTTAGCCTCGCGGAATGATTGACGATCGGCCGCTGACATAACCATCTTAGCTGGGGTGGCCAGCCTTTGTTTGATAGAGGCTAGCTCGTCTTGTAGTCGTTGTAGGAACTCCTCCACGGCGTTTTCTCCGCGGTATAAAACTGGTTTCTTCGTGCGGCCATCGTATCGGACCACTATATAACAGAAGCTACACGGTTTCTGCTCAGCTATCTGTCTGGTGTTGCTCTCGTTGGGATTCATGGCCGCATTTAGGACTGGCACGTTCAACGCCTCAAAGTCTGCGTATATGATATACGGGGCTCGCATCTGTTTACGATGGTTCTGGAATTTGAGTATATTTCCATCCTCCTCAGGCATCTCAATGCGCTGAGGCTTCTTACTGATGCCCTGACAATCCTTGATATGGGCATCCAGCAAGTCTTGCCTACAGAATACGTGTAAGCAGCGACGACATGGATGCTTTCGTCCTTGAAATTTGCTGTTTTTATAAACCATGCGGGCTAGATCCTTGATCCAGACATAGTGATAATTCTGTAAAGGAAAATTTTCATTTACATTGCTGGCTAACAGTAGAAGATCAATATTGTGAACTCTAGTCTCGGTTGAGACATGGATTGGATACAAAGCTTTATCCCACCCGAAGACCGATACGGATACCATAGGGTTCTGACGTTCGAACTTACCTATATCAGTGACCTTCACTGGAAATTCTATACCGTCGAAGTTTAGCTCCTGAAGGTGGGCCTGATACTTATTGGGGCGATTCGGATTTTGATCTGCTGGGTACATTGCGCTTAGTATGGCCCACTCGAAGCAGCGGTTATCTTCATTCTTGACATTAATAACCGTGCGAGGGGGAATGTACTTTGGTGTGGGAAAGTAGCTCTTACCTCGGAAAGGCTTATATTTTGCAAAATTGAGGTCTAGCGCCACGACCCGCTTCACTCTCCACCCCGATCCCTCATTGGTGTACTCTTCGAGGAGTTTTAGTACTTCGGCCTTGGCCTTCCGTATAACCCCCTGGATTTTCCCCGCATTGGTAATTGGTACTGCTTTGCTTCGAAAGTAAGCCGTGTTGGTAATAGTACCAGGAGCCGCGTTGCCATCATACACATTATCAACAGTTGGCGCAAACTTTTCCAAATCAACAGTCAACACTTGAGAGTATTTCAAACCGCCATTTTTAAGAGCTCTTCGTTTAGCTGCGACTCAATATTGTGCTCCATTGCACTCAAGAAAGCCAACGCATCTCCTTCCAGCCTGTGGTTAAGAGGTAATTCTGCACGAAAGTCTCTCAGAAGCTGATTGGCGAGCTCTTTGTGTACTAGAAAGGGTGGTGGTCCACCTCTATCCTTCTTAATTAGGAGTGGGTCGAATTGTGCCAGAAGGGCCTTACGTTTTGCCCCTCTATGCTTACGCATTGGAGGAATTGGCCTTGGAAGCAGTGGCTGTAGTAAGCGCCTTTTGACCGCATCTGGGATAGGTTCGTCTAAGATATTCTGTAGAACAGCTCGAAGAGCGGGGGGACCAGTAAACTCACCCAACAATTGTTCAATTTTTTCATTCGTAGACAATGCCATAGTAATAAATTAGTTTATATTACTGTGGCAAACTTTTCTCTAATATAATAAGTTTATCATTTCTTTAAATAGAATTTTTTTTATTATCTAGTCTATTGAAATAGATGATAGACGTTTCCATTCTTTATTAAATTCGCGAACTAACCCACCTCGTCGAGCTCTCAAATATTTAGCGAAATAACCACATTTCATACACTCACCCACGTGTGTTTTTATACCCCTTCCACATTTGGCACATGGTTTTGTCCCACAACCGTTTCGCAGTCGTGCCAAATGTTTGAAACAGTACTCCCCAATGCACCTGCGACAGCAGAGGGATGTTTTACCTATACCGAGCCAAATGCAAAAGTTTTGTCCTAACATTATGATTTATGTATACCACAACGTATTCATTTATTTAAATTGAAAAATACTTTATTTGTATTTATATAAATTTCGATTGACTGGTTGATTAATTGATTGGGTTTTTTGATTGTTCGCGAGAAAACAGGTGCCTGCCCAGGCTTCCTTCTATTGAGCCTGCGTTGATAGTCTTCCACTCCTTTTTGATAGCCAATTGTGCTAAAAGCCCTGGACTTCCATAGCGTCAGGCTTCTTCAGAGCCAGTCTTTTTATATCAACAGGCTTCTTTGGCAGACTTAGGGCTGGGAGAGTTCTAAGCAATGATATCGAAAGGCACAGCTTTAAAGCCGATCTGTTTATAAGGGCTAGGTGGTCACGAGATGGCTTGGATGCACTGGCTTCCACCTGTGATGTAAAAAGCTACTAGACACCACGATTCAAAAGACTTGTAGCCATGATAGCCATAGGCACTGCTTGGAAACCGATCTTTTGGTAAGGGCTAGTTGGTCGCGAGATGGCTTGGAGGCACTGGCTTCCACCTGTGATCTAAAAACGCTATTGGACATCTACTTCATGTCTACCTAGAGAAGACACCATTATGGCCAATATGGTTATACTGTCTGGTGTCAAAACTACAATCACGTCTCCTGGCGCCAGACAGTTGTTTCCTATTAACTAATGAAGGAAACGATAACGGTGGCTGTAAGAATGGTTGTTAGAAACTAAGAATGGCTGTAAGAATGGCCACAAACCACTGTTCTTCATTAGGCCTACAAGCTAGTGGATATTTAGAAGTATCATAGTTACATTAGTACCTAAATAATGTAAAATAGTGTATTCTATTTTATTTTACTGCTGAGCCTTAATTTTAAGACAGCAGCCCATGATGTAGAGCCCCTTTAAGAAAAAAGATGTAGTAGTTCTTCGCACCTTGGTTCGAATGCTTCTTCCAGGAGCGACGTTTCTCTTTGGTGTCCGAGTATTATTTCCAGTTGAAATTCTCTCCATGGCTGTTCTACGGGCAAACGCTTCGACCATTAAGACGTCACTGGGAAAGTTTTGTACTCCCCCAGCAGGAACCGCTAGGACCTTCCTGCAGAGAGGACAACAAAATTGCTGTTTGAACACCGGGTTAGTCGATTGGAGTTCGCCGACTAATTGCTGGAGACACCGAGTGCAGAACGTGTGACCACACGGAAGGAGCCGAGGCAGACGAAAGTCTTCCAAGCAAATCGAACAGTCCGTTGAAAGGGCTTCTAAAGCTTCTCCAAAGCTCCTTTGCATTTCACTAGAAGCTACTACTCTCAGCGTGAAATTCCAACTAACTCTAAAGATAAGACAAAAGATACACGCAATATCGGATTACGGACAGGACTGAATTCTTTCTTATGAATGAAACCATGCAGTTTAATAATGAAGAATAATTACTACGTTTAAGAATATTTACTAATAAGGGCATCTGACTTAAACCAAAGGCTAAAAAGTTGTATCCATAATCCATATACACAGAGGCGCGTTTACAGAAAATGGGGCCCTAGGTGCAAACATTTTGGGGGCCCTTCTGAACGTGTGGAGTGAGCAGCGGCGGCGATCTTGTTTGACAGGTGGGGATCACGGAACACTTTTGAACGGATCTGATAAAAAAAGAGGTGAATTTCTTTTTACCTTTTCCTTGGTGTTTCTTCAAAATGGGGATGCAACTGTATACTGTGTCCCTACTGTCAGTTGCCTCCTCTTGGTTTTATAAATTCAAAAATTTTCCTTGGGTTATAACCCTGCACCTGGATTTTGCCTCCTCTTGAACGGTGAATCCTGGCCCAAGAGAAGAAATTTAAGAAGAAATCCCCAAAAAGGTTATCAATTTCTTTGGGGCAGCAATCTCCAAAAAATGTCATCAAATTTTTTTAAAGAAATCTCCCAAAAACAGGTCATCAATTTCTTTGGGCAGCAATCTCCAAAAAAGGTCATAATTTTTTTTTCAAGATTTTTTGCCTCCTCTTGAATTTAAGTCTGGCTACTCTCCTGTCTACTCTTAAAGCTGTGGTCTTATTGTCCCCCTCGACCGCCCGGGATCGCCGCCCATGAGATTAAGAGTCTGAAACTCTGGTGGTGTTTAGCCAATCATGTGCAATAACCCACGAAGTTGAACTTGAAACCGTTTTTGTGAGTGTTATTGACCCTGCAATCAGGGCATATTTTAACTGTATAACTAGTGGGACAAATGTTGCAGGAGTTTTAAGATTTGTCCCAGTAGTAAAACGCATTGTCTCTTCCCATGAGATGAATTCCCAAAAAGGTCATCACATTTTTCAGAGATGAATTCCAAAAAAGGCATCACATTTTTCAGAGATGAATTCATCAACCAGACCCATGGCCGACTTTGTTCCAGTAGTCTAAATCTGTTAAAATATGCACTGCCTGCAATTATGATTACTTATAGAAGCTATTTCCAGGAATGTGAGGTTATTTGGTAAAAATGTTATATTTTATAATTGAAAAAAATATTTTCATTCGTTTGGGGCCCTCCGAGATTTGGGGCCCCACGTCTTTACTCTATGGGGCCTACCTTAAAAGGCTTAATTCCTATAGGCCCTACAAGTGATAGGCTACAATGCACATAATTATACAAGAGAACAGAATTGACGCTTGATAAATAGCTCGACTTCACAACAGGAACCCATAGACACAGAAATGGGAAGTCAGCCAAAATAATGCAAATTCAATACTAAAAGGAAACACATCGGCATCTATTCATAGTGAGCTCAGCAATGGCACAAGCGTCAAATATGGATATGCCACAGCACCAGCAATACTTTGTCAAGAGGCATGGACACACATAAGGTCTACTCTACTGAATACTCGATGGCAATACTAAACCCACAATTTTCATGTTCAACTCTGCATACGCGAACATTTTGTCCGTTACCTAAAGTGCGCTACATTACATGTCTGGATATGTACATAAATGCACGCATTCATACATCAAGCGACCGTTGGACTGTCAGTCCAAATACTTAAAAAAATTTGATAAGGGTTGACTACATGGTTCTGACAACTTTGACAAGCAGTACCGAATGCCCCTCGTGAAAGCTGATTCATTGAAATAAGAAACAACAAAGCGTTTGTGTACTTCCTTGGATTAACTTACAGTCTGAGCCGTCATTCGATGCTTAGCTGATGTTCGTTACTTTGACATGGCTTCAGGAAGTGCTAAGCTAAGAAGATCTGCCGAAGAACAACTGTCGCCTCTTGACACTATCAACAAGAAACGCCAATCGGATGTCGACAAATGCTGAACAAATCGAAAGAGATTAAACTCAAATGCGGTTGCAAAAGTAAACCGTCCTACGACAAAAATTATAAGTGAATTCAAAGAAATTAATTCACTAAAATTATATTCAAATTAAAACGATGGAAGCTTTAACACGAATAATGGCGTCCCATATGTTGCGATTTGCGACGTTACACATTACATTACGTCACATTACGTCACGCGCAGTCACGTGACAAAAGATGTCTGGAGCCACTCACCGGAGCATGGTGAAAACTGACTTGGATCAGGCTTCGTCCTGCTCAGATAATATTAATAAGGTTCTGAGGACAGATTATTATGGATGAGTGATCACAGGCAGTTTCTTCATCGGTTATGAAAGCTTTGAGATTAGAGTCCGCAGATTCAGAGGGTCTGAGCAAATGCAAAAATCCAATTTGTGATAGGTCGTATGAGGAAAGGACGGTAGTCCGTAAGCCAAGAAGGCAGGAAGTGGCTGTGAGAAGGACGCGCGACATAGGCCTATGTCAAAATGCCATTCCAAATTGGCTAAGATGCCTGATCCCTTAAATTGTAGTTGCAGTAGCAATAATAGTAGTAGTAGCAGGGCTGTAGTCGAGGGTATACGCGGGTATACAGCGTATACTTACCTCTAGAGAAATTTGAGAGCGTATACTCAGCGCTCGAGACGAGGGTATACGCGGGTATACAGCGTATACTTACCTCTGAGGATGAAAGTTTGAGAAAAAGAGAGGTTTTTCAAGGTTTTCAGGGCGAATGACTAAAAAAAAAAAAAAAAAAAGGTCATCAACTTTTTCAGAGACGAAATCGTAAAAAGTCTGAAAATTTTCAGAGAATTGGTGAAAAGTCTGAAATTTTTCCTAAAAAAAGGTCTTCAAATTTTTTTGGACGCCGCTGGTCACCGGCAGCGTATACTCACCTCAAATTTTACCACTACAGCCCTGAGTAGTAGGCTTAGTAGTACTAGTAGGCCCTAGTAGGCTAGTAGACGTTGTAAGAGGTAGACAATTTCTTGAGGGTCTCCAGAAATTTGAGTTAGGCAGCGCCCCAAGTTCTTAATGAAATTCACCCCATTGATATTGATGGGACCAAGAGTCTCAAATGCCAATAGTATAAGTGGTATGTTGAGAGGAGCTGACTGTTCTATAGGCATCTTTTTCATGGATGCCTCCAGTTCCGCAGCTGCCCCGGCTGCTACTATTGCTGCTGCTGCTGCTACTACTACCTACTACTACTACTACTACTACTACCACTACTACTACTACTACTACTACTACTACTACTACTACTACTACTACTACTACTACTACTACTTCTTCTACTACTACTAGTACTACTACTACTACTACTACTACTACTACTACTACTACTACTACTACTACTACTACTACTACCACTTCTACTTCTACTACTACTATACTTTTACTACTATAATTTTTATTTAGTTTCAGTCCACCTAAGTCTGCAATAATATTAGAATAAACTGTTCATCTGTCATCTCCCCTATTTTTCTACACAACAGCTGTGTCATATTTTTGATGATAGATGTGCCATAAAACTCAAAACTCTGCCTAACCAATACATACTCATCGCTGAGGCGTCTATCTGTCATCCAGGTTGCAACTTCCCTTGACGACCCACTAAACCGAATTCGGACGGGTCGGGATTGCTGTGCATACAATCTTGCTCAACGGGGACAGGCCGTTGATCCTTCGTGCAGCCTATTTATGGCGCACAGTGTCGATGTGTCTTAGCAAACGTGTTTTAACGGCTGACTATTGACTCTTCGTATAGCTGTTGATACCTCTTGTAACTGGCTATAAGCACAGACCGCAAACGTTAACAGCAGGATATTCGAAATATTCTATTGGCTACATCGACTGCCGTCTATTTCAAAACTTTGCCGCATTGCTCGTTCTCATTGTGGTTCTTTTTTAAATGTACGCTGCAACACGCTGATCCTCACCAGCCATCGCAACGATCGCTATAGGAATAAAATCGTCAGAAATATATCACCGTCCGTTTGAAGTCTGATCCTTTTATCTCAATCAACGCACCATATCTAAAATATCCAGGTGCATTTTGCTGATTTGATCTGATTCTTCGTCATTTCGATTTCTTCAAACCTAAGTATGTAAGTGGGGGGAGCTATGCAAAAATGTGAGAATTAGGCCTACTGGCCGCTTGTTTATCTCTTCAGCTGCTTCCTTTAGGCGACACTTAGGCCTAACTAAACCATGGTTGTTGCTGTTTTTAATGTCTTACCTTCTGCCTCCTTAAAATCAATTCAATCTGGGATAAGTTCGGGTCTTCTCAAAGTCTCATCTTTCATCATTCAGCAAACATTTTATGCTCTCAACGAGGCTTTATTGACTGACCCACCCTCCTTCGTTTAGCATACAACGTCTTCCTATTTTTTTTATCTCCTAATGAACCTCTGTGGAAGGGACTTGGTTGCGGAAGTTTCCTTCCTTCGCAAATTCAAACTGAAACTCGTTTAATTTCCTTCGCCTATTAATCCAACCTTAGAGTAAGTTGAAAGACATAGTTACACTGCCTCACCTTTATAAAATTACTTAAATAATCATAGAATACCGAGACCTCGCGCTCCGTTTAGCCAGGTTTGTAACTGCTACGTCCACTCTGGTCCATGCTTTTATCACGGCCCGAGTAGACTACTGCTCCTCTCTCTATATTGGCCTACCTGCGGTGCGTCTGGCCTGTCTTGAACGCATCATGCGTGCTGCTGCCCGACTTATTGGTCGGATATCCAAGTTTGACCATGTGTCCGACTTCATGCTCCGGGACTTGCATTGGCTACCGGTTCCCCTGCGCATCCAGTATAGGATTGCCTCCTTGGTCTGGCGCTGCCAGCTGGGCATCGCTCCAGCCTATCTGAGGTCCCTCTGCCTACCTGCCGGTGAGACCCGTGGTCGCTCACTCCGCTCTGCGGAGAGGGGGTGCTTGTTGTGCCATTTGCTCGTACTGCCACCATGCAAAATCGGGCCTTTTTGGTGGTTGGTCCTGTGGTTTGGAACGGGCTCCCTCTGGAGCTGCGTCTCCTCCCGAAAACCCAACCCGAGTCTTTCTACACTGCGTTAAAAACTGTTCTTTTTGTTCGTGCTGAAGTCGGGAGCGCCTCTGAGTAGTCCCCTTGAAGACGCGCTATATAAGTGCTCAAATGAATGAATGAATGAATGAATGAATTTAGGCCTATTTAACGACGCCGTCATATCGAAGATGATTGACGTGTTTAGCCTGGTATGAGTGTACATGTATATATACCATCCCGCTTGTACCTCCTCGATTAACATCCCAGTCCCAGCTGATTGCTTACGAAGCTTCTCTGACTCCCTAGTCGCTAGGAGCCTCGCTGTCCCAGATCCCTCAATGTTCAACTATGTATTGAACCTTTCTGCTATAAAAGTTGCCTATGCCTCTGAGCCCGAGCTAGTGAGGAAATCCGCAGAAACACACATAAATAAATAAAATAGACTTTTCCGATGTTGTAGAACGTTCTCATATGCGTAATTGCGGAATTCCCTAAGTAAGTAAGTAAGTAAGTAAGTAAGTATATTCTTTATTTTTACCGGCTGCAAGACGCACTCCGGTGTACATACAATATATAAACAGCTGTCATCAAGTCAATATGAATACAGTATTCTACATATAAAAGTTTTTTCATGTTATTATCAGCTATTGGTAAAACTCGGTCATGAGAACGGGGCCGGAGAGAATATGCCATAAGTTTTTTTAGGTGAAAGTAGCTCGTGGAGGACATGGCCAGGGTTTCCTAGAACCGTCGTAAACAGACGAGTGTCGGCTTTAAGGCACATTTGTTCAAAGGTTTGACTGTCACCGGGGAGATATTTATGACGAATCAATCTCTTTATAACAGACTGAAGCTTACCCCTGTCCGTCTGGCTCGCAAAGTCCCACCATGCAGGGGATGCATACAGCAAGCGAGCCAGTATTTTTTCGAAGCTTTTTCGAAGTTTTTATTGAAGTTCTTTTGGGATCACGCTTCGAGTAAAATACCTTAGATAAATAACTACACTACACGCTGCACAACATTGAACATTACCGAGTTCGAGATACTTCGAGCTTCGGTTTCAGGCAAGTCTAAGTGCTAAAAACTGTCCTAACTTACCTCCAATTCGATTCTATGTAATAACACAGCCTTGCTTCCTAGGTTTCACCAGCTGTAGATATTGCCATGAATTCCGGCACCGCATGTTCACGTTCATCATTGTATCTAGACGCCTGTATTTCTGTCGCTCAATCTGTCTCAGCATTTTCTATTGCTTGTCCTATACTACGTTTATTGAAGTTCTTTTGGGATCACACTTCGAGTAAAATATGTCGACACTTGATTATCTGCTATCCAACCAATGGAATGCTGCTCTATTCGAATTAACCCGAAGCCTTACAGCACATGAAGGAATGACTTGGCGCTGTTGTTGCCTCTGACCTGATCGTTTCTATCGTTACTGTGCTGTAACAACAAAGGAAGCGACCAGTTCTGTCTCTTTGCGATTTATCTTTGCGATTTTAGCCGTGGCAACTCAGGCTTAATCAGACTGAGTCCCCGTTTGGTCAGAAGTTCCTGAAAGGTCTTGTGTCTATATTCGACAGACTTGTTGTCCTCGAGACCAAGGTCTTGGTCTCGAGTGCACTCGAGTTCGTTTTTAAAAGTCTTGATCTTGGTCTTGAGACCAAAAGTCTTGGTCTTGGTTTTGAGGTTCAAAGTCTTGGTCTTGGTCTTGATGCTCAAAGTCTTGGTCTTGGTCTCGCAAGACCAAGACCAAGACTCGGCTGTCAATATGAACAGACATTTCACAGAACTTAAGAATTTAAAAATTTATCAACCCGTTCGCGTCATACGACAAATAGGCCTATCTACGGACGGATACAAGTCTCCTTGGTCAGGAAATCACATCGGCAGCAGCAACTAAGTTACTCTGTATCTGGAAGCCCTGCCGAGACTTGTTTCTAAAGCCAGACGATCTGATAACCCATGGGGGGGATTTCAAAAAGATACGAGTTCTACATTTACATCCAGTGTGGTTGAAAAGCTACCGTACTGTGTGTGTCAACGACTTCAGCACCTATACAACTTAGTGGTTCACATGGCGGAAATTTTATGAGACCCCACACATGGTCAGAAAATTCTTAGGGAATTGGTTTTTATAAAATACAATAGGCATTTGGAATAACATTTTGCATGAAGAACTTTTGTAAATACGAATTCGGAATTCTTTGCAATATGCATTTAAAGTTAAGTTGCTTGAATAAAATGAAAGGCTAACATTTTCATTAAAATAGCAAGTAGTCCGACTTTACAATTTTTTTAAAGAAAAAAAGTCGACCTGATTGCGATTTTTTGGGTCTTGGTCTTGGTCTTGAGGTTCAAAGTCTTGATCTTGGTCTTGGTCTCGAGGTTCAAAGTCTTGGTGTTGGTCTCGAGGTTCAAAGTCTTGGTCTTGAGGTTCAACGTCTTGGTCTTGGTCTCGAGGTTCAAGTCTTGGTCTTGGTCTTGAGGTTCAAAGTCTTGGTCTTGGTCTTGAGGTTTAAGGTCTTGACAACAAGACTGATATTCGAAGATACACGATGTACAATGATGGGTTATAATTAACCGTCTTATACAAACCTCAATCCAATAAACTCGTTAGAGACATTGCATGTGGGCGCTAATGTGAAGAAATACAGCCAGCAATTCAACGACTTGGAACATTTCGAAGCTGTAAAAATGGTGAAATCAAAGCCTATTTACTGGTAAGATTTTCTCGGCGTGAATCTCTCAAATAAGCTCAGATATTTATTGGGATCTGAAACGAGTATTATATAGGCCTATTATCGAAAAAAGCTATTGCGTTGAATCCTGAAAATCGATTCACAAGTTTATCACTAGCACGAATTACCATTTAGGGGGAGAATTATCAGCTCAGATAAATGTAGGCCTACATGAGAATCGCCAGCAAGAGATTCGGAGAGGCAATATATGTGGGCCTCCGTAGGAATTGCCAGCAACAGATTCAGATAAATATAAGCCAGTCTTGTTGCCAAGACCTTAAACCTCAAGACCAAGACCAAGGTTTTGAACCTCAAGACCAAGACCAAGACTTTGAACCTCAAGACCAAAACCAAGACTTTGAATCTCGAGATCAAGACCGAGACTCAAAAAATCGCAATCATATCCAGACTTCTATTCCTTACTGAAAAATTGTCACGTCGGACTACTCGCTATTTTAATGAAAACATAATTCTTTATTTTATTCAAAACAGCTCTAAATACAGACTGCAGAGAGTTTCAAATTCGTATTTACAAAAGTCCTTCGTGCGAAATGTTATTCTAAATGCTTGTTACATTTTATAAGAACCAATTCTCTCAGAATTTTCTAACCAATACGTGTCTTGTGGAGCCTCATAAAAATTCCGCCATGTGAAAAATACTTTCTACAGATTCTGATGTCGCTGACACAAACAGCAGCTTTTCAAGCACTGGATGTAAATGTACAAATATAGAGTCTTTTCTAAAAATCTTCCCAAAGTTTGTTGGACCTTCTGGCTTCTGAAACAATTAAGTCTCGGCAGGGCTTCCAGAAAAAGCGTGACAGCATAACTGTTGCTGCTGCCGATGATTTTCCTGACCAACAAGATTCGTATCCGTCATTAGGTCTACTAGTTATTAGATGTCGTATGACGCAGACACGCTGGGCCTCATTCACACCATGCAAATTCGTATTTAGCAACTGTGAACTTAGTTTTGTGTAGGCCTACAGTCTTGCAGTGCGAGATATTGCCGTATATATTTAGTGCGTTTACTTTAGTTTCGCGTGTATATATACAGGGTGGGCCAGTAGGAATGCACCAACTTTGAATGGATATAACTTGAACAATTGTTAACCGAACATCGTGCCCAATATACTAAATTGAAAGTAATCATCCACTCTACTACTGTGTCAAATCTTGCACTGATATACGGCACCACTGTTATAAAATTTCGGTGCGGCGCACACCTCTCAATTTTGAATGTAAATATTGAACATCATGACGCCGCTCGCGGAAGAGGATAGAATTTTAATCCGAATTTTAAGAGCAGAAAAAGGATACAATGCACATCAGATGATGATAGAATTCCCTTCTAGAAAATGGAATAAATATGCTCTAGATCGATTGATTAAACAAACTGATGCTACGGGAACGTCTAACAGCCGCAACTGTGGTCGCAAACGTTCTGCGCGCACAGCAGCGAACATTGCACAAGTCCAAGAGTTAATTTCCAGCCAAGACAACAATCCAGGGACGAGTAAGAGTCCGAGCACGTGGTGGACATTATTGAGTATTTGTTTGACTGATGGTAAATTCACTCAAGATATTAATTGTTAGTACTAAGTGACTGTTTAGAACTGACGTCTTCAGTTTCAGACTTTTGTTTTTTCTTGCAGTTTTATGGCCAGAAAATGGCACATCGAATATTAATAGCATTATCTCATAAAGTCGTAATATTATCTCGTAGATATTTTGCATAATCAAAAAATGGATAATTATCTTCAATCTGATATATTGGACAAGACGCTCAGATAAAAATTGTTCAAGTTATAAGGCGTCAAAGTTGGTGCATTCCTACTGGCCCACCCTGTATATATATATGATAGATGTATCACGTTTAGTTGTACTGTCTTAGCGAAGCGCGTGGTTAGCTGATCTCAGCAGGCGGCCGCGCTATATGTATATAATTAGATTCCGCTTCTAAGGCGCACAGCACAGGTGTCTAAGAAGGGCGCGAAGATTTATGCTGACTGTAGAAGTTTGAATTTGTGTGTTCTCTGTAGAAGTGTTGTTGACTAGGTGAAATTGAATTCATTTCTGTTTATAAAAGAAAAGATATTAAAACTGTGTTGGTGATTAATGTAGGCTATGCTACACAGTAGAAATAAAACTACTTATACGTAAATTTAGTGTGAATCAATGAACATTAAATAGGCGTAAGTACGAAGAAAACAAGGAAGTTGTTAGAAGGATTGTCAACAGAAGGAAAGGGTTGACAGCAACTGTATTAGTAATTATTTGACAATTTTGTTATTTCTTGCATTTCGTTAAATGACTGTTCATATTGGCAGTCGAGTCTTGCAAGATCAAGACCAAGACTTTGAACCTCAAGACCAAGACGAAGACCAAGACTTTGAACCTCAAGACCAAGACGAAGACCAAGACGTAGACCTTGAAGATGTAGACTGAAGATTGTTCACTACAGGAACGATAAGTAGGCCTAAGCCAGGGCACTTAGACACGTCAGAATGTCAGTTTTCCCGATGTTCCACTGTCCGCATGACACGAAGTAATTGTTGTTATTGTACTTACTATTATGTTATTGTACAATAGCTATAGTTATTGAATCTTCATATGAAGTCACCTGTTTGTTTCCTATGTGATCTTTGGAGTTTATTGATAATAACCTATGTATTTGTCCAAAACGAATGAATGTCCCTACTTTGATATGCATAATATATTTAACAAATATTTGTAAATTATTATAAAGTCAATTGGAGCAATTGATTAGTCAATTACTTTAATAATTGGAAGTTAATTGTTTGCGTCCCTACCTTGATGCGCAGATATTTAGTAACATAGGGTATTAGCCATAGTCCTATGAGCGAAAAGCCCTATAAGCGATGGTTCCTATGAGCGATAATCCTAGAACCCATGGCAGATGTCTTCGCTTTGCCAAATCCCCCTCGACTTTGTTTGAATAACTGAAACTCATAATTAATGTGCGTATGAATTAATTGGACTGAAGCACCATTGTCCTCGATTGCGGGCGTAGCTCATCACTTTATTTTGACCACATATCAGTAGAGGTAACAGCAGAATTTTATTAAAATAAAAGCACAATATAATCAAGGAAGAACGATTTTGAGGCATAACCCGATTCACGTAAACGAATTCTCAATGTATATCGCATATTATGTCTTTAACGCAGTTGTTATTTAAAATTGCAGGTATTAATAGTCATGGCACCCATTCCAAGAGATACCGAATTAACATAAATTGTCCCCATGGTCAGCCAACTTTCGAGTGGTTCAATCTTCGGTGAAACGGAAGATAGTTAAGGCTTTGGTCTTGGCAATTTTATCAATATGAATACGAACAATCTCATTCCTCTCGCTCTCGTAGTGCAAGTCTTCGAGAAAAAGGGTTCCCAGGCCAGTATCATACTGCTGCAGACTGTAAATACCCAGAAGATTAAATTCAGAATCTAAAAGCTCCAATCTTTTAAACGGTTCACTTATCATAATTCTACCATGAATATCCGCAAAATCCACAGTACTCTCGTCACTAATTGATGAATCATACCTGCGCACCTCGCTCCCATTCGTATCAGACTCAAATAGAGTTGTATGGTAATCTCGGTCGTTGACATAGGCCAGCACAATGTTTCCATTTGATTTCTGCATTACGCCTTTATAGCTTTCCGCATCACTAGGCCTTGGGGACTTTATTTCGTGTTGCAAGGAACCATTCGCATCATATATGCTTGTTACAAATTGATCACCTTCTTCCTCGTATGAAAGGATTACTAGGCTACCATTGGCGGAGACGCGTATCATGGAAATTGGCAGCCTGTGATTCTGTATCCATGGGGTCATGTTATACTGATTTTCTTCATCTTTCTCAATGCGTAAGACTGATAGGTAGAGGACTTCCCTTTCTAAGCCTACATACACGCAGTTTGACACGTTGCAAGCTGCCATGTACAAATTGTACATCGGTTTTTTATTTCTTGGTAGCTGGATGACATCGTTCGGTTTTACCCTATTGTTGATCTTGTTGCGGTTGTAAACATTGATACAATGATCTTCTTCAAGCAGTAGAAATATTTCATCATTCATTGTAGTCACACGGCTGCTTCCTGGCTTGATTCGAAACTCCGAAACAGTTTCCAGACGAATCGTCGATTCGGCTGAAAATATATAGTATATTCTGTCTTATTTATTGAGCAAAAGAAAGGACATATATTAAAACAAATATTGTTAAAACGTTAAATATAATTATCAAAGTATATGCATTCAACCGTTTAAAGATTATAGTCAGGAAATTGACTGTGCTATACATGATACTTCAAACGTCTAGGAGTTGCATTATGCTCAATTAATTTCAAACTTAAAATGAACTTGAATCGTAGATACACTAATAGATACACATAAATCGTAGATACACCCAATATACATAGATGATACACTGCATGTATCGGACGACGCGCGGGAAAGTTAAATATTGCACTCAGAATGCACGGAACGTGCGTTAGTATGAGATGTACCACGATGTATCATGTGCTTCTACTGCATACATGTATGTAAGCCTTGTAAGGCGCCCTGCGTGGCTGCCGTTTCTACTATATGTATGTTCACTGCACAGCGCAGTGCGTTTGCAGGCGCTTAATTAAAGAACAGATTATTATTATTATTATTATTATTATTATTATTATTATTATTATTATTATTATTATTATTATTATTATTATTATTATTATTATATTATAGACTTATCATGTGTTATGTATTATTGTTCGTATAGGGACGTGCGACAGTCTTGTGGGAAGCTGTGCCCATAGTTTTAATATTACGGCGCTGAATTGTTAATCGAGAGGCGGAGTTCAAGTTCCAGCCAGAGCAGAAATTTATAGTCTAAGATTTCTGCTCATTTTTGCACATACAGCCACAGAGAGCACCAGCTGACCGTACAACGTCAGTTGGAAGAGTAGGTCGAGGCAGTGGGCTGGCCCAGGGCCGGATTAACCACTCGGGGGTCTATGCTAATTATATACGAGGGGCCCCTTGCGTATTGAGCGTGGAATGTAAAGAAGGTTCAATGCTGTGTTCTGCGCTGCTCAAATTAGTATAGTCAATGCACCTAACACAGCATTAACGCTTTGCGTTTTGGGACTCTATCTAAGGTTGTTTTAAGTGCTTGTTACGGTATGGTGACAATTGTAATTGTAACCGAAAACTTATATAGCGCCACTCAGATCAGCGGCGCTTTCAACTCGCATCGATGCCAGCACCGACAAAAGGAAAGTTTTCAGGCGTCTACGGAACTGGCAAGAAGCTCTTGGCGGAGAAACAAGGGGAGACAGTTCCAAGAATATAGAATAATTATAATCAAGCAGAGTATAAAATAATTATAATCAAAATTTGAATCTGTTCTCTTCAATGTTAACAGCTCAGAAACATTTGCGACTTTTAGCCGCTGTAGCTTTAAACTGTGTAATGATGTCATCAAATGAAATCAAGTTTATGGGACATAGAAATTTGCAGTTTATTTTTAATAAGTCCCATCTTACTGAAACAGCTCTAACCTGAACAGTTGGAGGTCATCAATGACATGAACATACACAGAGCAAGAGAAACATTAGGGAATTTTTTAGAAGGTTCTCTGTATGCAGTAGCATAGCTAACACAACAGTTGTGGCACAACCTCTTGATTTTGCAAAATCAGTAAATTAAACCATCTTGATAGGGATATGTCTCTTGTGTATGTCATGGCCACTGGCCAGCCTGACAGGGACGTCATTTGAGGGCAGGGGGCATTTGCCCCCTTCATTTTTGAAAAAAAGGAAAAAGATGGAACAAGAAAAGGAGGAAGAAGACAAAGGTAAAAAAAAAAAAAAAAAAATGATACTCAATTTCAGGGACGTCATATCATGCAGCATTGGCTTACAGTTTTGCACATCTAGACTAAATACAAAACTTAACTAGCTGGCCAAGTTCCCCCGGAAAAATACTCAATGACATCTTCCCCCTCCCCGAAAAAGCTGAAATGACGTCCCTCCAGCCTGGTGGAAAATTGTCGAACCTGTGAGGCTCTAATCAGTCAAAATCTCCTACAACTTGGAATATATGACGTAGGCCTACTTCACTGCAAGCGTGAATTCTCTGCCTTAGCGACGTCAACTTGTCTGCAATAGCTAAATAAGTTTCAGCACGAAACTTTTCTCACCGTTGCAAGATAAGGGCGCTTCAATGTGTATGTTAGAAAACAAATCGCTTCGGAATAGAAACAAAAGTGGCTTCAGCATAGATTATATTTAAGACCGAAAATGTTGAGCCAATGAAGCGCATGATTGGTTACATCAAAGATCTTAGACAAAGACTTAGAGTAGGCTAATAAGATCTTTGGGTGCATGGCTGACATTTAAAATTTGCAATTTGGTTAGTGGAAATTCTTCCTTAAACTGAAAATAGCGACTCTTTTCTGTGAACAAATAATTTTTCGGTGCAATAAATTCTGTCCTGCAGTATTCGACTCCTGTAAGCGGGGGCCCATGCATGCTAAAGCATATTGAGCATACTGGTTAATCCGGCCCTGGGCTGGCCACGTCCTCAATTCGTAAATAAATTCTAAAAATCTAAGCGCTACTTAAATGCTTATGGGTCATCCATAAAGGACGTCCGCAATGAGGGTGAGGGAGAGGTCATTCAAACGCGGAGAGGGGGATGGGGTTTATCACCAGTGCAGACGTCCGCATCTAAATTTGGTAATTTGTTAGTTTTTAAACAACTCTTTGTTTCAACCCCGAAAGACGAAATGGTCATTGAGGTGATTGCCTAAAACCTCATGCACGGTATAAACCTTGCTGCGACTTAAAAGTCTTTTATTACTGCACATCCTGATACGAAACCCGAACTGTCACTTAAACGTGCACAGGAACTGTGGAATAATTGTCAAAAGAATGATGACATTAAAAATTGGCTTTGGCGTACGGACGTCCGCAAAGGGGAGGTCAATTGCGGACAAAAGGAGGGATGGGTCCAAAGTAGGTCATATTTTACGAAGGTCCTTTAATCCTTTATGGATGACTCCTTATTCATGGATGCCTCACTTTCATCTTAATTAAGAGTTCTGACGCATTGACCTTAATTCCAATTTTAGGTCTTATAATATCCTAAGCAAGAATAAAGCTTATTTAATATTAAGAATAACGCTTCTTTATTTCATGAACTAACCAGTGCCGTCTAGAATTCTGTTGAGTTCATTTCGAAAGAAGTTGGTCGTAAGGATGCTGTTCCATTGCGAGCATACAGTTTGAAGGCGGCTAATAACCAGATCAGCTTTTTCTTTCCACACACGTTTGGCCAGCTTCAAACCCTTCACTTCCATAGCTACGGCTTTAACGAGGATACATTGAAGTAGCTCGATCGGTAGATCTTGTAGCTACAGATATCAGATATCACATCTGTTTACACGATTATTTATAACTCCTCAACAAGCATCAAGAAAGGGGAAGATCAATCAACCAAGCCGTAAACACTGAAGCAATCTAAAGAGTGGACACTTTAGATGTAAAATTACATTATTTTTTCATACCAATTTCATTGATCATCCTCGCCGAATCACACGACCAACGCAACATATACAGTAAGCTGATCGCCGTCTCCTGCGGTCAACGACGGCAACCTTTAATTACTAATTGAAACGATCACTATAGGGCGTCTGAGGTAGTTACTACTAAAGTTCTAAATTCGCCTTCGTCTTCTGTTTAAGACCAGTGAGTGACGCGTTTAGATAGGCCTATGTACGTTGCTGCCTTTACATCAAATCCGACCGTTTCCTTCTTAAGTATAGGGCCTACGTAAACAGCTACTTGTATAGAGAAAAGCACTGAAAATGACAGACTAATACTATAAACCACACTTCAAGTCATTGACAAAGTTTAGATGCACAGAAGATTTTTTAATTGCGTTCTAATGCCATATAGCTTACCGTTGTGTCACTCAGCAGTGCATGGGTCAGTTTTGCACGTTTAGCATTTTTCTCTTGTTGGGACTCTGCTTCAAAATAGAAATAAATGCAATTTTATTCAAACACAATTACTTGCTTCCATTGTTACATTGAATTTAATATTATGAGGCTATGCTAATTATGGTCACGTAGAGATATGTTCGTCTTCTGTGTTCGTCTTTCGCGTTACTCATCATTCATAAACCAAGAAATACTGAGCTGTGGATTGACTATACATCGTTCTATTTTAGCGTTACCAAATTACACAAAAAACTGGATCTTTGAAATAACAATAACATAATTATACAGCGTACGATTGAAAACTTCCGTGCATAAACTTACGGTCTGATCCTTCATTCGTTTGCTCATCACTACTCGATTCAGCAGCTGTTCGTTTCTTGGACATGATATAAGGACAGAACTAGATTAATCAAGGAAACCGCGTACGACAAAATTAATATGATGCAATAATAAAAGGAAATAAATTAAAATATGCCATGATGATTTTAGTAGCAATCGAAGTTAGATAATTAGTAAGTGGCGTCTTGGAACTACGTATTGTGACGTCACACAGTGGACGTAATGTTTCACGCTTTGTAGGCCTATTCATTAGTTTGGACCGATCAGGCAGGAGACAGGGACTATCTAAGCATCATCATCATCATCATCATCATCATCATCATCATCATCATCATCATCATCATCATCATCATCATCATCATCATCATCATCATCATCATCATCATCATCATCATCATCATCATCATCATCATCATCATCATCATCATCATCATCATCATCATCATCATCATCATCATCATCATCATCATCATCATCATCATCATCATCATCATCATCATCATCATCATCATCATCATCATCATCATCATCATCATCATCATCATCATCATCATCATCATCATCATCATCATCATCATCATCATCATCATCATCATCATCATCATCATCATCATCATCATCATCATCATCATCATCATCATCATCATCATCATCATCATCATCATCATCATCATCATCATCATCATCATCATCATCATCATCATCATCATCATCATCATCATCATCATCATCATCATCATCATCATCATCATCATCATCATCATTAATCCCCTGACGCCAGCCATTTAGCGGCGATGGTAGGAATAAATGATCTCCACTGTCCACGGTTATTTGTCAAGTCCATTGCTGTTCTTAGTGTTAGTCTAAGTGATGTTATGCCTTCATTTTTATTGCCAATCCAGCGTAGTCTTCGTCTGCCTTTGTTTCTGTTTCCATCGAAACTTGCATGCACTGGCGTAAACTTGTCCAAAATATTGGGGGGGAGCATGGGGTCTGGACCAGAGGTGCAAAAAAACAAGCTTTTTCAAGATGAAAAGTTGCTTTCTTTTTGTTTGTTTTTTTCACGGTTTTTGTTGTTTTGGTTGTTTTGAAGATTTTCGGATTTCGGATCATAGGCCTATTATATGAGATTTATACAGAGTGGTCTTATTAGCACTGCACTGCTGCTCAGCTTAAAATTGTTCCATTCTGATTGTCTGAAAGCATATTTGTCTTACTGGAGGTTCCATACACTGATTAGGATGGAGTAGCGGTCAATTCCTAGAGAATGAGAGGATATGTTTCGATTAAACTTCAAAGGTGAAATGTGCAGGGCTGAGGATTCGCCCAGGTTTAACATGAGTACCCTGACCATTATACCAAAGTTATATTACTCCGTGAGATAACCTAATGATCCTCCAATGCAATTGCCTATTTTGTAAGTTTTTTCAGCTTCCCATAATCTTGAACGGACATTGAAATTGACTACAACCAGTGAATTGGGTCTTTGATGATGGCCTGGTATTGCAGTTCAATAGCCTATTGCTATAGTATGAAGCACAAAATTGCGGTATTAAACCCGACTTATTAATACCATTAAATGTTGCTTTACTGATGTAGTTGGAGGATAAACTGCAGCGACAGGATGGCTCATTAGTTTCACGTTTTAGTTTTCAGCTCTAAGTTTTATTAACAGTGGCCCTTTTGTCGATCATATCAACCAATCTGCTGCACGTAAGCTGTTATATCATAGAAACGTAGCAATTTAGCAACATTGGCTCCGGGTGAAGTCGGATGATTCTCGGAAAATGATAATCGCCAGTGAATCTTATAGTCGCCTGCTTAATTGTTTCCATGATTAATAACCTTTTGATGATTGTGTTGACCCGACTTTCATCCTAGTTCCAGATTCATACCATATAATGTAAGTTTCATGGTTAGTGCTATTTCAAAGCTGAGGCACGCGAAACATATTTCGACGCACAGTAAAGTAAAGTCTTCTGGGCAGTGACCATAGACTGTAAATAGTTGTGACCCTCATCTTCCTTCCAGTTGCAAAAACATGGCAGTTCCGGTCTATGGGAGACATTGTTTACTTGCTCTAGTTGTTGTTCTTTATATAATGGTCCAGTTATTCAAAAGCTGCGCACCGCACATAAACAAGTCAGCGAGATTACATGTTTGGCCCATTTACCCCGACGTGTAATTCATCGATTGGCCGCAAGAGCCAAAGACAGGTGAACGCCTTTCATGATAGCAGGAAAGCATGTCATGCTGAATTCGTTTGATATCAGCAAATGGTGATTGACAACTGGGCTACTACTATTTAAATCCTCATCTGTAGAAGGCAGTAATGTTGCTTGCAGTGTAGATCATTACTGACCGAAGACTGGGTCTTGGTATTATGGTAACGGAATTCATAGTCTATACGTGAGTATATTTCACCTCTGCACACGGTAAGTGGGCTATTACTATAATATCTGGGTCGGTTATGCTCCAGCGCTTTCCTATGTATGGACAACTTGCATGAGTGGCATATGGATGCATATGGTAGGCCTATTACATATACGCTTATGGACGCGTTTAGGCCTACTTAAGCAGAAAGGCATACTTATTAGGATAGGTCTACTTAATAGGATAGGCCTATCTAGTTTCATATGCTGAGGTAGAGTGAGATATTTTATCAGAGGTGAGACCATGATTGGAAATGGCGGAGAAATCAAAGCGGATCAAATTGTGAGCGACATTTACACTCGGCTGAAGTGAATATACGACCATCAGAGAACCAATAAAAGATGTCATCGATAACTACGAGCTCTGCTACCGCGATAATCTCTAGAAATAATTATTAATAAATCCAGGTCTTCAGATATCATTAATCTGTGAAAAAGCATTTCGTTCTCAACATGACTGGACTGGCGGCGAACACCTTCGAGAGAGATTCCCAAATTGAGCCATTTAGAAATGTCCTGATAAATACACACAGCTAAAAGATAACATTATGATGACAAGATGACTTTATAACCCCATGATGCTTACATATGCCGTGTGTGGATCTAGCCATAGCTGTAACTCTAGCCGCCGGTTAACTAACGGCAGAAATTCGTACAAATTTGGTGAGTGAGATATTTTATCAGAGGTGGGACAATGATTGAGGAACATTGAGGAACATTGCATCCGAACTGCATGCTACTGTGACACTGGTCTCGAACTACATGGTTCTGTGACACCATTTGACTCATATTTGTTTTTCACAAAATAAAACAGGGAACGTTAACTGGCTCAAGGAGGTAACTTTTGTGGAGTCTGCTCATTTGCAGAAACGACCAGAAAACTGTAGCTCTTCTAAATCGGATGAAATATGATTTCGGTTCTAGAAACTAGGGGGAGACTGGGGATGAAAGTAACAAATTTCGAATTTCTCATGTTTTTGGTCATTTATAAATTGTGATTTTTTGCATCAAACTATAGCCTAACATGTTGGCTATGTAATGAAAAAGTATTAAAAGCTTTGTTCATCAAATATAGTCGAGACAATCAAAATAGTGAGCATCTCTGGGTGTTACAAGTTACCCCGGTATCGGGGTAACATGTAACATGAGCAGGGGCATGTTGTAACAATATTGGGGATGAAAATGTTTCTTTTTTGCTAAATTATAACATGGGAACATTTTTGTAATTGCACCTTAGAAGTAATCCACCATTTAGTTAGGTCGTTACGCAGTGTTGGATGCTTAGGTAGGTCCCTAGTTTCTTTAAAAAAAACAGAAATTGTCAAAATACCAGCTGTTGCATATTACCCTGTTCGTACGTACACACAGGGACGTATCTAGCGTTGGGCTTGGGGGTATGCTTACGGCTAAAATTCGTATGAACACTGTATAAATGTTGCCATGCTCAAGGCTTAAGCCCCCCAAACGAAAAATCGTAGCTACTTTGCTGCGTACACATGAAAAAAACATTGGTTGCCGCATTGTTGGTCATTGTTGTAATGTTCAGTATCGAGTTAGGCCTAGGTCTAGGCCTATTGTAGCCTAGAATATAATTTTTATGCTGAATATATGAGCGTTAATTAGATATGCTACTTGCAATGATCGCTAACATGTGACTCTGGACGATTTGCATACGTAGGCCTACATACTTTATATGCCAAATAACCACATGGCCTACAGTGCACCTGAGAATACAGTGCATTCTTCGTCCTTACCAAACTCCCCACACACAATGCAATTGTCATTTGCTGTAGTAAGGTCTTCCGCAGATCTGTGTATTGCTTTATACATTTTTTTGGATTTATTTGTATTCGTGTCATCATCTTCATCGATGATGTCCTCGCATAACATTGCAGCTATAGTTCATCATCCTCGTCATCACTGTCATCTGTTTCAGATTGGAGAGTAGTTTCCATTATAGCCTTACGTGCAACTTCAGGTGTCAAGTTCTTCATGTTAAATGTAACATTTTCTGCACTTGACTTCCCTTTGGCACTGAATGCACTTGACTTTTGTTTGACACTGAATGCACTTGAAATTTGTTTTTTTACTGCCACTACATTCTTTCTCTAATTGCAGCTCTTCTGGTTTGTCAGTCAGTACACAGTATAAATAATTGCACAGTACGTCGACTCCCGGCCGATGCAACAGTCAGAATGTGTGACCGATCGCCATTTTGAAAACAAAAGTTTACACGTCAATACACCGGAACCCATCACATCAAATATTTGTAATCGTTACACCAACATTGAGGTCTACACGCCGATACACCGGAATCCATCACGTAAAATATTTTTTAAACGTTACAACAACATTGAGGACTTCATTAGAATTAACAATATTATTTTTAACGTTAATTTCAGTTTAAATCTATAATTCAAAACCTAACTTTCAACATGGCGTCACCAGAAAAACTAGTCAACAGTTAGCAATGGCAGTCGACGTACTGTGTAATTATTTATACTGTGGTCAGTATGACTGCATGTCTTTTCTTAACCTCCGTTCTGCTTGCCTTCCTTTCTAATGCTCAGGATGAAGACGAACCCTTTCTGGCGAAAATATCTGTAGCTCACTTATTCCAGGCAACCTCGGTAATGATGGAGAGACTCCTGGATTGTACTTTATGGACACTGGGGCAGGTTGTAACATGGTACAACTAACCCCAGTTGGTTTGGTACAACCAACCCCGCTACTACATGGCTCTAGTTTTTATTTTATATCTTTGGAAAGCATCAACTTACGGCAATACCGCTCACACAGACGCTGCTTGAAGGACAACTCTTCTAATCATGGCAATCAGTAAAAATGTAAAACATGAATAAGCTACAGTGAGCAACAAGAAAAATAAGAAAAAAGGCAGAAATTCACTTTTATGCAACAAAATTTTGTTTTATTTATACAAAATTTATTTCTTTAAATCCTGCGAAAAACTTTTGTAAACGCTGAATTGTCGAGTTGATCCACTTTTAGATCTATGTGAGCTCGTTCCCTGCTAACCAGTAACGGCGCTCCGATGTTTGTTACATTCAACCCGTACGGTTACTTTCATCCCCAGTCTCCCCATACAGTCGATGATGTATAAGGTTCGATAACAATAGGATAATTATTTGAGCTTGCTGTTCCTGTAGTAGTAGAGATTCTGCGTATATTTTAAATAGATAGCATATCTCGTGTCGCGTCAATTATATGGGTCTTTATTTTTGTTAAGCCTGAAACTTATTCCGTATCAACTGTAGAATTTGTACAACAGGAACATATATAGATTTTCTACAATAAATTTTGTGTGTGTTTTCTTCAGTTCCAAATTATTTCATTTATATCATCATGCACTTCATTCCGCCAACATTAGACATTAATTATGAACAAGAAATATTGGCAGAAAATTCGACAACAATATCTCGAAAGCCAGAAGAAGATGCTTTTGTTCGTCACAGAGAGTTTCTCGAGGAAGTCATCGATCCAGACTTTGGACTTTTGGACAAATTGCTTGAAACTCGCACATTATCGTGGAGAGAAATCGCAGATATAAAAACCAAGGACACATTCTACAAGAGAAATTCGGAACTGTTGGATTTTATGTCTAGGAAAAAGAAATATGATCGTTTAATTAATGCTCTGACCGATACGAACCAATCGCATGTCGTCAAGTACATAAGTGCCGATGGAGGTGAGCATCGATCGCTGATCACCACCCAACCAACTAAACATCAGTTATTTCTCGATATTTTTACCACATGCAGCGATAAATTATCGGCAATTATGTTGATTTCCACATCGTATAATATTTTATTATAGTTTCTAACCTAATCCGAAATCACTGTCAAACAATACAGACCTCAGGCGCTTGCGAAACCGTGAAAGGGACACACTGCAGAGGATCTCGAGCCGCAGCGATCGAGAAAGGCGATTCCAGCTGATACGTCCAATATAGGCAGAGCGTCTGGACTGAGCTGCAGCAGTACGCATACGAGGGACAATCAGGAGACTGGGGTTGATTGGCAGCAGACCGAAGGGTACCACGACTCTGGACCGAGGAGACCAAAATGCAGAAGTCCTTTTGGTATGATGGAGCGGAACCAACGAGATGGAACGGAGCTGACGAAGCATGAACGGCAGACACGGTTGACATGATCAGTCAAGGCGAGATCCCGATCTAGGACAATTCCAAGACCACGAACTGTGGAAGAGAAAAGAATGTCCAGAAAACAAAGTATGCACTATAGACCTTAGCAAGGTGAGCGCGACCACCTAGCCAAATGAACTCAATTGGTCTTACTACAGTTTAATCGAAGACGGTTGGAGGACATCCAGAAATTAAGGGCAAGAATCAAGAATCCTGTCTACCAAAGAAAGAGAGAAGCATTCGCTGGGTCGTGAGCAGAGGCTTTGGATGTCGTCTGCATACTGATGGACAACAACGCCATTAGAAAGGAAAATCTGTCCCTGCATGGTCGGCAGTGTACGTAATGTGTAGGAGAGGGGCAAGGACAGAATCCTGAGGAAGACCGAAAGGAATAGGAGAGTGGGAGTGGTCCGAGAGGAATGACTGAAGCCAAAGAAGGGCAATATCGGTAATGACAAAAGAATTCTCCAAGCATGCCGAGATAGATATCCGACGATGTGTAACGATTCTCATTCCAGGAATTGTATGCTACTTTCGTCTATCTTCGCTTGTGTCTGTGGCGTGTGCATCTAAATAAACTACGAATTTCTTCATACTTACTGATTTCTATTCCGATTTGTCATTGTTAGGTACCGTATGTAGATTCTCCGACGATAACAGATTTTCGTTCACATTCTTATCTAACATACTATCGTAGTTTTCGAATTGTAGCTGGCTGTTTCTTCTTTGCTTTGATTGTCATCTTTTAGAGTATAGAATTGAGTTTGGCGGATGTTGGCCTTTGATGGAGGAAGATCTATCAACAATGCGAACGAATCATGGTAGTTTGGTCGAAATGATCGATCCGTGTGATCTCGTAGTTCGACTTTTCTCAGCTGAAGTCATTACATTTCGACAAAAGGAGTTCATCTGCAGTAGACAGAGTAGCATGGAACAGAACGAAACGCTGTTAGAAATCCTCAGAAGACGCAGTTTAGACGACTACAGGACAACGATCAAATGTCTTCATGCGTCAAACCAGAGTCACGTAGCTCAGCTACTCATCCAAGGCGGAGGTAATCGAACAGAGATTAAAGATGGCTCATGATTTTCTTCTAGATTATGGTCCCGACTGAGTGAGCGTTAAAACCTTACCTTAAGTCTTGCTTAAATTACACGAAGTTAGTATATTAAATACAGTTAGTTGGTTTGAACAGTGAATAACCTATCCACTGTAGAAAAAGAATAATAAGATGTAAGAGGAGGTCGGAAGGTCCTACCAGTAAAGCGCAAAGAACTGTCAGGAACAATGAGTGCATTGGGTTAGTATTGATTTCTCTTACAATGTTAAACAGAGTAGTCTGGTGCATTCTTCAGAGAGCGCTCCGTCCGCAAGACACTGCTGACAAAAGTCGATCTGAAGATCAATGCATTTCACAACCACATGCAATGTCATTTAAGCAGTGAATCTGGTATTGGAAATACCTACAGACAGGGGCGTCTATCCCCCCTCCGAAGTCATTGGAGCAACTTCCCCTCCATTCCCTTCCCCTCCCTTCCCTCCCCCCGTTAATGATGGCACACACACTGACAGATTTCCCCTATTTCTTGGATGGAACATTTGCTCCAAGGTTTCCATGGTGTACACTGTAGACGCCCCTGCCTACAGATATAGAGAGAAACACCTTTATTTTCAGTCTCTCACGATTACTTTCATACAAAATGTAAGGCGGATTGGTCCACTGCACGCGGTAGAATCGGAAATTCTCTTTCGACAGAATCTTTGTTAGCCTTCAGGTCATAACTAAAGTATCCTTTGCGGAGTATATCATTTCCTCTGTTGGCTCTTTCCTTTCTTTATGGATTATCTTCTGGTTGTCGACCAGGTGGTATTCATTTCAACTGATTCCCTGGCGCTATTAAGGTCTTTCATATTAGGCTAAGTTAGACTAGGACAAACCACACAATAGAATCGACTATATATATAAAATCTGATATCCAGCTAGATGTTCTGTGACTAAGTTGGTTTTGGTTGGATTAAGTTGGCGCAGTTCTTATAATCTGAAGAAATACTTAAATGTCTGATTATGTGAACAGATTTTCAACCGCAGGTCGTACAGATTAAACCCAAAAACTTTCGTTAAGGCTTTCATGTAGAATTCCTTTGGTTTTAGTTGTTGTGAGAGTTCACGCAAATCTCGACGAATCCTTAGCGAACGTCAGTGACACAGAGGACGAACTCTCATCAACGATGGCATCGATGGTCAGCGGGAAATCGATCGAGGAAATCAGTCGTATTCTTCAGCTGACTGAGTTCAAGTGCATTGCGGTCAAGAGAGGACAGAGCGTCGTTGTCTACGTCTATTGCGGAACGGCTGAAGAACTGCAGCAACTGCAACAGATGCTCGTCACTGGGAGTCTTAAGGACTCAGCTGAGCTGCTCTTTAATCGATTGCTTAATCGCTCACAGAAAATTGCAGTGACGATTGTTACAATACACCCCGAGGAGTTCGAAAAGGGCGAAAAATATTTCCAAGGTAAAGAATCGTTTTCTATAATCATGGAACTCTTTTGTTAGGAACTATTTGCTCGACTACCATATACTCAAAATAATATTTGACGCACTGTGCCCCACAATTAGGCAACGTCGGGCTTTCTCAACTGCAGGGCCCTCCACTTGGAATGGTCTTCCATTCGATATTCGACTGCTGCAGCCCATGGGTAACACGTCTGCCTTTACAAGCAGCTGGTCTAATTTTGTTGCCGTGGCTGGGCTGGGAGCGCTTCTGAGTAGGTCTCTTGAAGGTGCGCAATATTAAATTCCTGAATGAATGAATGAATGTTTGCAGTAGGCTGAGGACTGTGTTTTCTTCCTCTCTCTAGGTCTACACGAGAAACGAAACCACTGAGTCAATATGCTTCGTATATGATATGGATGATTGTGATTGACGGGACAAGAGTCACATTAGATAGATACAGAGACGACTGACGAAGTATTGAGTGATAGCAGAGGTGATGGAAGAGGACATATGCAAAGAGAAAGGGAGCAGGTAGCGGAGGATGAGCGACGGAAATGGAAATACTCAAGCACAGTAAGCGAATAAGCAGTAAACAGCAGAACAGGTCAGAGATTGGGAGAGAGAGGTATACACGACAGACAGAGACACACACAGAGAGAGAGAGAGAGAGAGAGAGAGAGAGAGAGAGAGAGAGAGAGAGAGAGAGAGAGAGAGAGAGAGAGAGACAGAGACAGAGACAGAGACAGAGACAGAGACAGAGACAGAGAGAGACAGAGACAGAGAGAGACAGAGAGAGAGAGAGACCCTGAGAATATCGGTGTGATCAGATGGCGATATTATAAAACCTGTGATGGAAAAAGTAGAAAGATGATGTGAATTAGGCCTACGTTATATTCCTGTAATAGCACAGAATAGATTATCTGTGGTAATAGTCAGAATAGTTATCGATTGCTCTTTTTGCAGTCCCTTATAGGTCATAGTATTGTGTTTGTATTTCTAGTATTTACGAATTTATGAAGCGCCTCTCGCAGTGCAACCTAATCAGAGGCGATTATAGCGACCTTACTTTCTTAGCCTCGGCATATGAGGTCTCGTAGCCAGTCCTCTCTCGCCGTCTCATCTTCCAATCGTAGGTTGAGGACTGTGTTTTCTTCCTCTCTCTAGGTCTACAATAATATACCTGATAGACCTCTTCTGGCCTGTGTCGGCTTCTCGGACTGCTCGAGTCCTCCGCTCGGTGGGGAGGGGGATGCTCTCCGTCCCGTTTTCCCGTACTGCTATCATGCAGACCCGCGTCTTCTTGGTGGTCGGCCATCCTCCTGAACTGCGCCTACATCCTAGGTCTTCCTTTGGTAACTTCTATGACCGCCTGAAAACTGCTCTTTTTCGCCGTGCTGGAGTCGGGAGCGCCTCTGAGTAGTTCCCTTGAAGTGGCGCTATATAAATATTTGAATGAATGAATTGAATGAATCGATAGTGTACGGTCAGTGTACTCATTATAGCTGAGTAGCCTGAGTTTGCGGAGCAGAAATCTCTAATCAAATTTCTGTCCTGTCAGGTTTTTGAACCCCCAACTGGTGATTGGCATGCTAACCACCACATCTAGCATCCCCTATCGATTAGTTTAACTAAGAAAAAAGTCATCGATCGACCTTGAGGTTTTTACGACTATCGAATTATATCGAATGACGCCGTGGAAATTTTCATAAAGTTTTAACTGGACAAAACAATGTTATGTTTATTCTGTAGATGCGTTGTCTAACATTTGTAGATTCAATCGAGGGACGGAAGGCGAATCGAATAGAGGAACTGAACTCCTTCGCCTCTTCAACTACAACAGTATGGCTCTTAATCAGACCACAGCTTTTATCCTAGCAAGGAACTGAAAATATATAGCAATTTGCTTATGTATTACGGAAACGGCGCATAAAAGATTAGATGCTGAGACGTGTGCAATCTTGATTTGCATCGGTGGTGCACAGAGACATAGTGAGTTATAAACGATGAAAATGAGACGATCATACAGATCAATTACAGACGATCGTCAAATGACGTTGGCAGTTGATGACGAAAACAGTGAAGATGAACATAATGCATTGATCATAAGATCAAAATGCATTGATCATAAGATCATAAGATCATGATGCGTTGATCGTAAGATCATCAGATCATAATGCACTGATCATAAGATCATAAGATCATAATGCATTGAGGGGATTGTTTTGTATTTTCTGAGAGTGTAAGAAGTTTAAAATGTTCAGGTGAATGATCTTCTTCTGGAGTTGTTGGACATCATTCTTCAGAAGTCGTATCTACATTTCGTGTTGAGTGGAAACCAGTGCAGTGAACACAGAGATGAATTTATGATCAGTCTGTTGACTTCAGTCGATTACTGTTGGTTTCAAAGAATCAGAAAGCGCAGATTTAAGAAGAAGCTCTGGAGCCATCTATCAGGTGAGCAAATAAGACATCAGATTATTCGTATTATTTAGAGTTATACAGATTAGCCTCGAACCTCTCAGACACGATCTAAATATTTCGTGAATGAATGTTTGTGCACGCACAGTATCAAGTGGCAAAAACCCGTTTAGACTTTTCCTGCATTTCAAGTTCAGGCCTACTGTTTTGCTTTTTAAACAATAAGTTGATGATAACTTTGAGAGATAATTGTTGGCATTGCTGGCACTCAAGTTTCCTTCTTCCTACTCCTCCAGTGTACGCGATCTGGGTGTCACTCTTGACTCCTCCCTCACCTCTACTGAACATATCTCGACTCTGACTCGCTCCTCCTTCTTCCAGCTGAGACGACTGAGAGCTATCAGGCGATCCACTGTACCTACTGTCTTTACCTCCATTGTACATGCATTCATTTGCTCTCGGGTTGACTACTGTAACTCTCTCCTCTTCGGTCTCCCCATGCTACGGCTCTCCCCCTCCAGTCAGTTTTAAATGCTGCTGCTAGGCTCATAGCACGTCTTCCTCGCTTTGCTCATATCTCCACATATATGATTGAAGTCTTACACTGGCTCCCGATTACTTCGCGTATCCAGTATAAGATCCTCCTTCTGGTTTCCAAGTCCCAGCTACGGCTTGTCCCTAAATACCTCTCTGACCTTATGCGGCAACCTCTCTCTGCAACTTCTGCTCGTCCTTTGCGCTCTACTGGCCGTCTTGATCTCTTTGTCCCTCGTACTAGGACAACTGTGGCCCAACGTCGAGCTTTTGCTGTAACAGGTCCCTCTGCCTGGAATGGTCTTCCATCTCGACTTCGAACTAAACTCATGATGGGAATCTCCCCTGCATCTACTCGCTTGCTCAAGTCGTTTCTGTTTCCACGGGGTTCATACACTGAGGGCTCCTCTGAATAGTCTATACTACGAGAGGCGCCTTATAAATTACTAGATACGATACGATACGATTGTTGTTGTTATAGCGTTTTATAAAACGGTAGATTCGGTGTCTGCAATAATCAGAAGCAACCGATCGTATCTGGTTGAAAATATTCAGAGTGAGGACGTCGTCAAGCAACTGCGTTCGACCGATTGTTTGACGGATCTTCAGTCGAGACTCATCAACCGAAAGACATTGAACTCCGACAAGAACAAATTGCTCCACAGAAACAACAATTCAGACGTCTTACATCTGATACGATCCGTTGATGACACAAGACGTTTAACTTTCATTCGATGTCTCAACAGAACCAGTCGCAGGATCATTACAGAAGTCATAGAAAATGGAGGAGGTTTAGTTTCATACTATTGCCTGTTAATAGTAGCATAAGGCGCTGTCGACTAAATGCATATCTAATATCCGACCAAACCCATACCTTACATTTCTGTCGAAAGTTTTCGAGAAACTAGTTGCTCAGCATATATTATGGTAATAAGCAGCTGACGTACCTCATGTCAAGGCCACAGGTAAAAACCTTCTTCAAAGACGGTCTTACTAGGACTCATCTCGGACGTAGCGGCCGTAGCCTATGTGCCGCCATTGTGTGACAATGTTCGCTCTTCTGCATGTGATCGAAACGTTTGCCACACGAGTTGGTTATAATTGATTAAGAGTCTTGAAACCTTTTCCTTGGAATATATGGGCAACTTCTGGACTGGCTGCGTTCCTTTCTGGATGGACTGCTTGAAAACCATTCGGTGTTCGGCAAGGCTCAGTTCTCGGGATGGTTCTGTGCATCCTTTACATTGCTGATTTGACCTCATTCATCACTGCCACGTACGAGAGTACGGATCCACTCATACGCCGAAGTCTTGCAACTCTGTATGCGATACATGCGGCAGATACCGTGCGGCGCTTTCGAACTCCAACTCTCTAACCCATCGATTCTTATCGTCTGTTTTACACATATGTTGTCTGTGAACAGTTGTCCATTGCATTTACGTACTGCTGCCATTGATGTTTTGCAGCATAAAGTTTCAAACTGTCTTAAGATGCACGTTTTCACATCACTCGTAATGCCAGCCGCATGTCCAGTGGTTTGTGAGAGTTTTATAAGGCGCCATAATTCAGTGTCTTCGTGCTTAGGCCTACGTACGTACATTGAATCAGAAAAATAACCTTGATGCCAATGTCGTAACTTAATTTACCGATCATCGATTTGACATTTTTGGTACATGATATCGCAAAAATCATCGATTTTGCAGACATTGTTTCATATTGCAATTCCCTCTTCCTCAACCTTGAATCCACCCAAATCAAGCGTCTGCAACTTATTCAAAACTCACTAGCCAGAGCTGTCACTAGAACGCCCAAATATCATCATATCACTCCCATCCTCAAATCACTTCATAGGCTAAAAATCCCAGAGAGAATTCACTTGACAGTTCAATCACTAACCTACAACTCCCTACAATATTCCCAGCCCATCTCTTCACCATTCAGACGACCCGCTCCACCCGATCATCCTCCTATCTCTGTCTTTCTCGACCTCCAGTCACTACTCATCTCAAGTTCTCCAACCGAGTCATATCCAACAAAGCATTGATTTGGCCTTCTGGGATCTGGACTCGGACTTCTCTTGGATTACTCTCTGGAAACACCCTCTGATTTGACGTAGCGCTCGTGAATAGGCTGGTGCCCTGCGCTTGGCCTTCGAGTGGCGCTTTAGAAGTTTGGAGATTACGATTACGATTACGATTTGACCTGGAACTGACTTCCTTTATAATTTATCAGGCAAATATTTTGTGGCTGTAAATCAGAGTGGCTACCATTAATACAAAACAGATAAATTACAAATAAACAACTATATATGTCTTAAACAATAGATCTACTGTTTATCTTGCGCAACCTAATGATGCTTCTTCTTGGACTCATGAAATATTGTGATGTGGTTTGCAGTTGTCGTCAGGGCAACGATTCGGACGGAAAACGCCGTAAGCGGTCGATCTCTGGAACAGGAATTGGTGGATAGAATAGACTGCCTTCGAAATGCAGCGATACAAAGACCAAGTCAGACGGACAAAGTAATCGATGAACTGAAGGACGAAGATGTAGAAATGGTTAACTGCCAACTGGATAGAAAGATGGCCGTCGTTTGGATTTGGTGTCGATCGCAAACTGGTCTTGAAAAACTCCAGCAGATGAACGAGAACAGTCGGACACTCATGGATGCATTGAAGCGCTTATCAAATGACCCGTCGTCGACTCCACAAACTATCAAACCACGAACAATCAACATTGACAACGAACAGTTCAGGAAAACAGTTGGCAAGTAGCATTGATGATGATGATGATTGTTAAAGTAGTAGCAGTAGTAGTAGTAATAGTAGTATAGTAGTAGTGTAGTAGTAGTAGTAGTAGTAGTAGTAGTAGTAGTAGTAGTAGTAGTAGTAGTAGTAGTAGTAGTAGTAGTAGTAGTAGTAGTAGTAGTAGTAGTAGTAGTAGTAGTAGTAGTAGTAGTAGTAGTAGTAGTAGTAGTAGTAGTAGTAGTAGTAGAAGCAGCAGCAGCAGCAGAAGTAGTAGTAGTAAATTAATTTGTGTAATTGCATATAATATAAATGCGTATTTTTAAATGTAAATTTATTTTTTAAAGAATTCAACAATAGTAGGACTACATTAGACGCATAATTTTAATGAATTTATATTCTTTCCATTGTAGTTGTGCGTCCAGTTGTCGTCAACTTTACAGCGAGACTGGGCGTCGGGAAGAGCGAAGAAGTGAAGGGAGTTACTAAGCTGCGAAATGAAATCTACGCTCTGTGTCGATCGATCTCTCCCTCTTCTCCGAATGTAATTCGTGTCTTTGAGGATCGGAATCCATTTTTTCTTCAGAAGGAAATCGAGATCAAAGACATCACAGATCCCGAAGACATTGGATCGAGTGAAACGGAAAATCTCCTCTACGTCACCGACTTAGGAAGGAAATGCGTCTGGAAGATCTCCAGAGCAGCAGACGATTATCCTGCCATCAAGAAATGGTCGAACAACGATCTCAGATATCCGTACACTTTGTCGGTGACCAGTGATGGTCAGGTGTTGATGCTCAGCGGTGGAGACCCAGTTTCCTGTCTGGAGATCTACGGATCGGACGCTGAACTTCTCCTCTGCGTACAACTGCCCAAAGAAATTCAGACACCTCTGCATGCAGTGCAAACATCTACCCAGAATTTCATCATCACTCACAAGCGGAAGGAAGAGGAGGAGGAGGAGGAGGACATCATCACTCACAAGAGGAAGGAAGAGGAAGCGAGTGAAAGAGACAGCAGGGAGACGTGGAGCGTAAGTGAAGTGACCCGAGATGGAGAGATGGTTATCCGTCGTTTTATTTCTCGAAATGAAACACAGAAGTTGAATAATCCTTTGTATATCTCGTTGGATTCAGACGATCGAGTGTTTGTGGCAGACACAGTCAACAATAGAGTCATTCTCTTTGATTCCGATCTAAAGTGGAACGGAATTCTTTGTCCGACGAAAGACGAAGCAAAGACGATCTTTCGGTCATGGAGATTGTTTTATGACAACGAAAAGAACCAGTTGATTGTCGGAGGATTAATTCGAGGAGTCAATGTCTACACACTGAGTCGAAAATAAACTCACTTCTTGAATTCTACTGAGCAATATCAATGTGAGCAATAAAGAAACAAAGTCCGCTTTACATTTTAAGAATATATTTATCTGAGCAATTAATGACAGGTGATTTTGCATTAAGAGCAAGTTTGCAATAAATTGGAACGGAGTTTGCGTGCGTTGAGCCATGCTTCTAATAAGTAGGTCTAACTATAAATTTCAATGCCAACAAAATGTTGCGGTCTGCTCTTCTCCAGTAAGCCCCATTATGAGTGCCTCGAAAAGTCGAAATCTGTTTGAAGGTTTCGAAGTTGCTCAGAGAAAGCTAAGTGTAAGTGAGTGTAATCTTTAATGAACGCTAGCAAACGCACAGCGCTTTGCATACAAAATTACTCAGAGAAAAAGAAAATGGAACAATGAAGTAATAATAACATTGGGACGTGAAAAATTTTTTGCAGAAGCCATATCATACCTATAACTGTACTAGCGAGGAACCTCGACGAGTAGACCTAGGTCTAAGAGCTGCGAGAATCCGATTATGTGAACGCGGACGCAAATCATACCGCCTCCATGACCCGAAGAACCGCGTGACTGCGGATTTTAAAGAATGCTAGTACTAATTATCATAATCGATAATTTATGTAGCGCCACACATAATCAGAGGCGCTGATCCCGATCGACCCGGGTTAGTGTGACAGTGTCTTCACCGACAAAGAGAATTTAATGTTTTAAAAGTGAGGCACTTGCGGAACTGGACAGGAGAGAGAGGAGGTCAAGCCTAAGGGCTTGAGGAAGGCGGTTCCAGCTGGAAGAGCCCACAACCGCAAAACTACGAGACTGGGCCGTAGCAGTGCACATCCGAGGAACAACCAACTGGCCACGGGCAGATGAACGGAGAGAGACCCGATCGACCAGGCAAACTGGAAACCAGGGTGCAGTAAGCTCTGAGATACAGTTAAATGCCAGTTATATTATATTTAAAAAGGCATAAATCATAAACTTTGTATAGGCCTAACTGAGTATAATATTTTTCATAAGTTGATTGCGGGCCCGGGCCCATAGAAATCGCCGGGGTACCGGGCCCCTGGGCATTTGCCCGTCTGTCCTCCCTCTCGGCGAACCTGACCTGTAGCGTGTACTCACCTCTAATTTTACCACTACAGCACTAAATACTAAACAAAAACTAATCAAGAATGGCCTTTTACAGACTTCTTGTCCTCGAGACCAAGGTCTTGGTCTCGAGTGCAACCGAGTTCGTTTTTAAAAGTCTTGGTCTTGGTCTTGAGGTTCAAAGTCTTGGTCTTGGTCTCGAAAGACCAAGACCAAGACCGGCTCTCAATAGGCCTATGAACAGTCATTTAACAAAACTCAAGAACTTAAAAATGTATTAAGCCTGCTTGCATCATAGCCTATGACAAATACCTACGTACGGATCCAATTAGGCCTATTGTTGGTCATGAAAACCCATCGGCAGCAGCAACTAAGTTATGCTGTGTCTGGAAGCCCTACTGACACTTTTTCTGAAGCCAGGGAGGATTTCAAAAAGGCTCATGATTTGTACATTTAGCCTACATCCAGTGCTTGAAAAGCGTACGTACTGTGTGTGCCAGCGACTTCAGCACCTCTAGAACGTATTTTTTCACATGGCGGAATTTTCATGAGGCTCCACAAGACACGTCTTGGTCAGACAATTCTGAACGAATTGTTTTTTTTTATAAAACATAAAAAGCATTTGGAATAACATTTTGCATGAAGGACTTTTGTTAATACGAATTCAGAATTCTCTGCAGTCTGCATTTAAAGTTAATTTGCCAAAATCAAATAAAAGACTCACGTTTTCATTAATATAGCGAGTAGTCCGACATGACAATTTTTTGTAAGGAAAAGAAGTCTTGGGCTGAATGTGATTTTTTTGGGTCTTGGTCTCGGTCTTGGTCTTGAGTTTCAAAGTCTTGGTCTTGAGGTTCCAAGTCTTGGTCTTGGTCTCGAGGTTCAAAGTCCTGGTCTTGGTCTTGAGGTTTAATATCTTGACAACAAGACTGGCCTTTTAGCACGTGGAAATTCAACAGTTAGGCTAAACGAAACCAGCTCTCGTTATAAACTTTTACGTACAACCAAGATTTTGCTGTGCATATGCATCCTTTGAAAGGAATGCAGCATTAGGTTTGCTATCATGCATGTGGACTATTGGACGTCGATATATTATCGCTCACTTGTGTGCGTCCTCGGAGACGACCTATGAAGTTCTTACATTTTCAAGGGTAATCGCAATTGGAAAAATGGAAGCAATTTCAGTATTTATTAAAGTGACTCTGCCGCGCTATTTAAGTAATCTGCCAGTCCCGGATTCAATCGGTGGATTTGCAGAATTGAAGGGTACTTATAGAAATTTTGTTTACAATACTATACTGTATTTGATATTGCCCTCCTTCCAAAGTTCAGAAGTGCACACACGACCATACGACAGAACATCGATAATAATAATAATAATAATAATAATAATAATAATAATAATAATAATAATAATAATAATAATAATAATAATAATAATAATAATAATAATAATAATCTTTGTTTAATATCTTCAAACTGACAATAACGCAGTATGATTACAAATCAGTATGAACGGATGATCACAAGTTATTACAGGAGTCGAATTTAACTGTACACGGCAGCCATGAAAGGCGCCCATCACGTCCTACATCTCATTTTAACAACGCGCCATCTCGTGAATGAAAGGCTGAGTGGACCTAAATTTGGGGGGGGGTTGCGGGAAGCGATTCCGCTACGTCTTGCTCTTCACGCCAGTGATGTTACCACTACTCTATGGATCCCTCAAAAAAAAAACTTTTATTCAGGCAAATTAACTTAAAAAAACTGAGAAAGTCCTTATGCAGTGACTGCCTGAGTAGAGGCTTGAACTAGGGCTACCAACTGTCCCGGATTCGCCTGGACAGTCCAGCATGGGCGCCTCGAGACGTACGCACGTACGCAAGTGCGTACAGCGCGAACGGCTAAGAAATAAAAAAATTACAAATAAATAAGAGATTTTAAAATTATAATTAATAACTTAGGTACTAGTTTTAATATTAGGTAAACTAACAGTCTAGTGAATTAGTAAACTAAGTACGGTAACTTACTAACTTGTAAAGCGTAGTGTGACGTTATTATTTACAGCGGTTCTTTTTCAATAATTCAGAGCATGTTCTAAGGAAAATTTATCACTGCACATGGCGAACGCCAGAGCGCATAAAAATCATAAATAATTACGAATTAGGCCTACAGTTTATTTCATGCGCAAACAGTGGTTAACAGCCTTTCATCACTGCACATTTTGTGTATCACTGCACGTTAAAACAATCCCTGCAATAATTAATCTTCAAGACTTCAAGTATGATCTGTATTGTTGGACCTTGTTGGTTAGAAATCTAAATTAAGTCTTATATCACAAAATAATGACAAGCAGCGAACCACCCCAAAACTATTTCGACAAACCCTATTAAATTTTCGAAATGCTTCTGCTCGTAGTCGTATACACCATCCAGTGTGATTCTCGTTAACGTTAACGATAACGAAAATGTTCGTTAACGAACAAAAATGATTTCGTTAACGATAACTATAACTATAACTAAAAAATATCATTAACTATAACTATAACGAAAATAACACTAACGAAAATTCATTGCTATTTTCGTTAATACGATAAAAAAAAGTGCAATATCAACTAACGCGAGAACGTGAAAATACAGCCGTTAACGAAAGCAAAATGATTCCTATGTTCGCCTTGGATGTCGGTAAATATGGAGCGCTGTGTATTCATGAAGCTGAATGGACCCATTCGTCAAAGCTCTAAGCAAATTATTGTGTAACGCGTCTTCATAATTCAGTGTGATTTTCATTAACGATAACGGTAACGAAAATGTTTTCGTTAACGAAAGCAAAATGATTTCGTTAACGATAACTATAACTGTAACTAAAAAATAATATTAACTATAACTGTAACTATAACCAAAATGAAAAACCATTAACTATAACTGTAACTGTAATTAAAATAAAATCTGTAAGGAGAATCACACTGACACCATCATTAGACGAGGCATACAGTTTTACGGTGCATCAAAGGAAATTACCGTATGGTGATGGTAGGTGAAATTTGTTCTTTGCGAAAAAATTTAAAATTTACTTTAATTTTTGTCAGAAATTTGTTTGAGCTTTTACAGAAATAGACTATTATAAACTTTTCAAAATTGAGAAAAACCATATAAAAAACTTAGTTGAATAGTTGATAAGTGGCTAAATGAACTGGCGTGTCTCTAGTGCTTGGTTGGTAGGCCCTATTGGTGAGTTAAAAACTTATAGTCGGAGGGTCTATGGAATTCCTTGGTTATGAGAAATTCGCACCAAATAATCGATAGAACTATATTTATCGGTTTGTAGGCCTACACGGTAAAATAGATGTTATGTTAGGCCTACACGTAATGCAAACTGCGTTAACTTAATATTTCGCTTAAAAATTTATTAGCTTGTTGCAGGACTTCAAAATGCTAGTGAAGTTGCGGATTATACATTTCTCAAATCAGCAAGCTCCACAGTAGACGTGTTGGTGATGGCCGATATCTTTTCGATTATTGAAGCAATTGTCAGTCAGAATAATTTAATTATTATGCCTCAGCCTCCATCCAAAAAAATGAAACAATCTACGTTGTTTTTTGGCGAGCGGCAGACCAAAGAAGATAGTACATAATATTAAGATCAAGATCAGGGAGATAAAAGATAAAGGTAAAGCGTTGCCAGGCTGCACTGAATCAAGAACCGATGAAAGATGCTGACATGCTCTTTCTAGCTTCACATGCCAAGTTAATGAACCCTCATATATACAGGCCATGGATTTGATCCAGGGTGAAAGGACAACATATTTGGGTCATCTCATCCCGACAATAATGGACCTGAAATAAAAACTTCGGCAATCAACAGACAAATTGGTAGCTCCTTTGAGTCCTTTGGTTAAAGCTTTGACAACAGGCATCCTGTCAGACTAGGAAGGCTTGCGTTCAAAACCGCGCGCAGAAAACCGCGCCGTGTAAAACCGCGTGTTCTTTAAAGCGCGCGGTCATAACCGCGCGGTATTTATTTTTCCATACGATAAAGTCATTTTTGCATAATGTTGATAATGTTCTACAGCGAGAATGAAAGGTTAAGAAAACGAAGAGGTTAATCCGATATAGTCAATCATGCATAATGTTCATAATGTTCAGGCATAATGTTCTAATATGGTCTTCCAATCAACGTAGCCTATCTTCAAAGTAGTTGCTCTCTTTTAGTATTATTGACATTTACTATGGCTATGATTCGCGCGGTTATGACCGCGCGCTATAAAGAACTACACGCGGTTTTAAACAGCGCGGTTTTCTGCTCGCGGTTTTGAACGTATACCACAAGGAACACCTGCATGGTTGCATCCAGTTCAAGTTAAATTTTTTGACGGAGGAAGCCAGGCTGGGGGTGTTTTAGCTTATGGCCAACAAGTAAATGAGTTAACTACTTGTTATCTAGGCCTACAGTAGTCAAACAGTAGTCATAACTACTTAATTTGAAAGTAGCTAGGAAGTACGTTTAACTACTAGTTAAGTAGTTGGTCCCCATCGTGGTAAATATTAGCATAGGTGATGCATCAGAAATTGGGTAATTCCGTCATTTCAATAGCTTAAACGTTCACCAAATCGTTTCCATATTTCGAAAGATTTTCTTGATTGAGCAGGGGCCACAGACCCCTCCCCAAACCCCTCCCCTCAGTGTTTCGGAGGACTATTCGGTAGCGTGTAACCTACTAACCTCTAATTCGTTTCGGAAAACTAACCGGTAGCGTGTACTCACCTCTAATTTGTTTCGGAAAACTAACCTGTAGCGCTTACTCACCTGTAATTTTACCACTACAGCCCTGAAGATTAGACGTTGATGTACAGATGTTCGGGCAAGCAGCCTCAGCGTGCAATTGCATCATCACAAAGATTTTAAGAAATTTCTATTGGTGGGGATATTTTGAAAAAGACACGTTTCGTGGGTAATTTAAGTCGAAAAGCATTGAATCAGAGATGTTGGGAAAAGGATATATTTGTAGCTAATGCAGAAAGCGCCATAATGACTCGTTATTATTGAGAAAATTCAACTTCAAGCCTCAAGGTCATAATAAAAGAAACTCAGATTTTTATAATTTCTTCAATGTTGGCGACTGTTGGGACTAAAAAGGACACAATTTCTACTGGTGGGGATATTTTGAAAAAAGACACGTTTCGTGGGTAATTTAAGTCGAAAAGCATTGAATCAGTGATGTTGGGAAAAGGACATATTTGTAGCTAATGCAGAAAGCGCCATGATGACTCGTTATTATTGAGGAAATTCAACTTCAAGCCTCAAGGTCATAATAAAACAAACTCAGATTTTTATAATTTCTTCAATGTTGGCGACTGGTGGGACTAAAAAGGACACAATCCACTGGTCGGGAACTTGAGAGGGCTGGTGGGGAATTTGCACACCAGTTGACATGTTGAAAAATCCGCTGCTGACCCATGCTTGCATGGAAAATAATGCTCAAGTTATTATTATAGTTGCCTGTACTTCAGGTATCCCAAAATAGCCTTAATTAAGCCACAAATACTCCCAGGAGCGTTGGCGGCTGGGGCTCCGCCCCAGACCCCGCTGGGGGAGCTTACGACGCTCCCCCAGACCCCCTAATCGTTAGTAGCTCGCTTCGCTCGCGGTTCGCTTTGCTCATCTGGTTCCCGGTCTACGCGTGATCTCATACTTGTGCGTACAAAAAAAAAATCCTGGAGGCGCCCCTGCAGTCCAGTAATCGGCCTTTTGCATCCTGTGTCCCGCATTGATCCCAACTTGTCCCAGAACTTGGTGTAAATATCCACTTCACCAAATGTTCTTGTTTTCGCACACTAAATTCGAACAGCCGGCCGTTTTACGTAGTGGCCATAGAATAGAGGGTAGTTGGGTTAGTAATCTGTCCTCTGTGGACTGTAATTTTTAATGACTATTTTTAGTAGACTAGATCCTACATTGGGCTGATAACACATTCGTCACATACAGTGATGTGGACAAGGTAAATTGGTAATGGCATATGCGGGTGTCCCAGATTGACAAAATCAAAAGTTGGCAACCCTAGCTTCAACCCTTACTCTCCGCATTACAGGTCCAATACTCCATCCATTTGGCTAATGTGCCCACGAAATGTATGAAAGCCTCAAATTACCACAAAAGGCAAGTGACACTATGTAAATGAAGTAGTCAATTTTTCTCTAGCATGGATACATACAGACACAGACTCTTGCAGCACTTCATTGTGTAGGTATTTTTCATTTACCAATCCACTTTTCCTTGATAACTCCATCACTCACCAATCGCCTCCTCTTACCTCACTCTTGCCAATCACCAGCATCCTTTGTCTCATGATCCTCAATCTATCACACGTCAGGCTAACTAAAATCTCAACTCCTCAAGAAATCTTACATTATCCATTGAAGCCACCATATTTCTCTCACTGGAAGAATGCATCAGTCTCTTTGGTCTCCTGGATCTAGACAACCCTCTGACTTGACTTGGCATTCTTAAATAACTCACAGGTCTCACTTCTAAGTAGCACTTTAGAAATTTTTGAGTTTATGATTATATTTATGTGTATGTGCAGGCATATACAGCGGTGCGCAAAAGTTTGGAATCGCTTCCTGATTTCTGCAATTCTTTGATTCATTGTTCTGTTTTAAGGTAAATAGTGACCGGTAAACATATGCACATAAAATATGCTTCCAGTTGGTGACCATTTTGGCACAATGGCATGGTGCATTTTCACCCTGAACTATGTGGGAACAGTTGTTGCACTGATGGTATCGTGCACTTCTGCAGTATGCCGATATATTTGTCGCGTTGACTGATCCATTGATGATATGCAGACATCTGACACCAGTGGTAGCCATGTAGCTCCATGTAGCTTCAGAGAATGCTTCATCGACAGGTTCAGGCACTCTGGCTTGAGTTCTTCTCCATGAAACCTCTTCACATACGTTTGGGCCTGGCTGCCAAACAGGAAGAAGGTGCTTTCATCGCTGAACAGCACCTTTTGCGTCATCTTGCAACTCCAGCTGGAATATCGCCATGCTCACAGGATATGGTTGCGCCTCTGGACTTCGGTCATTAGCAGCATCCTGTGTTCCTTGCAGCACTTCAGTCCGAACTGCAGGGACCGGCGACACACCGTTGATGAGCTGGCAATGACGTTGCACTTCTCCCACCATTCACTATGCAGTTCAGACGATGACAGCTTGTGTTGGCCAAACATATGCGGCAAAGTGTGTGGTCCTGGCGTGATGTCGACACGCTTGGACGACCGAGCCGAACCCTGTCGACCACTGATCCCTTATTCTTCTGTAGGATCTTGACGACTGTACTCTGACTGCAACGATTCTTCTGGCTATGCTATCTTTCTGCTTGAGAAACCCTCTTGGTGCATCAAGGACACAACTTGCTGTTCCATTGTCAGGTTCTGACCCTTCTTCATTGTTGACAGTGCGTGCTGTTCAAGTCTCCAAACTGACAATGATTGCCAAACTCCACGTTTATATATATCCGTTTCACACCCTTGAGCTGTCTCCTCTGTGATTGGTTTACAAAAGAAGCCTTCTGATTGACCAGCTTAACTTCAATTAAATTTAATTTAAATTAAACTTTGATAAATAAGTAAATAAATGGATGCTGGTATGTGTGTGCACAGGTTCTGAATGTGTTTCGCTGGCCATATTCACTACCGCTTCTGCAATCGTATTCTGTGCTCTTCTGAAACTTGTGCTGCCAAGTACGCCAAGAAAGCCGCCGCTGGTCAATCAGGAGGTTAAGAAAGACAATCCAAAAGTGGTCGACTTATTGGAGATTGAAGATTTCGGGGAAAAAGTTTCCTATTGCCGTTGCTGGCGATCCAGCAAGGTAACGCTTTGGCCACGAATGTATTACGTTTGTCATAACTATTATGGTTGTCATGTATGTATGCTGTTTGTTATGAATTCATGTTTGAGTGCATGAATACATGTTTGTCAGGAATGTATTATGTTTGTCATTTATTAATTATGTCATGGATGTATTATGTTTGTCATGGATGTATTAATTTTGTCATGGATGTATTATATTTGTCATGGGTTTATTATGCTTATCGTGGATTTATTACGTTTGTGAAGAATGTATTGTTTGTCTGTTTAGTGAGTGTACAAGCTTTGTGTTCAGAGTGTCACATAATAACTTCAAAAATGCTCCATAGAATTACATTCTCTTGAGGTTTAAAGACCTGCCTTCTTCTATCTAACTGATAGCTATTAGTCCTGGATCTGACTATAGTCCTGTAGGAAATTTTGAGTATGGAGAATTTTCTTTCAGAAATGTTGAGTAGGTGTCTTATTAAGTATTTTCTACTTGGGTGGACATCCGCCACCTGGTAGGTTCTCCGGTTATGACGTCATCAAAATGGCGGCTGCTCGATCAAGAAACTGGTCGTATCTCTGTTAATAATTTAGTCCAGGCAATTTACAGTTAGACCTGGGCAAAATTGCATTAAACGGTTTCCTGCTCAGGAACCATTGTTGAATAACATAACCGGAGAACCTACCAGGTGGCGGATGTCCACCCAAGTGGAAAAAGGTGAATTTTCCAATAATGGTCGATGGCGGCCATATTGGATTTGGCATTTTGGGGGGTGTTCCCATGGTCCGATTTAGGGGGGGGGATTTTGGATATGTTATTCAGCAATGGTTCCTGAACAGGAAACCGTTTAACAAGCTTCTGAAGCAATTTCGCCCAGGTCTAACGGCAAACTATACAGGGTGCGGCAAAATAAAGTAATCCCCTGCAGTGTTTGGTTGATATCTCAAGAACGAAGTTGGATTTTTATAAGAAAATTTACACGGCCATTGGTCATTCATATCTACGTACAATTGCCAAATTACATTATATTATCACAACAATTGACTAAGTTATGCTATTTGAACAGAGACAAGCCCACGCTTTATAACGTGCAAATTTTACGGTTGCGTTATTGGTTGTACTGTAGCATTTATTATGAAAACAAAAAACAGGGATCATTGAGAAGGACCAGTGGCCACCAAATTCCCCAGATCTCAACCCCCTTGACTATCACGTGTGGGGAGCCATGCTGGAAAGGTATCACAAACTCCAGCCGAAGCCAAAGACAATCGCCGAGTTGAAAGCCGCTTTGCAGTCAATATGGGACGATATGCCACAGGCGCCGATCAACAAGGCCATCAAGAACTTTACCAAACGGCTGAAGGCATGCGTGCAGGCCAATGGTGGACACTTTGAACACTTAACGTAAAATTGAAAGTGCAATTCGTAAAGCTTTGTTGTAAAAATATTTCAAGTTGTACCATTTATTTTTCTTGTTTCTTTACAAAGTAACTATTTTTAACAATGTGTAAAATCGTGGGGGGTGTCGTGTTTGAAATAACATAACTTTGTCATATTTCAAGATTGTTAAATAACATTTGGAAGTTATATGTAGATGTGAACAGACAATATCATTACCAAGTTTTATATAAAAATTCTAAGCGGTTGCTACAGAATTTGCAACACACTGCAGGGGATTACTTTATTTTGCCGCACCCTGTAGGTATTATTATTGGTATTTCTTAGGAAACCCTCAATCCCCCATTTTGAAATTCATTTTTCGGGGTGTTCCCGTGGTCCGATTTAGGGGAATTTTGGATATGTTATTCAGCAATGATTCCTGAGCAGGAAACCGTTTAATGCAATTTTGCCCAGGTCTAACTGTAAATTGCCTGGACTAAATTATTAACAGAGATACGACCAGTTTCTTGATCGAGCGGCCGCCATTTTGATGACGTCATAACCGGAGAACCTACCAGGTGGCGGATGTCCACCCAAGTGGAAAATACTTAATAAGACACCTACTCAACATTTCTGAAAGAAAATTCTCCATACTCAAAATTTCCTACAGAATTATAGTCAGATCCTGGAGTACACAGTTTGACTTCTGGTTTCTCCGACTTCTGGATTTTGAAGTCTTTTCCCCAATGGACCATGACTTTGACTTGGTTTCACTGTTGAGTGATGTATATGTAATGCAAACTTCTAGCCACATTTGAAGAAAGTTTTGTTATACACTGTATTGTATACTATTTTGTACACATACATTGTACATTGCATTGTACACTGTATTGTACACTGAAGTTGATGTTTTCTTTCAGTTTCCGCTTTGCGATGGGTCACACAACGCGCACAATGAGGAGACGGGAGACAACGTTGGACCGTTGGTCATTAGGCGCAAAGAAAAGAATTAAAGTAACAATGTCTGTTTCATTGAAGAGTCTTTTAATATAACACAACAGACCATCAGACCAACAGTGTCAGTGAAACAAAACTGAAACCAAGTGCGACCCATTAAGAAACGGTAAATTACATACAAGGTAAACGCCTTAGGAATTGACATTGTCCTATACTCCTATACAAAACACTCGACGATAATAATGCTCTTTGCAAAGAAGTGAACGAACAGATGAAATGTAGTATGTTTTGATGAACTTTAATTAAGGATCAAACTTTTAATAGAGGTGCAACAGTCGGAATGGTGTTTATAAGCAGTGCTGGTGATAAACAATTCTGAAGACAATAAAAACAACAAAAACCAGTGTTGTGGTTTCATGGACAGTAACAACTGAAGACTGTTCAAAGAAATGAGGAGCTCTGGGTATTGAGTGATATCTAACTGCGGCAGCAAGTAAACAATAAAGTCATACTTATTGTGTAATACCTGTAACGGTTGAGCCATTGGGACCAGGCTTGGTGTCATCACCAATTAATTACAAAGGCTTCATAAAACGTCTACAGTTTTATTGTGTTGACGGCCATTTGGTGCTGCGGATACGACACTGGCAAGCACAGCTAAGCAACATTCAGTTTTTCAGTTGGTGGTTAACTGGTCATCTGGGCTAATTCACCCTCTGGAATAGACACATAGCAACAGTGAGGGAAGTTAAAATGCGGTCATGCGAAGCCACATTCAAATAACACAAATATCATCCCCACTGTTGGATTGGTATGGTTGAATCTACACATCATATTCAACATCCTTGAGGCCACACTTGTGAGATGTGTCGCCTTCACCTTTTTAATCTTACTAATAGAGATATGAAGGTTATAAAACATTGTTCATTTACTGCCATAGTGTCCATGCATCAGCCTAAAGATCGTTGATTCCCGGAACCTGTGAAGTATGCCACTGGTGACCAGCCATGGGCCCAGTGGAAGTGCAATGAACATATGAACATGGCTGTCAGGGTCTACAGTGTTTTACATTTGCCATGCTAAATCTAATGCAATTCTAGTCTCATTGATGTGATGTAAATCGCATGACCAAAATAAATGCAATAACTAGCACATCTCAGTATTTATGTCATACTGTTTGAAAACCTGTCAGAAGCCACATTCAAATAACACAAATATCATCTAATTTAGTAATTTTGTAATTAATAAGTATTTACGACGTGGTTTTTGGGTTGGTTGTATGGTTTCTCATCTTTAGCACAGACACAATGCTACATACCAATACACAGTGCTTCCAAAAGATAAAAAAAACCAATTACATAAATAAAATTTTAAACAAATAGATGTGTAACGAAAATTATGCTCGGACAACATATCATCAAAGAAGGCGAGCGATAAGAAATATCTTCCACTTGATCTACCCCAATGCTTCAATCAAACCCAGAAATGTGGACAGAAGCTTTGTAAAAGGTGTCCGTGTCCCTGACCACCAGAGATCCAAGTCTCAGCAATTCCACATTATGTGGACGAGCTAGAGAAATGGTATCATACTTTGGTTTGTAGAGAGACATGCCATATGAGCAGCTAATTCAACTAAAGCCATAGAGGAATTATTGGGACTTTAGTACCTGATGACATTCCTAGAACTAGTGGATTCTTTGGTTGGGGAAGCTGTGACATTTCCATCTGGAAAGTATAATAGCAATCATTTTGTCTTATTTATTTTTTATCAATTCTATCTACAATATTTTAAAATAAGCATTAAAATAAGCAACCAAACACCGTTCAGTAAGTTAAACCTTCACATCAACAAGATTGGAGTTTCCCAGAATTACTTAAACTCGGTTCCGCTGATATTTATCATGGAACACAAACACTATTCCATTTTCGAAACATGAACTTGATGTTGGTTGACTTCAAGCTCAGAATCCAGCAATCCAGGCAGTTCACTACAAAAATAAAGAACAGATCTGCATCAAAGATCAGCTGTTAAATAAAGAAACAGCAATGGATGAATTAGGAAAAGCACCCATATCTTAAGAATTAGAAAGCAACAGCTCATATGAACAATTGTTAACAACTAAAGGTTGATTCATAATTACAGCATAATTTGCCTGCCAAATGTGGCACACCAACTCTGTCAAAAATGCACACCAACTGTGGCTAAAAATACTCACCAACTATGGCAAACGTATACACCAACCGCGGCCACACACCAACTGTAGTTCTGTGGTCAATCGACATCAACTTTAAACAGCCAAGCAAATGTCTGGCTATAAGCTACACTAGCTACACTTTACTGCCAGATGCAGAGTGCTCATGTCAGTGTCTACTTTTACCAGACATTAAGTGCTGCAGTATACATATTTGATTAGCAGGAAACAGACTTGCACTCCTGAGAGGGGCAACCTCCACTATGCCACATGGTCCAAGCTATACTGAGGTCGGCCCATTGGACGGGAATGCTTTACCCAATGTTGCTATACAACGTGAAGTCTAATGCCTTCCTTTCTCTTCCAATGAAAGAAATAGAGCAAAACTTACATGTCAAGCATAGATGTTGGAATGTTTTCTTCGATCCATTTCAAGTTTTCATCCTGTCAATTGAAACATCTTTACACTTCACTTTCAATTCTTATAAATCTGAATAAACTGTACAAAGCAGTTACTGCCTGCAGATGAGAACATATTCAAACTTTAAACTAAATGTTGACTTTACCTATATGCCTATATTTCATAGATAACATACTAACTGAATCACACCTTAACCTCGTAATGAATAAGTTGAAGCAACATTTCTGTGTGAGGAACTTGTTTGTGAGGAACACAAAATATGTTGGGAGCTGCCAAAATGCTTCATATTCCACTTCTTGCTGACCTCTCATGCCACCGAATGTTGTACTCAGTCAACTGATACCCTGACTCTTGCTTCGTACAAAAACAGGGTTTGGCTGATCTGAAGCTCTGGAATTCCCTGCCCTCTTTTTGTGCATTCTCTCCCTCGTGTAATCTTTGTTCATTTAACCTGGCAATGACCAGCAACTGATTCACAGGACGCTCTTACACTAGATATGAATTTCACATACACAATAGATAATGACAATTTGTATTAATGGTTTAATTTGTAATGCAAACGATTATACATCAGAGCTATACTTTTCAGCAACGAAGAATTCCAAAAGAGAAATTTGTTTAGCTGCTTATATCTCATCTTCTGCAATCCGGTCAAAAAGACATCTAAGCGAATGTCAAACTCAAAGTACCTTTCTAGATGCTGTACTAGCATCTTCTTTCTTCAATGACAGACTATTTTCATAGTTTCATCAAATTTGTCCATGCCACCCTTTACCTAAACTTTTGCATTTACATATTTATAATAGAATCATTAAATGAAAGGTTTTGGAGCGAACAGTTGAACAGACCTCTTTATCAACAGATAGACCGTTGCTCTGTTGATTCTTAGAGCTGCTTTTCTTCCTAACGTCTGCAATTTGAAATATTAAGAAGTCAAAGAAAAATCAATTTTTTCAATGGATTTGGCTATTTCATCACAACACCCACATCATTAACCGTTTAATGATGAGAGGGTTGCATGATCATCACTACAGTGTTAAGTTGTTAATTTTCATCCATAAAAGTTTAGGTCAGAGAGTTTGGTAGCAACAGATCATATCATTACATCACACACATGAACCGTTTGGTATTTAACTAGTTGTTCAGTAACATCGCAGGTCCCACAATTCGACGCTTGTATCATTACCATAAAAGACCTGACTGTCTGGTTGTATGCCACAAGGAGTGTCCTTATTACCAGATACAGCTGATGAAGAATCTAGTCACACACCGATTGTCGGCCAACTATTACAGCAGATGGCTCTGACATGTAACTGTGGATGTGAAATTACCTCTTCAAAGTCAGAACGTGAAATTCATTATCAGAGCTGAACAATGGGTCATTTGGGAAAAATGGGAGTGTTTGTGCCTTGGGGATGAGAGATATTTGAGCTGCAGAATTCTGCTTCTCAAGCAGAATTCTGCTTCTCAGAAGCAGATAAATTCACATAACTGTAGAAACTTTTACAACAGCAACATTAGTTTATTTAACCTGATCAATACATGAAATTTCAACACCTATAGTGCAGAATATGTTACTTTGTTGAATCGTTTGCATAATTTCCAGATTCAATCAATCACATACTTCATCAGACACTCGATCATCTTGATCAAGCTCTCTCAGGCCCATCATACCCTCTACCAATCGAATGATCAGGACCTTCTCCTAACGTATCCTTATGTCTAGAGGCGGTCGTTGGACACTGACCTCCTATGCCTTCATAAACCACGTCTTCCATCTCCCCTTCGTCAAGATCTTGAAGTGGTGAATAAGCATATCTGCAACGGTAAAACATATACACCCTGAATAATTCAACAGATTGTTACAGTTGAGTAACATAGAGTGCAAATGACAGGGTCATCAAAGCAGTGTTGCACTGGCTGTGTGATGCAACAACTCCGCTTCAAACCCTCGTACAAGTTGGTGTAATAAGAGACTGTCTCTATACACAACTGCAGAATGCAGCTAAGATGTACTCCGAGATCAACATCTCATCTGGGAAATACATAGCAACTTCACTTGCTTAGCAACTGTTTTCTTCATTGTCTGTATGCACTTCAGAGCTTACCAGAACGAAATGATCAGTTCCCACTAGAGGTAGAGAATTTTTGCTACTCGAACCGTACCCATAACACAGGACCATTACCCGTGCCCGACACTTACTCAAAATTTCTACCTGCCTTGACCCGTACCCATGGATAAACTCGTACTATGCCTGTCGCATCATCAGTATGTTTACCCATAGTCCCAGCCAGTCCCTACCAGGTCAATGGGCCTACAACTTATCATGTAGTAGTAATAATAATAGGCTGATGCTCAGGGTGATGCTTACAGTAATCATAATATGTTGTTTCACCCTTTTTAATTAATGTTTAAGTCCCCCAAGGGATCTTTGTACCTCGGAGCAAAAAATTAATAATAATAACAATAATAATAAGAACGATGATGATAACAGTGAACCTGCTTTATGGACCATCATGCTGCCCAACTGAATTTGTTAATATTCAGCAAAACTCTGAGAGATGTGTGGCTCAAAATCCAATGATTAACCAACATTAGTTTAATATAAGGATTAAGTAGGCTATACTAACACCTGATGCAGGCTATGTGATTCACCATAATTTGATGTAAGAAAAACTCAGAATTAACAATATTATTGACCAGCTTTCTAAATTTCTGCGGCTGATTACAAAAGGATAAAGACAAGATGTTATGTGTGATTGTGTGTGCACAAAAATTACTGACATAAAATCTAAGAAACATTCAGTAAGCAACTGTTTAGTTGATTGGCTATAGGTTGTAGGTATTGAAAAGAGCGTCGACCTCTGAACTTAGTAACCTCTGACCTCTGATTATTGGCTGATGGTCTCCATAAGACAATGATAACCAAGAGAATGAGTGAGAAGAGAACGTGCCAGAACGCTTCGTCAACCCACAGCTCCTTCCAATCCTACAAAGAACAGAAACTTTATCTGATTACAGAACGCAACAGTTTAAACATTGAACAGTTGAATCAGTTTCATCTCAGAATGTCTTCTGGGATAAATAAAACAGTCGATCATCATCAAAGTTTTAATGGCCTTCCTCGCTCCACAGTATTTCATTGATCCGTAATCCATCTTTGATGGATGTAACTTGATCCAGAGACTCTGAACATCATCCATGCCACCTGTCAGATGTCAATGGGATTCATCCATTGGTTGGCTCTACATGTGCGCATTGGTCGACCACTGGAGACTCTTCTAGTTTACAGTGCCTTGTTTTGCTAACTGTTGCAAAGGTCTTACAATGACATTTAACATCATAATTATAGTCTAGCACAGAGAGTGTCTCTCATTTGTTTTGCTCTCTGAGCGGTGCTTTATAATTGTTCAATTATGATTACAATTAATGGATGAATGTATGCTATGCATTCAAATGAAAAATTTGATAGTGCTGTCTAAGTGCCTCGTTGCTAGCTTCAATTACATTAGAGTTGATCACTAACAATTAGTTCACATATAAGCAACTAATACTCAAACAAGTGGAAAAGTAAGGACTGGTGAAGAACCCAACTAATGGAGTCCCACTCACGGATGACAGCAGTCGATGCTATGTACAGAGAGTTTCTGATCCATGTTGCACTGAGAACGAGGAATGATGACAGCCACTGAAGGTGGTCTGCAGCACATGGTTCTGCTCATCAGCTGGCACTCCCCAGGCAGATGGTAGAAGATCGGACAACCTCAGGCCACCAGATCCATGCAGGACGGGGCATTCAGCAGTAACCGGCTGACTGGTTGTAGACCTACCCAGGATGAACAGGTTATGCCACTCCACAGACTTCTCATCACTGCATCACCAAATCAGAGATGTCCGGGTTGCAGACGGCACACATAAGTGTCTGGGGATTGACATTGTTCAATTGGAAATCAGTCTATTTGTCGCATTTTAATGATATCGTGAACCAATGAACAAAAAACTAATAATGATTTCTCTTCTAGTAACCAAAGTGGCATTTCAAGTCTGATCATAAGAAAACTCAGAATTATCCAGGCAATACATAAATCTAATCAAAAAGACTGAAATCGGGAGACATTACCGTTATACATCTGGTTAGCTTATGTCTCTTGGAAGACCAAAACATGAAGATAACAGATGCTAAAAATCAACAACATTTCCAATCCTTACACACAGAACAGTTACGTCCATAAATGCCTCTAGGCTGAGGCAAACTAACACAGACACTGTTACAAAGCAAGTAACCATCACTGGCAATGTCAGCAATGCCCAACTGTCAGTCAAGAGAGACCGAAGAATAAGGAAAGATCAAAGCATAAGTAGGCATAAAGTAAGAGACACAGAGGCACACAAACACACAGACAGACTGAAAGAGAGAAAGACAGTGACTGAGGTATAGACAGAGACAAAGACAACCTAAATCTAAACAATAGATGAATGACTGATATTCGAAAAGCTGCTGCTGAGCACTGTCAATATGTTTCACGTGAAGAGGACAGAAAGAGCAGACACCAAATAATAGAAACACACTTCTTCAGACATTCAGTCATCAACCAGCAAACCAATCAATCAATCAATCAATCAATCAATCAATCAATCAATCAATCAATCAATCAATCAATCAATCAGGAAAGCTGTTGCCCAGCCTCTGCCACCAAAAACGGATGATAAATGAAAGATGAATCAAACAATTGACAGCAGTTCTTACCAATAATGCAGAGAATCATTGTATTTCTGAAATGTCTGTACAGAGTTAACTTGATGAGATTTTTCTTTAGGATGAGGAGCCTTATCGTCTGAACCAGACTGGAGAATATTTGTGTTCAGTTAAGTTCAACTCCATTTCCACAATCATCACAAGCCATGGCACCCAATTTCACTCATTCATTTATCATTCAAAGCATTCAAACAGCATTCACTCAAGATATCAACTCTGAAGCCCTCCCACCCCAGTCCTGGCAAAAGAGAAATTTTCAAGTGCAGGCAAAAAACCTTCCTCCCTCCCAGCCTCTCAGAACTTAGAAAAGTAGTAGTAGTAGTAGTAGTCACTTTATTGATCACCAAAAACATAAAAATTTTACATACCATCAAGCTCAAATCAAAAGGAGTCAAAGGGAGAACTGAAAAGGAAATATTATGGTCCCACTATACAGAGTTGCCCAAATACAAAGTAATGTTGTACAGGTGGTAGCATCAATTGTAGGGACCTGCGAAGCTTCGATATTCGATTCGAAAACGAATCGGGCGGCGGTATTCGATTCGATTCGAAAATGATGTCATGATTCGAAAAAAATTTTAATCGTTTTTGGGAAAAATGATAAGACTTGACGCACTTTGTTGACAACTAATTGTTGTAATTGTTTACTGCTCGTGGAATGGTTGTTGCATTTCTGCGTGCAACGCGGCACCCGACGACAGCAAACCCTCTGGCACGAAAATGGTGCTTATAATTAGAATATTATTTATACTCTGCTTAGATCAGAGGTGGGCAACATACGGCCTGCGGGCCAGATCCAGCCTCTGGGACCTTTGGACCAGCCCTTGACATGTCTTTTTTATTAGCATTGTAGACCCTACCATAACAGTTATTCTGCAATATTTATTTTGAGTAAAATTAATACTGTCTCACTTTATGGGGCAAATTAATCTGCAAAAATTAGCCTGCGATTGGCATACGGCCTCAGAGCTGCGCTTAAAATCTTAAAAATTAAGTTGTCCATGCCTGGGTTAGCCTAAATGTATGTAGGTCTACACCAAAGTGCGGCTATGCAATTGGTACAATGAAGAATATAGTTACTTACTTACTTAACTCATAAATTATTTGTGTTATCGTTAATTATGTTACTTTGCTTAATGTTTAGTTTAATTGATTTTAAACTGCAGAAAAGTTTATAATATATTGATACTGACAGTGGTATGCCTGTGCCATCAAGTGCACACCACATGAATATCAAACATGATACCCGCTGATTCGATTCGAGATTCGATTCGAATTCGAATCTTTACCCCGATTCGATTCGAGATTCGATTCGACGAAAAATTTATGATTCGCAGGTCCCTAATCAATTGTTACATTCTTAATTACACTGTATTATGTTAAAGAATTTTTTTTCAAGTTCATTATAAAGTGACAGTCATGTAATTAAGTATTGTTTTAGAAGTGTTTTAGAAGTATCTGTAGCATCATGAAAATGGAAAGTATGACTCCAGCAATCCTAGAAAAAGGCAGACATCTGGTGTGACTCAATCAACTGGAAAGAGAATTTAGAAAAGGATATCCACCAACAGATGAGTGAATCCGTGATCGCAAGTGGAATGATTGCAATCAGAAGACTCGGAGAAGAATTCGCTTTGTGCTAAACGAGGTCACAGAAAAAAATTAGCAATTATTTCTCAATTCAATTAAACTTGAATCATCTAATCAAATTCAAGCAATTTGTTGCATGTACAGCATAGACATTCAACAAAGAGACGAAACACCCAGAGTTGTTGGTCATCCTTATCAGTTGCAAATATAAGGTTAACTGACAACACAAGCAAGTAACAGCTAAATGAGAACAGAGCAAAGCATAAGAATTTAGCATCAGATTGTTAATATTGGGAAAGCAAGTGACTCCACAGTTGTCCAATGGTTTTATGAAACTGTAATGATACTAAAATATTACCATTTGATAATTTTACAGATTTATACTTTACGCCTCTTTTACATGATTCAGTTCTAATTACTCAGTTCAACCGAGGCCAACTCTCCCCTCTTCCAAGCATCTATGTTGCTTGCAAAAGAGTCTCTAAGTAAGGCTTCTGCAATATGAAGAGATGTATAGATGGCTTGGAACTTGCTCACACTTCTTTTAGCTGGTACTGATTACTGAATGAACAATCAAACGAACCTGATCTTATCTATTGTTTCAATCACATCACTTTAATAATGCAAAGGGCAAAGCCTATTGGTTGCCTCAGAAGTGAAACTGATAGGGCTGCACTAATTCTCTTAGTCTCATCAAAATCCGGGTCTATAAATCCGGATGACAACATCAACAACAATGATCTTGTAAGTGAAATTTAGAACTCCATCTACAGAACAAGAAAAACGACATTACGAATCCAAAACATATAGAAAATACAAGGAGTATAAAGAAGCAAAAAAGCTGACACTGTTTTCAATTTAATTGTAAATTCCTACCACAAAAACACGCATGATGCCTTCAATCGAACTCAGCACGAAATAGACGCAACCGATCGCAGTCACACGGTGCAGCAACGATCCCAGTCGAGGCCTACAAGGAACAAGGCTTTCTTCTAAAAGGATCTCTTCATACAGACAGATAACAGATAACTAGACACATGCAGTCAGAAACACAAAGACACACAGATAGACAGACAGAAGTATAAAGCAGTGCCAGCCTTAGGATATTTCGGGCCCCGTGCAGAGTATACTGTAAGGGCCCACCCTGACACAAGTCAAATTTTTTTCATTGCTAATAATTTTATTTTAGTAGATTGTTAACAAGTACAAGTCAAATTTAACTATATATGATAACTCTGGGATATAGATGAAGTTGACGTTTATTTTTTGACAAAAGAGAAGATTTAATCGAAACCACAATATTATTTTTAGGGTGTCTTGTTCATGTTAATTTTTGTGTGACATTTTCGGGCCCCCATAAGTTGCGGGCCCTGTGCGACCGCACGGTTCGCACGCCCCTAAGGCCGGCACTGGTATAAAGGCAGAAACATAGAGATGAAGATTATCTCACTAAGGGCCAAAGTTCATCCCATCTAATTGCAATGAAACCCTGCTTTGTACGATCAATTGGCACATCTGACCAGTTTCTTCGGAAGCTGTGCACTGTGTTTTAAATTAAAATTCCATGTACTATAATTCAAACTTGTCATCCTCTAACCCATTCCCGCCGGATCGGGACCCGATTTGGGAGGCATTGAAACAGACTAGAACCTATTCATAATATCAACATGTCATACCTAAAAATAGCATCAGTGTTGATGTCCGGAAAATTTCTCACATTTTAGAGTCTGGTTTGTTGACAAAAAGTTAGATATAGCAATGGAAAAACAAGTTTGAAGTGACGAGCAAAGGTATCCCGAGCCCTGAAGTTTGCAGGCATGTCATATATCATGATATTGACGATGAATTTTCATCTTCTGACAATGAATTCATCGGATATTTGAAGATCGCCCGTTACCGTGTTGCTTGGGACGCGCCTGATTGGCAATTCAGAGCAAAGTCTGATACCAAATTTTGTCTTTTGGACTTGGCATTTTTGCGAAAAATGCGCTGTCCATTTGTGTATCAGTGACTGTTTTGCAAGTTGGCACTCTAAGACTGCTATATATAAATCAAGTTTTGTTCACAATAAAATATAAATTTCAGAGCCCAAAGTCTGACGATTCAGAAACTATATACTTTATTATGCTTAGCTGTAACCTTTGTTGCATTTAGGGTTGTTAATATCGGTTTTTTTGGCAAACCGATTATCGATTTTATAAATCCGATATTAAACCGATAATCGCTTTTTTGGCCTTCATAGAAATATACTCTAAATTATAATAAAATGCGTTACTTAATGCATTACGTACCGTAACGTACCTACTTGTAAGCAACGCAGTGTCGACACTGATTTGTTTATTTTCTACTTAGAGAGTTAAATGTCACGCTATTAACTATTAACTAGCAATAATGCCTTTTTAACGACCGCTTGACTAAGCTATTAGTAGTATTGACGTCAATTAAACACCTTATGTATTCATTAACAAACACGCTATCGGGGTCCCTAATAGTAATGAGATCCATCCCTACCATTGAGGTATGTAATAAGCACTACAGACCGAAATTCAAGGGACTATATATACAAGAGGTTGACACCAATAAGCCTAGTTAAATGGAAGGTTTACTTATGCATCAATGACGCTATATTACGGTGAGACCTCTTGTACGCATAATCACTAATTTCGAATACCGCGAGGTTGCAGAATTAGGGATCACAATAGCTTAAGTTTGCCAACAAATTAAACAATTTAATGTTTTTCTGGTACTTTTTGTAATTTTTCACTACGAAAATGATAAAAACTAAACAAATTCGATAATCGTTTGTGAATAATAAAAACCGATAATCGTTTTCAAAAACGATAATCGGAATTCCGATTTCCGTTTAACATCCCTAGTTGCATTATTGTTGTTCCACCATAGGTACCATCAATTTACTCATTTTCCGAAAAAACAATTCAGGCAGGAATGGGTTAAGCAATCATTGCTGTTTCATATGCAATCCACGCACGATGATCAAAACTCATTACAGAATCTCTGGCAATTCTAGGAAAACAAATACAACTGCCTTACTTTGTGATTCCAAAACCAAGGCTGACGATTATGACGAGCATTCTGGCCAGCGTTCGTTTCAAGCATGAAACCAGTTCGGCAAAAATCAACAATCCCTTTACTATCAAAACAAAACAGCATCGAGTTCATCTAAAGGTAATTTCTTTCTTCCAAATAACGAACTGTTGCACAACACTGTATTCATGTTACAATCATGTTAAACCAAGTGCTTTTTTCTACAGTTAACATTCCACCATAACCATCATTTAACTGCTCACATCTAATCTTTGTAGAGTGTGCACAGCTGTCCACAAAGTACACAACTGTTCATTGAAGACTCACCTGATTCATTTACCAAAAGGAGCAAATAGGTAGTTATTTAATAATAATGTTCATCACAGGGTCCTTGTTGTAACAGTCATTTGCTTAAGAATTGGAAATAGAGTATTTTGACTCTTATAAATCCCGACCACCTCAACTGACTGAGCTGAAATCTCTTGGGGGTCAGCAGTTGGTTTACTGGTGGCACCTCGAGACATGACACATACACATGGTCACTTTCCTATTTTCTACAACTGCTGTTTCTCACACCTTCACTGATTTTTAAGTAAGATGTACCTGTTTTAACTGACAGCATTCAAAATTCATCAAACAACTGTATTTAGAAAAAAAAACAGAAAAAGTTATATATGTTTCTTTTTCTGGCAAATTTCTGTCCGATTTCCAAATATTTAGGCAGTTAGGAAGTATTCCAAAATTCAGTTCTTTTTTAAGTTTAAAAAAGAAAATTGCCAAAAAATGTGACTTTAAATTCTGTGTAGTCACGATATTATCTGAATATTCATAAGGCATAGGTCATGGCTCTTGATGCACTCACCTGATTTACCCGACTCATTCAGGGACTCATATTCAGCCACAAAAACAGCTTTCTCAACCAAACCTAACAAAGACCAGAAAGAAAATAAATGCAACAGTTAAACAATCATCCTCATTGGCAACCACCATAACCATGACCACAACCACCATTACTACCACAACCACCATTACTACCACCACCACCAGTACTACCACCATTACTATTACCACCACCATTACTACCACCACCAGTACCACCACCATACAAACTCAACAAAACAAACCTAGAAAAATGACGGCTCCAATCCATAACTGGATTCGCAAGAGATCTCTCCAGTAACAGAAGCAGATGGTAAGCCAGAAGAATGCGTACAACGCATAGACAACGCACATCGTAGAGTAAAACTACAACAAAGCAACAACAACATCAGCTAAAGTTGACACAAACTACTTGTGCGAAAGAGAGAACATGCTGGTTCCACACTGAAAACTCAATCAGATTCAAGACTCAACTGTCAGCTGTTACGTGAGGAGGAGGAGACACATCAGGATACACGAGAATACATTAAGCCCATCCTCACTCGGCATGGATTACCCTCGACATCCACTGGGATCATTTCATTTAATTTTTCAGTGACTGCAATTGTCCAATAAACCATTTTGCTTTGCAGGCAAAATTGGTGACAGATCTTATCACAAAGACCAGATGGTTTCTGAATGTGACCTGGAGAGAAGGGACCAGTGACGACTGACATTGCTACGGTTCCCATTTCTGTAACATCAGTTAATCAAAACAAACTGGACAGTTATGTGTATCCGTCAGGTAACACTTCTCAGAGACTTTATTCGCACATCCTCGTCACCTTTGATCTTTAAATCTAACCTTAAAACCTATCTGTTTAAGATGTACTATGACTAGTGTTTTTTTCTGTTACGCACTTTCGTGCAAGATGTCATTTTGTTTAGATTATTATTATATTATTATAGAGACAGCATTGACAAAGAACTCTCTGATGAAGACACCATGAAACCACACACACAACACATGCACACACTCAACTTAAAACTTACCTCTTTAAAATTGCTTATCCATCATAGGCTGCCTCTCTGTCTTATGGACTGATCTCCTGATTATTGACCTGATTATGGCTTGGTTTTGGTGTGCCATTGGTTGGTGCCTTGTACATTAGACACCGGCGCAACAGAAGTTACTAATTACAATTACAGTACTGAGGTACATCCAGGACTCAGAGTTAGGACTGGAAAACCCCAGACAAAATATTAGTCTGCATCTTAGTACGTTAAACTTACGACAGAGTAAAATCCTCTGCACAGTCCGTAGCATTGACACAGATACATTTGTTACATTTATATCATATATTTGAATCTGTGGAAAGACGTGAGGAGGAGGAGACACTCACTGGTAGCAATGGCCAGTCTATGACGGATAGAAACCCTTGTGCGTCTCTCATCGTAACATGCACTGCAAAGAGGCAAAACAGAACAGCACGATTTTAACAGATGAATAGATGGATGGATGGATGGATAGTAGAGTGGTCCTTATTTTTGAAAGTCTGATTTCACAATGAGGCACCCTGTGCTTTTGTTTCTACTGATGAAGAAAAAATTCAGAAAAAATTTGAAGAGGATATGACAATATTTAGAGGTTGCTACCAGATGCTAAAGTTTAAGCCTATGCCACGAGGAATTCATTTAGACTAGCCATTGCAATTTTCTTAATTGAACTGATGTTAGCAGGTGAGAAAATTGCAAAGTGACATACAGTTGTGTGTGTAATTCATTATTGAACACTATAAATGACTTCTAGCAATTAGTATACCCTAATAGTACTCATGTTTATTTATTTATTTATTTATTTGATAAACAAACGTAGAAATAAATTATTTATTTTTTCAAACTCAGTGGTCTTTTAGTGTTTTTCTTTGACTAACAAAGTAAGCAGTATACTTTTTAAGAAACCCAATATGAAACAAAATGGTTGCCAAATGCATTATGGAAAAGATGTCAATAAGTAAGTAAGCAGTAAGTAGTTATCAATCAAATTATAGTTATATCATTGTGTTGGAGCATAGGCTGGACAAGGATATGTTGTGGCGTGCATGTCGCCATCACATACTAAAAATAATGTTGGAGGCAGTGGTCATGCTTTCTCTTGGTCCATCCCAAGGTCCAGACATAATGATCATCAGAGTTTCCAGAGAAACTGGCGACTTATAGACCGATCAAAATAGAACACAGTGACATCCGATGAGTTTTTACAAGAAAGAAGCAATTTCCTGTCACAAACTTTTGGAGCTGACCATCGCTTTCTTCGGCGGTGTTTATTCCAGGGGCATATCATTCAGAGCACCAGCTGGGCTGCATAGAACAAAGTGGATGGCAAAGAGTATTTATAGTCTTAAGATTTGGATGTTCAAGAGACAGTTCAAGTTGACAAGAAGAGAAGAAAAGGGGATAGCTGACATCTGCTTGTTCACAGTAATGCCGTATGTCAAAGTCTGGTTTCAAGCATCATATGCACCATTGGCTTCTCGAATAGACCTGGAGCTCTTGAAGGACATTGACAGATTGATAAACAAGGAGAAAAATAGTGCAGATGCAGAGGTTGCAATGAAGACATTTCCGGGTCACTTCTGGTATGTGTCGGAGGAATTGGAGACTTTTGCGTTCTTTGATGATGGGGTCTCCATTGATTTATCAAGCGCCAAATGGTTGCTCCTCTGGACAAAACTGGCATTGAACATCCACTAAAGAGAATACCAGGTAACCTCTGATCAGCTAGAAGGAACTGGAAAATTTTATCATGGAAAACACTAGAAGATTCTTCAGCATTACATGCATTCCAGCAAGTTTCATCCAACAAGATGTTGATTCTTGGCCAAACGATGAGAACTACAAGTTAGCCAAGGCCACTGCCACCTCAGTAAGAGATGTGAAATACATAGCAGAGCGTGGAGTGGCACTCATGGACGAGTATAACAAGCTTCAAAAAATAATGAGGATCATAAGCAGCTTCTGGAATATCGTCACAGATATCCAGACAGGAACAAAGACACTGATTCATTAATACATTAAGTAGTAACTGGAACTAAACATTTTAAAGTTCACTTGTGTGTCTTGACCCAAATAGTAAATACTACCGTCCACCACTGCCCACCAGAATTTGTTTTAAATTTGTGCATAAGAATAGTAGGCCAATACAATATTCTATGTATTGTGTGCGTTTTTACAATATATTTGATATAATTATGTTATGTCCGGTAGCAACCTCTAAAACTCATAAAATCTCCACAAACTTTTCAGTATTATTATTTTTGTACCTAAAACTAAAAGTCTGGAGGGTGCCTTGTTTAAAATTCCCCCAACAAATTTTTTACATGGAGCTAAGGACCACCCTAATGGATAGCCAGATGGATGGATGGATGAAACAATGAGGCAATGATGCATGACTAAAAACCTTAAATGGCAACTGGATGAAATAAACTAAATTTATAAAATTTTTCAATCATCCATTCATCCACGCAGCTGATCGATAGGTGGCGCTCCGGCGTGTAAACACCAACTGATCTCGGCTGTTGGTTTTTTACTTTTTCTGTGGTTAATCTATTACTCTTCAGCCAGGGTTGGGTCAGGAGTGCTTCTGAGTAGACGACCTTGAAGAGGCGCTATATAAATTCTCCATATGAATGAATCATCTATCCATCCATCCCTTTGTCTGTCTGCCCATCCATCCATCCATCCACCCAAAGCCCACCCACCCAAAGCCCACCCACCCCAAGCCCACCCACCCAAAGCCCACCCACCCACCCACCCACCCATCCATCCATCCATCCATCCATATGCCCATCCAACCATTGATCATCTTTTCAACTGAAATTGTCTGTGTTTAGTCATTTAACACACTCAACGCGAGGTACGAGTTAACTCGTATGTCATTTCACGGGTCTAGGCGCGACGTACGAGATAACTCGTACCTCAGTATACATCATTTCCACAGCGTCTATAGGCATATCCAGCGTGCTGGCAATCCATTCTGCCGCGTCTCTGTTACTACTATGGTGAGTACTGCCATCTGATGAATAGCGGAGAAAAGTTTTAAATTTTAATTGTAATTTTTATTGTAACTGCAGCCTAATGACTACGCATATGTGCACTGTCAGACGTCCGCGTTCTGGTAGTTATGTCGTCGCGTATTATTATGTTCTAAACAGTCAGGTTACTGTGGAGTAGAATAAAGTAGAGTAGAGCAATGAACAGTTTGAAACAACTAGATTTGAATATTTTGATGATGTTTGCAACACGCGTGAAGCCGTGAACAGCGCAACGATACACGTTATATTTGCGGCGCGTGTCGCCGCGTGTGCTTCTATAGCCTTCACGCTTCATTGATTATCATTCAAATGCAGACTTTTAGTCAGTTTACTGTAGAGTAGAGTAGAGTAATAAGCAGTTTATTTGCATTTTCATTCATTTTATGTAGATTTTCAGAGTTACTGTCGATAATAAGTGACAATGGCCGTTGATATCCGATATCAATACATTACCAATAATTGATTACAGGGCTGTGCGCGTATTGGTAATAATTTGGCCCGCTGCCAAAGTATTAAACAGAATAGCAAACAAATTGTCTCACAGGATGGACATTAAATAAGTAAAGTACTTGCTTTGATGAAGATAGTCTGGAATACAAAACGAAAAGAGTGCGAAAATACCCAAGATATTGAATGATGTTGTGGATGGTGAAGCATCAATGGAGAGGACGGTGATGGCATCTGCATCAGTGACAAATGTCTTCTGTTCAATTATACAAACAGTTTCCAATCAACATCAGTCAAGATAAGGTCAGCTGAAACAAGGTAACGTAAGGTTGGCTATCTAAATAGTAAGACATTATTGTTATTATATTATTCATCATCAACATCATCAGTTCCTGATGCCAGCAATTTGGCAGCGATGGGTACAAATAAACGATCTCCGGTGTCCTCGGTTATTTGTCAAGTCCATTGCTCCCCTTAAAGTTAGTCCAAGTGATGTTATGTCCTTATTTATATTTGTCCTTATTTATATTATCTATCCAGCATAGTCTTGGTCTGCCTTTGTTTCTTTTTTCCTTCGAATCTTACATGTAGTGTATTGCGTGAGTTTCAGTCAACTTGTTTTCTCTCTACATATCCAAACCACAAACATATTAATTAACACAGCATCTTTTGAGAAGTTCTTATCAAACGCATTGTTATGGTACGTCTGTTAATTTCTTAGAAAGCTCCATCAGTCTGAGTCCACAGACAACGGTTGACCTGGTTTCTGTCGATTCTGACTGACAGGTCTCTTAAAAGCAGCCTCGTTGAATTAGAGAAGTCCTTCTGTTTTTAACCAATCGACTTCCTCTAAATAGCTTTAGTTTCAGATTTTCTTATATTGAATTTCTAGAGCACTTGAGGTTGGTCAGTCTGAATTAGACGCACAAGATAAGCACGACCAAATGACCTGTTTAAGATCATCACACAGAGTAAGCTCAGCAGGTTCAAACCCATAATCGTCCGATAACAGACCCAGTTTGCTATCACACAGTCGTCTTCAGCAGTAATTCTGCTAAAGAGCAACTGCTCTACTAATTGGTCACCTCATGACATTAACTAAATACACTCAACCATTTGATTTTCAAACAACCATTCAAATGCGACTCTCCAACTGCACAGGAAGATCAATTAGCATAATTTAGAACATCACTCGGAAAGTTACGAGACAATTACACAATTATGGCAATTACTCCTACTCCATTTCTCAGCACAAAGTCCTGCTTTTGCTGCAACTTCCCAGTTTACCATTACCGATTTTCATGTTAAATTACAATACATTACATAAACAGCAACCAACCAACCAAATAACCAAACAACAGTGCTTACTAGTTCAGATATATTTTTGCATAGGATCGGTTCTCCAGGAGACGTCCCATACGAACTCCCCTCCTAAGAAACACACCAACCAAAATGATGACAACTGTAGCCATATGGAATTTGTTTACAAGCACATTGTGGGTGGAAAGACAAATGGCAGGTGGCACAGGTTAGGCAAGGTAAGACACAGTCACTCTTCACATGTGAGTAAAGGTAAGACAGTCTATCCTGCCGATAGACAGGTGAGCCAAGGTAAGACAAAGCAAGGCGCAAGCAAAGACTGGGTAAGGCTAGGCGAGGATTCATATTTTGGAAGCAGAGGGTAAGGGCAATGAAATATCAAATGTAAATCGTTTTGTTTCCAAATGACTCCATAGTAAGTCATCTTAACCTTTAAGGTCTTATAATACTTTTAAATATTACTCCCTAAAACCTTAAATATAACAAGTCGAAGCGCTTTCCATATCAAAAACTTCCAAATTTAATTTTAATTTTTGTGTGGAATAAGTATATTCTCAGAATGCTGTATGATTTTTTATAAACATTTGCAGAATATAAAAAGAGCAAATTACATTCATCTGATCAGCCTCCAGTTGCATCTTTCTGATTCCACCCGCAGGTAGTGCAAAATATGGGGCAAACCATCCCGAAAATATGCGGATAACAAGTCTTTTGGTTGAAAATCTCATCGTTATATGTGACTTTTAAAGCATCCACATTGTGTACGTCTAGGTGACGCTATGCTTAGGGTCTCATATTCATAAAATGCAATAGTATTTAAGACAAATCATGAAGTTTTAAGTCAAGCACACAAGACTGCTAATAATTGCCATGAAACTAGTTTTAAAGACCGTGGTAATCAGTTTAACTTAATCAAACAAAACTCAGCAAGATCACAACTTTGCATATACATTTGCTTTTTGTATGCAGTAGAGGACCCCAACTGTACAGGATTTAACTTTATACTTTTCTTCTTAAAACACTAAGCTCGCAATGAAAAGTTTAACAGAACACCTAAATTCCAAATTTTTTGACAAAGCTTATCTTTGGTTGCAGATAGTCAACATTGTGTTTACTTTTTTATCTCTAAGTTATGATTACAAATCCTGGAAGTTATAAAGAATGAGCAAGTAAACTAGGTCAAAAACAACTGTGGTGCAGGTTTTACCATGGTAGGGTTATGTAAGCAGAAACCTTGAATATTTTATAACCTCTTGTAGTTCTTAACAATTTTAAATGATGCAGAATTTTGATTATCTGTTTCTACTTTTTCCCAATTTTTCTTCACTTTTTAGTTACCCAGCAAACCACACAACCTTCACCCTAACTAGTTTAGACAGTAAGTCAATGACATCCCTCAACAAAAACAAATGAAAGCAGAGCCTGATTGGCTGTTTTATCTGCCCTTGATACTCATGCAAATCATTCTGATACACAATTCATCAAAATTTATTAAGACTGAAATCTTACATCAGAATTAATTCCAAATTCGTCGAATGCACAAAGTGCGACAGCGGAGCTGAACTTAAGGAAAACTTCTGCATTCTTCTCCAATTGACAAGTCGACACTAGAGTCAAACAAGAAGAATTCTGTCACAAATTTCACGCTCAAACAAATTTAAAACATAAATCTAATTTATATAAAACAAACTTTAATAAATAAACAATTTATTAGGGATTGATCTCTGCTTCCTTGTCCCAGTAGGTGCTACATGCAATGTCTGCCTCAAACTGAAGATTTCTTTGAGTAGTTTTACTGCCAGGAGCTCCTCTCAGCAGATATCTTGACCAGATGCTGCCACTACACTTTACATTGCCAGATAAAACTTTATGGCCACACATATTGTGTTAGTCAGTTTTCTAGACACTTTAATACAGAAACGCTCTGCTGACCAACATTGTTCTGTTCATCTACATATCACCACCTGTTACCTACATCACTAACTGAGGCTGGAAAAAAGCTCGATCAGGAGATCTTCAGCCGGTGACAGTCGACTTTGCCACATAACCTCTGAAGAGACTCTTTCCACTGTTTGACCTCTACGACGCCTCTCTTCGCTCCATCATTGACGATCATCTTCCTCTGCGTTCTCCCCCCCCATGCATTAGACCAACCACACCCTGGTTCGACTTGGAATGCAGAGCTACATGCAGCGCGGTTATCCATGCCGAAAGTCTCAACAGGCAGACCAGTCTGGCCAGCAGTTGCATTAAATGGATCCAGCTTCTTTGCAATAAACAAATTTTCTTTCAGGGCATGGAGCAATGTTATTAGGAGTATCAAATTGCTCATCATTCTGGAGCAATCTTTCATCCATGCTCGGCAGCAATAGTACCGCTGTGAACCCAACTTATACTACTTATGAATATGTGCGCTACCTGGACGGGAGGTCGCTATTGTCCAATGTGCTACGAATGGCTTCCCTCCGCCAGAGTACACCACGACACAGCACCGTATGGATGGACCTCCTCTGAACGGAGATCACTTCTCCTGTCTTTGCCCTGAAAAACATGTTTGCTTGATCCAGTACCAACCTTTCTTCTTCAGGAGTTGGTGACATACTGGCCCACTCTTCTACATCCTGAACACCATGAACAACATCATCACGCGGACAACGTTCAGATTTCACAACCTGCCACCTATCTGACGATGTCTATAGTGTTTCGAGGATTCTGGCGGTGATTGCTGGCATTCAAACCTGGATGGCAGTGGATGTCCTCCAATCGAGTTCGGCTAAACCCTGCAAAATTCTGACTCTGAAGGACCTGCTTTTACGACCTGCGTCAGATCAGAGTCATATGGCGTAATCTGTCGCATGAAGCTGCCATCACTTTGGTCCACTCTTTCATCATGGACTATTGCAACTTAATCCTGGTAGGCCTCCCATGTTTTCATATGTGTCAGCTTCAGTCCATCTTTAATTGTGCCTAACCAGACACATATCGGCAAACATGCATGACACCTTGCATAGGCTCCTGTTGAAAAGAGAATACAGTTTAAACTGCTCCTTATGGGCCGAGCTTCGATCGCTGGCTCGGCAACAGACTACAAGCTTGGAGCTCTTCACATCGGTCTCCAGCTGCATTCGACTTCCATTGACCAGTTCATGATCCCGTGCTCTTGCACATCGCAGTGAGTTGGACATGCCTTTTCCTCTGAGGGTCCCTCCCTCTGGAACAATCTGCCACTGGACATATGATCCCTAGCATCATTAACAGTTCAGGAAATGTTTTCTGTTCGTCTCAAGACACATTTGTTTGGTGACTCCTAGGCAACCGTGCGAGAGCGCCTTGTGAGTTACTTAATGGGTGCTATACAAATGCTTTGATACATACATATAACTTTAAAGTTATCTCAGAAAAGCGCTGCCTGTACTTATAGCCTGTATTAAAGTTCGCTTACAACAAACAAAAAGTTCCTGAATAAGCGAACAGTGTCGAGTTAACTATAGTTAACCACTAAAAGAGCTACCAGATGTGATTTCAAATACTAATGTCGATAGATGGTAATTATGAGAGTAAACCCATAATGACATAAACACAGAGAAGATGCTTGGCATAAAATGTCCAGCCACAATCACGTATACAGTGAAAGCCTAAAACTCAAACTCTGTGCATCAGAAAGGGTCAGACTTGCACAGATCCATTCCTACATATTCATCATATTATGCGGTTGACTGATACCTTGGATTGCAATCGTTGAGTTCTTGTACAAACTCTTGCTAATGTTGACAGATGGTGTATCCTGTACAAAACAACAAAAACAAGTTAGTCATTCATAAATGACACTGTTTTACCAAAAATCATAGGAATTCTCTTGCAGTAGAATCAAAGACTCCGGGTGTGTAGCGAATCCCCGAATCCTCAAAAAGTATTCTGGCCAGATCCCTGAAATCAATTTTTATGTCACATTGTTCAAACTTTAACAATTCATTTTTAAACAGCTCTAGTCTCTTCTTCTTCTTCTTCTTTCCCTTCTAACAGAGTGTTATATTTCAAACATTACAATTTAATTTTGTGAATATTTTAATAATTTTCGGGATTTCGACCGCTTTCTATAAAACCTTCATGCGCAAACCTTCGTGCAAGCGCATTCGAACGTGAATAATTCTTCAATTTGTGTTGTGCTCGCATTCGTTTTCTAAGCTCCAAAGTTCAATTTAACAAAAATTGCTCAGTTATTCTTAGAACAAACCGTTTATAGTAGCTCACATCGTCCCAGTTCACATCTCATATAGTTGCTATACAGAACTTAGTGCATTTACATTTATCGTGAAAACACTATGACCCGGTTGGCCAAGGAGGTAATTTATCATTTTAGTGTCCCCTATTTGTAATTTGTAATCAAGAATTTATACAGCGCCCCTCAAAATCAGAGGTGTTCTGGGTCAGTGTCTCCACTTACAAAGAGAAATGTTTTCAGGCGCTTGCGGAACTGAACAGGAGGGAGAGAGCAGAGGTGAAGCCTAAGGGCCTGAGGCAGGTGGTTCCAGCTGGAAGGGCCCACGACAGCAAAACTACAAGACTGGGCCGTAGCAGTGCACATCTGAGGAACTACCAAATGGCCATGGGCAGATGACCGAAGAGAGACCCGACCAGGCAAACTGGAAACCGTGGTGCAGTAAGCCCTGATATACAGCAGAGCTGAGCCAACAAGACACGTGGGGCGTGGTGGCTCAGTGGTAAGTTCGGCACCTTGTGACCGGAGGGTTGCAGGTTCGAATCCCACTCTAGCCGCTGCGTACGGACCTTGGGCAAGTCCTTCACTCGCAATTGCTCGTGGCGCTTCGGCGTGAAAATTCCGGCACAGTATCAAATGCTGTAGTCGGGAGCGCCTCTGAGTAGTAGTTGACTTCGAGAGGCGCTATAGAAATATCCGGAATAAATAAATAAATAATAAATAAAAAAAGTTACACATGAGGGAAAGGACCTTAAATTGGATGCATTGGTGAATGGGAAGCCAGTGAAGGGAGTCTCAGATGTAGGAAGAAATATGGGCAAACTTCATGGTGCCCCCTATGAGGCAGGCAGCAGCATTAAGGATGGACTCAAGCATAGATGCATTCTTCTTCTCTCCTCCGTCAGGTGTGCACCAACGATGAGGCCTTAACATGACGTCTCCACATGTTCTGTCCCTTGTTTTATCAACGGCCTCCCTCATGTCCATGTCCTGTGCCTTCAAATCCTCCTTTACATTGTCCATCCATGTCTTTGTTTGTCTTCCTCGGCTTCGTATTCCCTCTAGATGGCCAAGTAGAGCTGTTGTCCATTCTTGTTACGTGTCCGAACCATGTGAGCCTTCTTTTTCTGATCCTGTCCACTATTGTCTTCTGTCTTCCTCTGTCCCAGCTCCTCTCTGATCACCTCATTTTGGATTTTATCTCTTCTGCTTCTGCCCAGTATTCTCCATAGCCAGTTCATTTCTACACCAGCAATCTCTTCTCATCTTCTCTGCGCAGGCACCAACACTCAGATCCTTATAGCAGCAATGGAATGACAAAAGTTTCGTACAATTTCATCTTGGTTCCTATCGATATGCTGTTTGTTCTCCACATCTTATTCAGTCTGCCGAACACTGCCGATGCTAGACCAATCCTACGTTTTATGTCTTTTGTGCATCGGCCGTCTTCTGTTATCAGCCCTCCGAAGTACACAAACTCTGTCACTTGTTCCAGTGCTTGATTATCCAGTCTGATCTCCAGATCTTCATGTTGTTTTCCAATAGTCATTGTTTTAATGTTTTGCGCGATGATTTTAAGTCCCAATCTTTTACTGCTGTCATCTACACTGTCTGTCAGCTCTTGTAGTTGCTTCGATGACTCTGCAACCAGATGCATTAGTAGAGGATAGACCAATATAGACAGCGTTTCCGTAGTCAATCCTAGTGCAGATTAGAGCATGAACCAGGGTCACGATCTCATGCAGCGGAAGGGACTGGTGAATGGCACGGAGTTGGCGTAAATAGTAGAAGCACGGGCAAGAAACACTATTGCAGGGGCATAGCCATACAAGGTGCATAATCTCTGTCACATTCTGCTTTAGTGCCCATTCTTTCATTTTTTACCTAGCACACAAATCATAAATTTGGCCAATTGTTCCATCTGAACAGATGACATATTTAACATACGGTGTTCAAAATTGCCACAACAAGGCCCGTGTAGGTATCAGCCTAGAGCTATGCAGTTTGAACTATAGCTTGTATATGACGGATGCTTCATTATAGATGATACACAGGGCCAAAGACGTCTGTATAAGTGTGGTTTCTGTCCAGGTCTCCCTCATGTGTCGGAGTATTTGACCCTGGTCAACCCACAGTAGAACCGAATACACAGTTGTACATGAAGTTCTTCCTAGTTGTTCATTCGCATGCACACTAATATACAGCCAGATTCTGCCTTTCAGCGTACAACCACTGCATACACTTTAATGGTATATCACTCAGCTCCAGCGCTAAGAAATGCTTTAAATAATATCTGCCTTGCTCGTCTGTCTTTCCGATTCCTTCCGACCTTTCGCTGCATCACTCGCTCTCTCACTCCCACTCGCACTCTCTTTTCTTTGTGTGTGCCTCTCTCTCTCGTCTTCTTTCGCTCTGTCTCTGTCGCAGTCTGTCTATTTCAATGTCTCTCTACAAGCCTTGTGGCCTGTACAAACTACACTGTCTACACACGACCATAGTCTTCGTTCTTACGATAGACACTTAGTTCTTAATCTCTACTTTTATTATGCTTTTGATGTAGCAGACAAAATTTCGATTTCTGAATGAATTCTATACTCCATCAGAATCATATGCGTGGCCTAGCACTACAAACTTCTATATTTAGACTAGCAGTTGTTGCTTTGCTTTTTAAGTAGTACTTAAGTAATATGCTTCACTTCGTGCAACATTACCAATGCCTTTACTTAAACCTTAAACTTTACACTGTGAATCTGTTAAATTAAAATAAGGAAGTGGTATAGAGAAAGTTGATTCCGTGATTGTCTAAAATTGTATGGGTCTGGAGATCGATCTATGAGCCCACCTACGTATGTTCTCTGAAGACTACTGCTTTGCATTACGCACCCCCTATGGTAAAAGGGATTAGCCCGAATCCCCGAAACGAATTTGGCGATCATGTACAATCGGGGTGCCTATGTACTATCTGGGTGGTTGTCTTTGCATTGTGAGGGTCGGTTAGGGTCAGGGTAAGCGTTGTGAGGGTCGGTTAGGGCTTAGGTTTAGGGTCATTAAGCCTATGTAATTGTGCGACTTAAAAGCTATACCTGCGAGTGGAAGCTGGATTTTAAAATTCAGGGCTAGGGTTAGGCCCCTCGATTGTACATGATCGCCAAGAATTTTGCCCGGATCCCCAAAATCGATTTTCTATATTATATCTATATTCTATCGCACTAAATAGAAAAATATTACTTCCGCGGCAGAAAACCTTTGCGCATGCGCAAAGCTACCTTCGTGCATGCGTACCCCTTCATGCCAAACCGAGTATCCAGCTTCTAGATTGTTTTAGTATGAAACGTTTTCATCGCTCATTCAGCTTCTACTTTTGAGTTGTTTTAATCGGGAATCCAGCTTTTAGTTTGTTTTGATATGACACATTTTCATCGCTCATCTAGCTTCTACTTTGAGCTGTATTTTCATCGCTCTTCCAGCTTCTACTTTGAGCTGTTTTCATTGGTCGTTCAGCTTTTAGTTTAAATTTTAATATACGCTTTCATAGCTCATCCAGCTTCCAGTTTGAGCTTTATTTTCATTGCTCTCTAATTTCTACTCTGAGCTGTTTCATCAGTCTTTCAGCTTCTAGTTCAAGTACTGATTAAAGGCATGGGAATTCCTATGTACGTAAGAAAGCGACATCTTCCGCCGCAGAAGTACAAATTTCGCTAAAATTCGGAAGGCGGAAATTCCGCCGCATTAGTAATTTCTGCATTCGTTGGGTGGCGGAATCTTCCGCCGCAGAAGCACCACGCATTCTATATTATACCAAGATACATCAAGGCCACGCTAGGTCTATATCATGTATAAGAGTTTACAGTTTAACTTTGAATAGTTTTCGGGAGTTCGACCAGTATGAGAATTGTAGAAAAAAGACGGGGGGGGGGTTAGACTCTGATTTACGTGGAGTTGGGGTGTGCAATGAAGACTTTACTGTGGGGTCCTAAGAAAGACTGGGGGGTTAAACCCCCCCAACCCTCCCCCCGACAATTCTCACCCCGAGTTCGACCGCTTTCTATAAAACTGTTTTCGGGAAATCGGGCTTTTGTGCATGTTCAGCGTTTTCTGGGATTCGGGTTTCGGGGATTCGGGCCAGACCTGGCTACATACCTTGTACACAATTTCGGGAATTACATTTAGTTTGAATTTTACAACAGATCGCGATTCTTACCTTCGTGAGATTAAAGTCCCAAATTCCCTGTTCTGGCAGCGCTTCTGCACTCCAAAAAAATACTGCAACTATCAAAACAAATGAGAATATCCTGCAAATGACGCTGATTTTCATTTCAAAACAATTATTTATTTCTAAACAATAATTTATTTTATTTCTTAAGAACAAGGCTGTGTCTTATTTTGTTTTCGCAGGTCCCGTTGCTATGGCCTTCCATCTCGATGAATCGCCCAAAAACCGTCAAACCGCCATCCACGTATGGCAGATAACAGATGCGCCAGAAGCCAAGAGATAGGCCTAGGCCTACGTTTTGGAATCAACTTTGTCAGAGACCTTTAAATCAGTAGATTCTGCTGCCCATTTTGGTAAGCTATTCAGGAAGGAGGTGAAACTTATTGAGAATGAAGTCAGAAGGGGATTTGGATACAGTTAGCCTATGCATTCTGTACTCTCTGCTAGGCATAGCCTATAGTTGCTGTCATCTTGTTCATGCCTGTAGTTAAATTAATTATCCTTCGAGGCGGTTGAACGACATGCAGTCACCAAGCACCTATAGCTCCGATGACTGAAGTTTTTCTCAACTTTTCAGGCTTAATAAACTCTACAGCTGATCAAGACATGTTCAACATATTCCAGAGTATCACCAGTGCACTATCGACGACTTCGACAAGTGATTCGAAGCAGGTGTCAGAAGAATGATTTTGAATTATATTCCCTTGCAACCAGTGATGGGCACTAAACTATTTTTTTTTTATTAAACTAAAACTATTTTCCAATAAAAAAAAGTAGTTAAACTAAAGTTGGCAACTGATTTTGGAAATTAGTTAACTAAACTAAAAAAAGTAGTTAAACTTTTTCCAACTATTTTCCAACTATTTACGACAAACATTTTTGCAATAAAAGACGGTAAGTGAACTGTAATAATGCAAAGCGTCAATGACAATTTCACCTTCAAACTATGCAATGTGTACTGTTCTAGCATACAGTTACATGTGCACTGTAAGTAGTGTATGAATTTGAAAACACAGGCTGTAAATGCTAAAACCATGCAGTGTTAAAATGTTTTTTTGCTGACAGTGTTCAATGTTCACTGTGGAAAAATAGTTGCATATTGCTGATTTTTTTAGTTAAACTTTTTAGTTAGCAACTAAAATTTTTTAGTTAAACTTTTATTTTAACTAAACTATTTTTTTTAGTTAAACTTCTTCCTTAACTAAAATTTGTTAGTTAAACTAATAGTTAGCAACTTTTTAGTTAACTTTTGCCCATCACTGCTTGCAACTGAAATTCAGTGTAGGCCTAGCGTTTCTTGCATTTATTCCATACTTCGATCTCGAATTCCTCGGCATTTTGGCTATAACACTCATGCTCTTTAGTTGAGAACGTACTGCAGCTGCATGTAGGATTGGACTGAAGTTTTAATTAATCCATGCGCGTCGAGATGGATGAAACAATGAACGGCGCTGAACGGCAGATTGGCCGTTTGACCAGTAGGCCCCTATATCTGGCTGAACGTGTAGCAGCAGGACTTGTAAGAAGGTTCACTTGGTCTTCCATCAACAGGTTTCCGTTCAGCAGCACACTCTGTTTGCCATGGGCGGCGATCCCGGGGGGGGGGGGGTCGTGGGGGACAAGACCCCCACATTTAAGAGTGGGGGGACACGCCATACATCGGACCCCCCAAATTTAGAAGAAACCGCCAAAAAGGTCATCAACTTTTTCGCGCTCGGAGCATAAAATTTTTCGCGCGTGACGCGAAAAATTTTTTGACCTCTTTTTTTGACCAGATCAGTTCAAAACTCTTTTTTGACCATATCACTTCAAAAATGTCCCCCCCCACCTGTCAAACAAGATCGCCGCCACTGCTGTTTGCGATCAATTGCCGTTGTTGATTCCTGTGAGGAAATTGATACTTTAAAGCTTCTACTGTTGATCTTGATTTGTACGTCTGTGCCTAGCAATTAAGATGAATACCGCGTCTTTATGGGATTTCCGTAGTCGGTTGTAAGACATCCATGCCTACTCTTCTCATTAATAGGCCTATTATATAAGTAGTTAGCTAACTGTATCTTCTAGTGCAGTGACGTCACATATACAAAGACACATACAAGACACATACATAGACACATCCCAGCTAACACACCCACACGGGACCCAGACGGTTCCCATACGGGTGACCATACGGGACCCAGACGGGATACCCGGCGGGAACCCGCCGGTTTTTGTCCGCGGTTTCCGTACGGGACCCATACGGGATATCCCGCAGATCATCCCAGTTCATTCCCAGATGACTAAAAAGTGATACCCAGTTTAGCACAGTTCATGGGCGGCGATCCCGGGTGGTTGAGGGGGACTAGACCCCATTAACAGTGGGGGGGGACACACCATCCATCTACCCCCACCTCTCCCCAATTTTTAAGAAACACCAAAAAGTCACCCCGTTTTTTTACCTCTTTTTGAGCAGATCAGTTCAAAACTCTTTTTTGACCAGTTCACTTCAAAAATGCCCCCGTCCTGTCAAACAAGAACTCCGCCAGTGGCGCAGTTTACAGTACAGTATGCAAACTGTACTGTAAACTATGCTATAATTATAGTTAAAGCAATAATCAACAAAAGCTTCAATTTAACACATCAATTTAATAAAGTAGTCAATTTGATAAAGTAATCATGCAGTCGATCTGCTCTGTAATTTCATTTAACGATAATGTCATCAGCAGGATTGGTGAACTCCTGATCAACGCTGATCGACTCCGACTCGGTCTCTTTGAAAGGTGCCGATTTCGATAGCCGGCGGCCTCCAGCGCCATGATCCCTAGCGTTACCAAACCAAACAGTCAACTCGTCTTCAACCATTTCCTTCGTGCTGTCCTTGGTAGCAATATTTTGTTTTACCGAACCTGAAATTTCAAACATGCAACATTTAGATTAAAAATAAGAAGTTACAAAGAACAAGAATTAAGAATTGATGCGCTCTGATTTGTATTATAAAATGATATTATTCCAACAACTCTGTTATTAAATGTAGGCCTACAAAGACACATAGCCAGGATAGCCTACAAAGACACATATAGAAATGATTAACTGGGTCACGCAAATATACACATACATGCACAGATTGCACACATACATTTGCACTTACCGTATCTATCTCTCTTTGTGCTGTCGGCTCTAGGAGCCCTAGCGATCGTCATGATACACAGTCTCCATTGCCGTCTTGCTACTTCCCCAGACTCCAGTAGCCCTTGAGTCGCGCTCCGGCCTGGGAGTCCCATCAGCGCTCCGGCCTGGGAGTCCCACCATCAGCGACCATCGGCGTGGTTTGGTGTGTCGCATGACGATTTTCTTGGCATGTTAACAGGGGTGGTTTGCCATTGCCTTCCCCTGGTTTTGCCTGCCGTGCCCGTTCGTTCCCCTTCCTTTGGAAGGGTACAAACAGTCCGCACCACGTGAAGGTGGGCACGGAGGACTTTGGTTCACCAGCCCAGGTCGGGTCCGAGTCTACGCTCATGAGAGACGTCGGTCAGGTCGCCTCCCTGCTTTACTCTGTAGCAGAGTGACTGGTGAACCTTTGCGGACCATCCGTATCTATAGGCCAATATAATTAAATCTATTGAAGAAGCGTTCTATGAATGGAATACAATTCTTTGCGGGTTGTCATAAATACTGTAGCGTAACTACCCGGGGCAAGGCTACTGACCAGGATGGCCCTTCCCAGGTATCAGCGTGTCAACTCCTATGTCCGTGGTTCGGCTTCACTTAGTCAAGCTGAAGGCTTCAGACTCTGGTTCAGTTCAATCGTTTTATTCATGTAAAACAAACCGACTACCCGTCGGGTGAATCAAATGACAGATACAAATCGTCAATGTACAATAAACCGCAAGTTCTACCGAAGAAGATTGTCCGCCACTACAATTCGCAGATGAAACCGTTCGCTACTCACGCTTGACAGTCCGTGTATCGCAACGCTTGAAGTCCGTGTATCGCAACGCTTTACCGTCCGTGTATCGCAACGCTTGCGACGCCAAGTTCGCCAGGCGACGACGTGGATCCCAGTCCAGCTCGCAATCGCTTCCGAAGCGCCACGCCCTTGTCACCGCCGACGACGACTAACTTCGCTACTCGACGACTAAGTTCGCCCGTCCGCTCGAGTGTCCTTTCCGGTCGAGCGCCGACTGTTTCTTCTCCTCCGACGAAGTGACTCCGACGACTCCTTCCTCCGACCGTGTCCGCGTGTGAGTGCCCCGACTGTCTTCTCCGACTGACTGACTGACTGTCTTTGTCTTCTCCTTATATAGTGTATCGATACAGGGTATCGTGTATCGTGTATCGTGTATCGATACAGGGTATCGTGTATCGAGTATCGTGTATCGTGTATCGATACCTGCGGGTATCGTGTATCGTGTATCGTGTATCGATACCTGCGGGTATCGTGTATCGTGTATCGATACAGGGTATCGTGTATCGAGTATCGTGTATCGTGTATCGATACCTGCGGGTATCGTGTATCGTGTATCGTGTATCGTGGCTGGCTGGCATGCATCGACATAGGCAGGCACCGAGGCTGGCCCGCAGCGTGTCGGGACGGCCGAGTCCAAAATGAAGATAAGGGGGTGGAAGGGCCAAAACTTCCACAATACCCGTTTGACTTAAGGGGTAGCGTTTTATTCCCGTTCATTAGGCTAGACATTTACATGCATGGAAAGACTGTCTGTCCACTTGGGCTATGGTTTTAGCCACACTCTATTTTATGACAAGTGTAGTCACATTGTAACTAACCAATGCATCTGTTTGATTATTCCACGGGCGTGCGTTTAACGTCAATCATTTCCAAACAATGTATATAGTCATCGAATCTTACAACCAAGCACAAGGTGTATGGACGTAATAAAAATTCTGTCTTATATCTCTGTATTTCAATAAATACATTTCCAAAATGATTCCATATCTAGAATCAACATAGCCCACGCTTGTGCACGACTATTTTTCGTAATTCGTAATCTCCAAACTTCTAAAGAGCCACTCGAAGGCCAAGCGCAGGACACCAGCCTGTTCACGAGCGCTACGTCAGATCAGAGGGGCTTTCCAGAGAGTAGTCCAAAAGCCCGCATCGTCGTGCCAGAGTGCGGGCTCATCATCAAGTCCTGGCGGTCGTTGATCGAAAGCATCGCCTACGAGGTTTGTGCAACAAAGCCGTGACTGTTCGGCGCATCGCTGAGCACTCTGTATGTGATGTAAATGTTAATCTTCGACATTTCTCAGCGCCACACGAAAGCCGCATCAGGGAGACCAGCTTATTGACCGGCGCTATATCAAATCAAGTTCGCAATAGCCATATCCTTGTCCTTTCCGGTGTCAGGTTAGAGTCCGGGGAGGTCAAGCCGAGGAGAATCACATGGTGCTACGGTGGTAATCGGTGATGATGGTGGTTGTGCGGTGGCGCAGGAATTGAATCCGGATAAGATAGCTTGAAGAGTTCGGTTTTCACTTTTCAGTCGTGAGTAGAAAAGCAGCAGAGGAGATTGCAAGCGGAGGAGAAGCGAAATTAACAGGCGAGGTAGGAGGATGAGCAAACTGGCGAAGGTCTTTTGCCAACTTTTGGAAGATCATTCCAAAGAGCCGGTGCAGCATAGACTGAGGAGCGGTTGCAGAATATCAGAGAGGAGGAGACTGATGGCCGAGATAGAGAAAGATATATGACAAGCGAGTAAACCTGGGCGGTTGGATGGTGAATAGCAGGTCGAGAAGTTTGAAGGTCGTTGTAGCCTGTAGGTAAGAGATGCAATTATGAGAGCCAGAATACGACGTAGAAGTTAAAGCAATGCATATTAAAATAATGTAGGTGAGTAGACCATAGACTGCTTTGTTGAGAATGATATATACGGCAGCTGTAACTTGTCGACCGAATTCTTGGGGAGACAGATGATAAGTTAAAATTGACATTGACAGATCAATGGTCAGATGAGGGATGCCGAAGGCAGTCTGGCTCAAGTCAGGGTCCATAGAAACGGTAGGGGAAACAGGTAGAAATGCATTACGGTAAAGGGAGGTACGGGTGCATGGTTGGGTAGTTGGTTAGTTAGACAGACAGACAGACAGACAGACAGACAGACAGAGACAGACAGACAGACAAACAGAATGGTTGGTTAGTAAGATAGGAACGGATGTAAGCAGACGACTGAGATCAGCACCTAGATATGGAAATGGACTAAGCATACAGTTAGTGAAATAGAGGCAGTGTATCTAGGTAGGCTAGAATTTGGTAGCGCAGACAGACAAAGGCACATAGATACGATGTCATGGAACCAGGAAGGTAGGAGGACACAGAAAGGTATGCAGTGATAGATGAAAATATTTGGTCAGTATGAGCTATGATCGGGTTTACAAGAACCTAAGATTAAGCTAAGCCTATGCGGGTTAGCCCATGGGAATGACAGACTACAAGTCAACGTAGGATAGAATCAGTCAACATATATGATAGAATCAGGCGTGGTAGTCGTAAGAGCTATGGCCAGGCTGAGGTATGACGTAGGTATAGATAATGTACGTCAGCCAAGGAAGGAAAACCAGTCCTTAAATGGTTAACTGGAAATGGGAATGGCTATAGGCCGAGAGAGGATAGCGAGTTTTCCTCCGAGTAAGAGAGCTAAGCCTATGTCTATGAATATATGATTAGCTAGTGGTATCTTAGACTTAGGGGACTGACTGAGGAAGTTTTGAGGTATAAGATTTGGAGACGAGACTTTGCGGCATTCTGTGTGCCGTCTGTTCACTGGTGTGTACACAGAAGCTTGGTGTTAGTGATGACGAGAGCAGATTGTATCTTTGCTCTGGTCTTATTCAAGGTATAAGGTATATATCTTTTATAATAGGTTATAATCTGTATTCAAGCGAGAGGCTCTTTTCTCTCCTGTAGCTAGCTAACCCATCCTTATACAATTTTGTAATGGATGCGCTGAGGGACTTTTAGCCAATGAAGTGATTTGAGAACAAAGGTTATGTCAGGGTGTTTGGGAGTTTTGGTGACTGCGCGGGCGAGGGCATTCTGGACTATTTGCAGGCGTTTTATTTGAGAAGAGTCGATGTTATAGAAAAGGGAATTACAGTAGTCGAGTTTGAATGAACATTAAGGTGGCTATTGTGCAGGCGGTCTTGTAGTCAAGTACTGGGTGCAGTCAACGAAGGTCACGAATGTGCAGTGCATATAGCAGGTGCGAGATAGTTGGGTGATGTGGTCGGCAAAGATAAGGTTTTGTTATCGAAGATGATTCCAAGATTGCGCATAAGAGAAGACTAAGGTACGGGGAAAGTGAGATCTGTTGGAAAAGGTCGGAAGGATACGTTAGTATGCTTAATTCTTGATGCGCACGCTTCGTCACGAAAACATTATTATCGTGAATTGATTCGTAGAGATCGCAATACCGGAAAGTTTGGAGATAACCACGCTTACGCAACAGCGGTGAGTTTTGGATAGTTCTGAACCAGTTATGCAGGAAATGCGGGGTAGGTATAATAGATTTAATGTAAGAAACAAATGGAATAGACTGGCGCCTGCGGCCTTTTTCGGGACACGGAGGTGCAATGGGATGGAGAAGCGTGGCGTGCTATACGGAATATCGCTCATAGGACTAGGCCTATCGCTTGTAGGACTATCGCTCACAGGGCATTTCGCTCATGATCGGTCAACGTTATTCTGAGCAGATTTTATTAAAATAAAAAGCACGAATTAAAGAAGATAGATTTTAAGGCACAACCCGATTCGTCTAAAAGAATTCCTAATGTAGCCCATATTAACACAGTTCTTTAACGCAGTTCAGTTATTTAAAATTGCAGATATTAGTAGCCATGGCATGTCCATTCCAAGAGATATCGAAATTATTTAATATAAATTGTCCCCATCGTTAACATCCTTGCGAGTGGTTTAATCTTCTGTGAAACGGAAGATAGTTAAGGCTTTGGTCTTGGTACTCGGATACCAACGAATACGTACAATCTCATTTCTCTCACTCTCGTAGTGCAAGTCATAGAGAGCAAAGGTCTTTCCTTTATCCTGCTGCAGACTGTAAATACCCAGGAGATTAAATTCAGGATCGAAAAGTCCGATTCCTTGGAACGGTTCAGTTATCATAACTCTACCATGAATATCTGCAAAATTTACACAACTGTCATCACTAAATGATGATTGATAGCTGCATACCTCGCTCCCACTCGTATCAAACTCCAATAAGGTTGTTCGATAACCTTGGTCGCTGACATAAGCCAATACAATGTTTCCATTTGATTTTTGCATTACGTTTTGATATTCTTCCACATCCAAATCTGGGGACAACACTATTTTATGTTGTAAGGAACCATTCGCATTGCATATGCTTATTACATCAGGACCCTGATATAATAAGCCCTGGATTGAAAGGATTATTAGGCTACCATTGGCGGAGACGCTCATCATAGAAAACGGCAGCCTGTCATCATATATCCATGGAGATATTTTAAACTGATTTTCTTCATCTTTCTCAATGCGTAAGACTGAAAGGCTGAAGTTTTCTGTTCGTAGACCTACATATACACAGTTTGACACGCTGCAAGCTGCCATGCACACCGGTTCTGCTCTTGGTAGCTCGATGACATCCTTCACCTCTTCCATATTGTTGCGGTTGTAAACATTAATTACATGATATTCTTCGAGAAGCAGAAATATTTCATCTCCCATTGTAGTCACATGGCTGCTTGCTGGGTTGATCTCAAACTCATGCAAAATTTCCAAACGAATCGTCGATTCGGCTGAAAATAGCATTCTGCCTTATAATATTATTTTATTGAGCAAAAGAAATGACAAGTATTATTCTTAAAACGTGAAATGTAATTATAAAAGTTTATGAATTCAACCGTGTAAAGACGAGTCAGGAAATTGACTGAGTTATACATGCTACTTCAAACGTCAGGGAGGAGCATTATGCGTATAGTTTTCTTAAACCTTAAAATGAACTCTAATCGTCGTAGGCTAGATCGTTGGTCGTAGATAGGGCCTACGCTGTATCAGATGACGCGAGGGAAAGTTAAGTAGGCCTATTGCACGCAAAATGCTCAGTTCTGCAGTCGTGCGTCAGTGTATGAGCTTAGACTTGTCTATAGGCTTATCCATGCATATTGACATGATATTGTTCGTATGGGGACATGCGACAGTCTTCTGACCAGAATTTTAATATAACCGTGCTGGATTGTCAATCGAGAGGCGGAGTAGAAATTTAGTTTAAGATAAAATGTTCTTCTCCTTTTTACATATCCAGCCAATTCTGCCACAGAGAGCAAGCTGATCGTACAACGTCAGTTGGAAGAGTAGGCAACAATGCAGTGGGCTGATAAATTCTAAAAATATAAGCACTGCTTAAACGCTTATTCATGGCTGCCTCAGTTTTACCTTAAATAAGAGTTCTGACGTACCGGTATTGACATTAATTCTAATTCCAGGTCTTCTAATATCGTAAGAAAGAATAAAGCTTCTTTATATCACGAACTAACCAGTGCCGTCTAGAGTTCTGTGAACTTCATTTCGAAAGAAGTTGGTCGTAAGGATGCTGTTCCATTGCGAACAGACAGATCGAAGTCTGCTTATTACCAGATCAGCTTTTTCTTTCCACATACATTTGGCCAGCTTCAAACCCTTCACTTCCACAGCTACGGCTTTAATGAGGATACATTCAAGTAGCTCGATCGGTAGGTCATGTAGCTACACGTAACGGTAAAATATATCACATAATTATGTGTTAACACTCTTAGTAAAGTAAAAACTCTTCAGCATAAAATCAACCAATTGCAACAATTTTTTAAACAGAGTCGTACACATACAGCAGATCAGCTCTAGGCCCCTACAATGTCGACCCCTAAATGAACATAGAGGCCTAGAGCAGACTTTCAATGTCAACTTATAATAGAAGGTTAAGCTGAATCAAACACACGTGGACGAATTGAACACAGCCCAGAACTTAGGCCTACTTCTTACTTCACAGTTGTTTTTGCTATATGTGGCTTTTATTCACAAGTTTAAAAGGGAGATTAAGTACGAACCTGTATTTGGCGGTTTTTGTTGGTAGGCTATTATTAAGCAGCTTAAACTTTCCTCATTTTCTTATGACCTTCTACTAGATTTGTTGGTATTATTAAGCAGCATAAAAATAATGTTCTCATTTCTTCAGACATTCTAGTAGTTATGGAAAATAATTGTGCTCAATTATTTACATTTTAGACTAGTTTTCATCGGAAAGCTCCAAACATATTGATTCTATCCTTGTGCTGATAGGAGATTGCATTAAGTAACTACTAAGTCGGTATATATATACAGCCTTCGTTCAGCACGCTCGAAGATTCACATGACGAACACAACGTATAGGCTTACTGAGTCCGGTGTACGACTGCTAAGAAAAAGAGCGAGGGAGCCCATAGTAACAGATCGCCAAGACGTCTGGATAGACTGAAGCACTATATTCTGTTCAAACTGGAGAATGATGTGACGCATTTACACACAATTAGCTGCCCTGATTTCGAATTTCAAAAATATATTGACTACTTATAATTTGGCTAGAGAAAAATCATGGCAACTATCAGACCGTATAGGCTTACATCAATGTTCAAGCATTTCACAAAGTTTAAATCCTACGAAGAATTTGGAATTACAGTTCAATGTCATAGACCTATAGCTTACCGTTGTGTCCCTCAGTAAGTCGAGTTTGGCACGTTTCGCATTGTTTTCGTTTTGTGCTAGAAGCAGAATAAAGAAGTAGGCCTAAGTGATCTCTAATAGTGCGAGACAAACGCCGGAACTTCATAACGACAACGCATACAATAGTGAAACATTGCATAGTGTCAGTAAAAATAATAATGATATCTTTATTAAGGAGTTGTTATATAGGGCCCCTTCAAGATAAGCTACTCAGAAACGCTCCCAGTCCAACCTTGGCTAAATAGAGCAGTCTTTAAATTAGTAAAGAACATTACCGAGTGACCTACAGGGACCAGTTGAAGCGTGCCATGGTGGCGTATACGGATATATATATTGCTCGTAGGAATATATATACCGGGTACACACACATAATGATCAGAACTAACAGAATAAATTTTATGCAGATCTGCGATTAGAACCAAACTAAACAGATTTCATATTTGAACAATCATGAGAACTAGATTATCACAATTTTTATATTTACAGAGTTCCATGCAAAGACAGGTTCGTCTCGTGTGCTTGGCTGCATAGGCGTAATTTGTGGGGGTACGAGGGGTACCCGTACCCCCCACTTTTTAGAGACAGAAAACATGCGGTCTTGGTCTTGAATGTGCCGGACTTGGTATTGGTCTTAAAGGTGCGGTCTTGGTCTTGGTCTTAGGCGTCTGGTCTCGGTCATTTGCCTTTGGTCTCGGCCTTGGGTGCAGAGGCAGCCTTTGACAGTTTTGTGCTATAGGCCGCTATAGACAAGCCGCAAGGACAAAAATGCCGCCCCTTACTAAACACGTATATTTCCATTTAATTTCTTATTAACTAGTTGTATTATTTTTATTTTGCCGGAATTTGCCGCCCCTTGAGAAATGCCGCTCTAGGTAGCCGCCTATGTCGCCTATACCTAAAGCCGGTGTCACGAAATAGAGTATCCCCCATACAAGTATATCCCCTTAGCAGAATGGAGTATCCGGCCGGATGAATGTGAACGGGAGGGACTATCCCCCCTCGTGCAAACGTATCCCCCATGAGTCGTACGAAATTATCCCCCGTCAAAAAGTATCCCCCTGCAACATAATTACAGTTTGTGCGATTTAAGTCAGTTTAGAACTAAATCAGTCGTGGTCAAAGGCAAAGCCATATGCTACTTATTGTTGGCATGCGTGGGAAAAGAATCCAGTGAAGTCAATGATCCTCACATATTCTCTTTCTCTACTATATACTCTATTTACTCTTAGGTAAGTTGTGACATTGATATCGGTAAGTTGTGACATTGAGACCGGTCGATTCGTATCAGTCGGTATACCAGCAAAACGAGGAAGACAAAATATCAGCAGTCACAAACGACAGTGTCATGAAAAGGGACTAAGGCGCTAATTAGGTGACGCTAATTAGGTGAATTTGTTAGCTCGCGCTTGATATCGGTCGATTCGTATCACCAGCAAAGCCAGTGAAGCCATTTGAGGCAATGAACCAACTTCAATGACTCATGTGTTCTTTGTGGTGTAATCTCACGCAAATTAAACAATGCCTTTTCGCATTATTAGTTCTGTGAAGGGCTTGTTGCGATGGATGTGTCTCAAACAAGGATGACAAGTATCAGCAATCAGTTGCCAATCACAAACGACAGTGTCATGGAAATGGACTAAGGTGCTAATTAGATGAATTGGGATAGCTCGCGCTTGATATCGGTCGATTGGTATCTCGGCAAATCTCGGCCGACAATCGCGTCAGCTCTACATAAGGTACCTAACCACATCGGGAACCTGCATGTTAAGGTCCTCGCTGCCAGTAGCAAATGGACTTCTCTTCATGTGGGCTGTAGGCCTTCACAGCTCCCTATTCATTTGAGATTGCTTCCCCTTTTGCCACGCTGGATGTTGACTTCGGTGAGCCGTCATAAATGCGAAAATATCTTGATAAATGTTTCAACGACAAGGTAATGCTGTTCATACTGTAATTCGGTTTGATTTGCTCTAAAATTGCTTAGAAGACTTAGCACACTTAAAGTCACTTGCTTTACCTATTTCTCGTTTTAATGATGATAATGATGATGATGATGATGATGACGATGATGGCAGTAATAATAATAATAATAATAATAATAATAATAATAATAATAATAATAATAATAATAATAATAATAATAATAATAATAATAATAAGATTTTATACAATTATTTTTCTACCGATGCCAGGACCTGGAATACCGGTATATTTTCTAACGTTGCTCTCGGGATTTTACAAGATTTTAAATTGAAGTTTGTGAACTCTACAACTGGACATCGGAATAAAATCATGATCTACACCGGTAAAACAGTTATTGCATCTTACGACGTCACAATGCGTGTTGCCTAGCAACGCTGCAAATCGCTCATATATTCACATTTTGAAAACTATTTGTTGACAGTCCAATTTCATTTCTCCCACTCCGGTCATGTCCACTTCCCTTCCTCCAGATATTCAAGTATGATAATAACAAAACAATCCAACTAAACCAAAAGACACGATGGTTTTTCCTACCATGACGGCGACTGCAGGTCTGAAACCGAAGAAGACCCAGGGATCCTGCAGCGTTTGTCATTCGGTCCGTCAACTTCATACAAAGGATGGCATGGTCCATCAACACGGACCCAGAACTAATCCCTGCCCGGGTTCGCACAAGCCCCCTCTATCGAGTACTCTACGGCCAATAAACACCGCGTTGGACGCTCGCGCCGACGCTGCTGGAACTACCCAGGAGCCAGATGCGATCCCCATAACGGTTCCTCAAATGGCCGATGCCCCGACCGTTCCAACACCAGGGCTCTCGGGGCCGGTAGGGCACCCCGGTCTCACACGAGGATTACTGAGACATATCCCCAAAGGCGCCAGATCCGGGGCTGGCCATCTTCTGACCGACATCATGGACGCCATACTATCGGATCCGACGAGCCTTGAGAAATGGCAACACCTCCTGGCCTTCGGAGCAGGGATCTTGGAGGTGCCTTCGAGGGGTGGACGACGCCACAACCTCACATTTTGCCTCAAGAAACGCATCGCCGAGTTCCGTAGTGGGTGGTTGGATTTGGCTGCGGCTCTTTTCGCGCCCAGAACGGAGGCCCCCGGCGGACGCGTACTCTCGGGTACGGACGGAAAACGAGCGCTGGCTGCGGCAGTCGCCGCCAAACTAGAGGATGGCAGCATCAGCGCGGCGGCCCGCATCCTCTGTTCCAACGACGTCCCGGCCCAGATCAACGAGGAAACATTTGAACTCTTGCGCCAAAAACACCCTGCTCCGCCCCCTGACCGTCCGGCCACCCTCTTCTCGTCGTCGTCATGCGCACCCTTCCAGGCCACAGAACAAGACGTGCGCATGATGTTGCGTTCTTTTCCCTTGGGCTCGGCCGGCGGACCGGATGGCCTGCGCCCCCAGCACGTCTCGGAACTGATCGGCGACCTTGACGCGGGGCCCGGGCTGCTGAGGGCCACGACGGCTTTTATCAACCTACTGTTGGCCGGCGTTTGCCCGCAAGAGCTGCGTCCGGTCCTGTTCGGAGGAACTCTCTTCGCTTTGCGCAAAAGTTGTGGCGGCTTGCGCCCGATAGCCATAGGTTACGTTTGGCGCAGACTTGCGTCTAAATGCGCAAACGCATACGCCATCCCACGCGTCACACCTTACTTGACCCCAAAGCAGCTGGGGGTGGGAGTTCCTGGAGGGTGCGAGGCGGCAACTCACGCAGCCCGGAGATTTTTTACATAACATGAACCCTGGAACCGTTCTCGTGAAGCTAGACATCTCGAACGCATTCAACAGCCTACACCGAGACCGCATGCTGGCGTCGGTTGACGAGGTCATTCCCGCACTGTCTGCCTTCTGCCACCTGGCCTACGCCGCGCCGACATCTCTCCAATTTGGCAGATTCAGTATACAATCGCAAGAGGGCTCACAACAGGGCGACCCCTTGGGACCTCTGCTCTTCTGTCTGCCGCTTCAGCCAATCCTTACCCAGCTATCATCACCATTGGCTTTTGGATACCTGGACGACCTCACCCTGGGTGGTGGACTCGAGGTGGTTGAGACAGATGTGGACCTCATCGAGAGTGGATGTGCACGCCTGGGCCTCACGCTTAACCGCGCAAAATGCGAACTGATCACTACCGATTTCGAGAGCGCCGGCAGGGGCCCTCTGGGACAGTTCGCCCGGGTTGACCCTCCATTGGCCATGCTTCTGGGCGCTCCGCTTTCGCCAGCTGACGCCCTCGCCTCGGCCCTGGACACCTGCGTGGCCGACCTCCGCAACGCAGTGGACAAACTACAGCTCATCGCCAGACAAGACGCTCTCCTGATCCTCAGATGTTCCCTCGGCTCACCTAAACTCATGTATTTACTGAGATGCACCCCTTGTCACGGCCACCCAAGGCTGACGGACTTTGACGAGCTGATGCGGGATGGGATCGGGCGGATCCTGAATTTGTCGCTGACCGACGATCAATGGACGCAGGCTACCCTCCCGATCAGGATGGGAGGGCTGGGCATTAGGAAGGTGACTTCGCTGGCACTACCCGCCTTTTTGGCTTCAGCCGCAAGCACTCTCTCAGTCCAGTCCCTCATCTTGGGCGTGGCCTCGAATACCGATGACGCTGCCAACACGTCTGCACTATCTGACTGGCTGCAGATCGTTGGAACTTGGGACCCAACGAACCTCCCTGGCAACAAACAGTCACAATGGGACAAGCCGCTGCTCCTCGGGGTGACATCGTCTGTCGACGCGAATCTGCACAGCCCCTACGATCAGGCACGCCTAAAGGCCATAACGACCTCACACGCCTCTGACTGGTTACATGCTCTCCCTCTCACCGCATTCGGCCTCAGGCTGAGCGACGAGGCCGTGCGCGTGGCGGTCGGCCTGCGGTTGGGCGCAGTCATTTGTGAACCACACACTTGCGCATGCGGCGCCCCCGTCTCAGCAAGGGGATCGCACGGCCTCTCGTGTTCGCTCGGTTTCGGTCGACAAGCCAGACATAGCGCCATCAATGACCTTATTCACCGCACTCTTAATAGAGCGGGTACCCCGGCGATCAAAGAACCATCAGGACTGACCAGATCCGACGGAAAAAGGCCGGACGGCCAGACTCTGATCCCTTGGAGTGGCGGACGCCCTCTGATATGGGACGCGACCGTGGTGGATACGGTAGCCGCTTCATATCTTCCCGAGACAGCGATCACGGCCGGAGGAGCAGCAGAAAGGGCGGCCACAAGGAAGCACGCCAAATATTTAGAACTAGAAACGAGATACACCTTCGTGCCGATCGCCGTGGAGACATTGGGCCCTACAAACAAAGAAGGTCTCGCCTTCGTTTCTGAAATCGGCCGCCGATTGACGGCAATCACTGGCGAGGCCCGCGAGACAACCTTTCTCTTCCAGAACATTTCAATAACAATTCAACGATTCAATGCCGTTGCATTCCAGGGCACCTTGTCAGGACTACCCGGGATCGAGGACCAGCGGGCCCATCCAAGCTGGACCTAACTATACAATCTTGAAGAAAACGTTGCAAAATCGAGATAATAATAATAATAATAATAATAATAATAATAATAATAACCGTTTCAGACACTTAACAGTTGAAGTCCCTGAGGGATCATTTCTACTTCGGGGCAAAACAGTGTTGTGCACAAGACCAAAAACCTAAGACCAAGACCGAGACCAAGACCGCATGGTCCAAGACCAAGACCGAGACCAAGACCGCATGGTCCAAGACCAAGACCGAGACCAAGACCGCATGGTCCAAGACCAAGACCGAGACCAAGACCGCATGGTTCAAGACCGAGACCGAGACCGAGACCAAGACCGCATGGTCCAAAACCGAGACCGCATGGTCCAAGACCAAGACCTAAGCCTCAAAAGCAATAAGGCCTACCGTAAACGCCATTCTCGATTTAATTGTAACATAATCCCATCATTCAAATCAGATGTTTATTACATTTTATAAGAACTAATTTAAATCACACAAGGTTTTGCCCCAAATCTTGCCCTGTGAGGTCTGATGAGGAGTCCACTACAGTTAAACACCCTATCAACAGGTGCAGGTGTTGATGAGATGCAATAAAACTAATGATCGCCATTAAACAGAGATTAGACCCGGATAACTCTGACGGCTCTCATGCCATTAAACAGAGATTAAACCCGGATAACTCTGACGGCTCTCACGCCATTAAACAGAGATTACACAGGATAACTCTGACGGCTCTCACGCCATTAAACAGAGATTAGACCCGGATAACTCTGACGGCTCTCATGCCATTAAACAGAGATTAGACCCGGATAACTCTGACGGCTCTCGTGCCATTAAACAGAGATTAGACCCCGATAACTCTGACGGCTCTCATGCCATTAAACAGAGATTAAACCCGGATAACTCTGACGGCTCTCACGCCATTAAACAGAGATTACACAGGATAACTCTGACGGCTCTCACGCCATTAAAAAGAGATTAGACCCGCATAATTCTGACGGCTCTAATGCCATTAAACAGAGATTAGACAAGATAACTTTGACGGCTCTCACGCCATTAAACGGAGATTACACCCGGATAACTCTGAGGGCTCTCACGCCATTAAACAGAGATTACACAGGATAACTCTGACGGCTCTCACGCCATTAAACAGAGATTAGACCCGGATAACTCTGACGGCTCTCACGCCATTAAACAGAGATTAGACCCGGATAACTCTGACGGGTCTCACGCCATTAAACAGAGATTAGACCCGGATAACTCTGACGGCTCTCACGCCATTAAACAGAGATTAGACCCGCATAATTCTGACGGCTCTCACGCCATTAAACAGAGATTAGACCCCGATAACTCTGACGGCTCTCATGCCATTAAACACAGATTGGACCCGGAAAACTCTGACGGCTATCATGCCATTAAACAGAGATTGGACCCGGATAACCCTGACGTCTCTCACGCCATTAAACAGAGATTATACCCGGAAAATTCTAAAGATGACCTTAACTCCTACACTACGCGTTTCACTAGATAAAGATGAAATACAATACATAATCAAAGCCAACAAAACATTGCGCCAAGTACTGCCACTGGAAATACTAGCAAAGCCAACGAACCAGTGCGCCAAGTACACTAGTACAGTCACTATGAAAAAAGCTATGCATTTTTCTTTTGTTCTTGCACAATAGTCGCATTGACAGTTGGCTTATCTAAGTAAGTAAATAAGTAAGTATATCCTTAATTCTCACCAATTGCTAACCGCATTTTGATTTACAAAAAACTAAGGCCCATGGCGCCCAAATTTCAGCCAAGAAATAATATATTTCCTGGCATTCCAGCGTGAGAGCCGTCACAGTTATCCGGGTCTAATCTCTGTTTAATGGCGTGAGAGCCGTCAGGATTATGCGGGTCTAATCTCTTTTTAATGGCGTGAGAGCCGTCAGAGTTATCCGGGTCCAATCTCTTTTTGATGGCGTGAGAGCTGTCAGAGTTATCCGGGTCTAATCTCTGTTTAATGGCATTATCCGGGTCTAATCTCTGTTTAATGGCGTGAGAGCCGTCAGAGTTATCCGGGTCCAATCTCTGTTTAATGGCGGGAGAGCCGTCAGAGTTATCCGGGTCTAATCTCTGTTTAATGGCGTGAGAGCTGTCAGAGTTATCCGGGTCTAATCTCTGTTTAATGGCGTGAGAGCCGTCAGAGTTATCCGGGTCTAGTCTCTGTTTAATGGCATGAGAGCCGTCAGAGTTATCCGGGTCTAATCTCTGTTTAATGATGTAAGAGCCGTCAGAGTCATCCGGTTCCAATCTCTGTTTAATGGCGTGAGAGCCGTCAGAGTTATCCGGGTCTAATCTCTGTTTAATGGCGTGAGAGCCGTCAGAGTTATCCGGGTCTAATCTCTGTTTAATGGCGTGAGAGCCGTCAGAGTTATCCTGTGTAATCTCTGTTTAATGGCGTGAGAGCCGTCAGAGTTATCCGGGTCTAATCTCTGTTTAATGGCATGAGAGCCGTCAGAGTTATCCGGGTCTAATCTCTGTTTAATGGCGTGAGAGCCGTCAGAGTTATCCTGTGTAATCTCTGTTTAATGGCGTGAGAGCCGTCAGAGTTATCCGGGTTTAATCTCTGTTTAATGGCATGAGAGCCGTCAGAGTTATCCGGGTCTAATCTCTGTTTAATGGCGTGAGAGCCGTCAGGATTATGCGGGTCTAATCTCTGTTTAATGGCGTGAGAGCCGTCAGAATTACGCGGGTCTAATCTCTGTTTGATGGCGTGAGAGCCGTCAGAGTTATCCGGGTCTATTCTCTGTTTAATGGCGTGAGAGCCGTCAGGATGATGCGGGTCTAATCTCTTTTTAATGGCGTGAGAGCCGTCAGAGTTATCCGGGTCCAATCTCTTTTTAATGGCGTGAGAGCTGTCAGAGTTATCCGCGTCTAATCTCTGTTTAATGGCATTATCCGGGTCCAATCTCTGTTTATTGGCATGAGAGCCGTCAGAGTTATCCGGGTCCAATCTTTGTTTAATAGCGTGAGAGCCGTCAGAGTTATCCGGGTCTAATCTCTGTTTAATGATGTAAGAGCCGTCAGAGTCATCCGGTTCCAATCTCTGTTTAATGGCGTGAGAGCCGTCAGAGTTATCCGGGTCTAATCTCTGTTTAATGGCGTGAGAGCCGTCAGAGTTATCCGGGTCTAATCTCTGTTTAATGGCGTGAGAGCCGTCAGAGTTATCCTGTGTAATCTCTGTTTAATGGCGTGAGAGCCGTCAGAGTTATCCGGGTCTAATCTCTGTTTAATGGCATGAGAGCCGTCAGAGTTATCGAGGTCTAATCTCTGTTTAATGGCGTGAGAGCCGTCAGGATTATGCGGGTCTAATCTCTTTTTAATGGCGTGAGAGCCGTCAGAGTTATCCGGGTCCAATCTCTTTTTAATGGCGTGAGAGCCGTCAGAGATATCCGGGTCTAATCTCTGTTTAATGGCATTATCCGGGTCCAATCTCTGTTTATTGGCATGAGAGCCGTCAGAGTTATCCGGCTCCAATCTCTGTTTAATGGCATGAGAGCCGTCAGAATTTTCCGGGTATAATCTCTGTTTAATGGCGTGAGAGACGTCAGGGTTATCCGGGTCCAATCTCTGTTTAATGGCATGATGTTATTTAATTTGCAGTCACAATCATCGTGCTCGAAACTACTAGAATAAACTTTATAAAGGTCTGCGATTAGAAAAAAACTAAACAGTTTTGAAAATTGAACAATCATGAGAACTAGATTATCACAATTTTTATATTTACAAAGTGCCATGCAGAGAGGGTCGTCTCGTGTGCTTGCGTGGAGCCTACACTACTGATAAATGCGTAAACAAAGAAAAATTGTGCGAAGGATTGGATGAGAAATTCTGACCGGCATTTCCAAATATGGTCATGATACTAAACTGATTTAGTTACTGAAACTGCAATCAATTATAAAACCATTCTTGTATTAACTTACATTCTGAGCCTTCATTCGTTTGCTCATCATTATTGGATTCAGCTGATGTTCGTTTCTTCGACATATTACGAGTAGCAAAAGAATAAACGTCGCCTCTTGCCACAATCAACGTTAATATTGCAAGAAACGCCAATTGACTGTAGACAAATGCTGAGAAATCGAAAGGGAAGTACTGTTGCAAAGGCAACCCGCTTAGGAAATCTTCAAAATTGATAAAAAATTTAAAATTTAAAAAGTTGTTGAAGGTTTGAAATATTATACGATGGCGTCTGGAAAACACACATTGTGACGTCACTCAAAAGAAATGATGTTCTACCAATTGGAAATTACCAGAGTCTATAAAAAGATTTCAAATCGCGCGATGTATAAAAATTTATGTGCGTCGCAAACGATCGCTCTAAACTGAAGAAATATGTATACCTGTTGGTTTGCTGGGCGGCGCACGGCGGGTTCCTGTATGGCATCGCTGACGCCATAACAGAGTGTTTTGGGGTAAATACCCAAAGCACTTTTTAAGGTTAGCTAACGGCAGCTATATTGACTAGCGAATTAGCTAACGGAGAAGAAAAACTAACGCTAAAGACTCGAACGCTGGAGATTCGCTCGCTGAGGCCTCATCGTTGTTCAACCTCTCTAGAGCCTCGCGCTTCGCTTGCTGGCTGGAGCCTCGCTGCAACGCTAGAGATTCGCTCGCTGGAGCTTCATCGTCGTTCAGCCTCTCCGAAGCTTCGCTTTTTTGGCTGGAGCCTCGCTGTAACGCTGGAGCTTCATCGTCTATCGGACGCTCCTGATTCTCGCTCTTTGCTCGCTGGCTGGAGTCTTGCTGTAACGCTAAAGATGACCTTAAATAGCGTACGTGGCACACATTCAAAGCGAGCAGAGGTGGTGAAGGATTTCACCAGATCAATTCATTGAAAAATGAGCAGGGTCGAAGCCATACGGTCGTTATATAAAAACATGAACATTTACATTCTCACAATGTAGTCTATTCTTTGTTTCCTTCTTCAATTTCTGGAAATTCTTCCAAGCTTTGTTTTTTGCCCTTCTCTTTTTTGAACCTCGCCATTTACCCAAGGCCTCCTCTAACTGGTTCTTTTGTCCTTGGGAATGTTTTCCTCAATAATCTCATAACGTCATTAAACATCCTCGAAGCATCATTCACTCCCATGCCCCTTATTGCACTTTCCAAATCCTTTTCCTTCCAATCCTTTTCCTTCAACCTTTTCCTCATTATAATTCGTAGCTATAGTATGCCTTAGAGAAGTTGGGTCTGTTCACATAGGCTTTGACTTCCTGTGTCTGCTCCATGACTAATTCCAATCTCACAACAAGTGATGATCTTACCTGGGACTTGCTCCTAAATACCTCTGTGACTCATTACGTCTTCCCGCCTCAGCTAGCTCCTTTCGCCCTCTTCCTTCCTCTGATCGACTTGACTTATTTGTTCCCCGAGTAAGAACGGCGATGGCCTAGTCTTGTTCCTTTTTAGTATTGGCCCTTCACTGTGGAATCAGGTTCCTCCTTCGGTTCGGGCTGTAGTACTATCTGTTGGTCCTGCCACAGCTTTTCGTTGTCTTAAAACTTGCCTTTATTCCCGAGAACTGGGAGCGCCTCTGATTGGTGGGCATTGGGTAGAGGCGCTTTATAAGTTTTGAAATACAATACAATACAATGATCACTGGTACTAAAATGATACCACACTCATATTCTCTATGATCGGTTTACTTGCTTGTAATAATATACTTTGTCCGTCTGTCTGCTCTGTACAGGGGCCTCTACATGTACAGTCTACACCATAGATGGCATAGAAGCCTTGGAGCAACTGATCCATCCAAGAAATAGGGGGAGAGAGATCTTTCAGTGTGTGCCACCATTAAGGGGGAAGGAAGGGAGAGGGGCAGTGTCGGATTTAGCTATAGGCCCGGTTTGCCCCCCGCGCCCCTCTTGGTTATATGACGGCGCCCCTCCAGACCAGACCCGCCTGTTATGGTGGGCTGCCAGAACGGGCCTGGCATGACCGAGGTTTAGCTAAAGCCATGTCCATAGTGATAGGGGTAATTTTTGCCATGGACTTGGTAACCGTACCCCACTTTCTTAACCCCAATAAACAACGCCCATCACTATTCAGTTGGCTAGGTCTACTTTCAACTGTGCTTCCCCAAGTATTGCTGTTCTGTCTATCTGTACGTATGTAGTAGGGAGGGGTAGAGAGACAGATAACATAGGCAGGATATGGAAGATTGGCATGATCCTGAATTGACCCTCACTCTCCATGTAAGCAAAGTGTCTCAGGATGTAGGCTAAGTTCCAAAGTGCAACAGAGTCCTATATACACACACCACAGGCAAGCAAAGTCATCCTCAATATGAGTCATACGATGCTCTCCCAAATGGCCGATGCCAGCATCAGACGGGCCATGGACTTCTTGATTAGATATAATATCCAGATGTTCATGGACGGGCTTAAACATATCCATCATCAAACTAGCACACATTCCGACTGTTTGTAGTAGGCTATATCAAATGTCTAGCACATCTAAACCAAAATGACACGGCGTTTTGGATATTATTATTTATTTATTTATTATTATTAATTTTTTATTAATATTCTTTATTGATAAACCAAAAGCGAATCGCACATTGGTGAACAAGTATATAAAAAAATATAAAACATAGAAGTAATAAGAAGATAATAATATTTGAGAAAATGAGTATAAATTGAAATTTAATTTTTTTAGAATATTACTAATAACACTAAATCAAAACATCATAACAAAAGAGAAAATTTAGATCTATAACAGTTACTATTATCTGAAAGGGTAGCAGAATTGGAGAAGTTTTACTAATTAAACAACATCAAAGAGCATCCTAATAATAAAGCTTTTTCTAACCAACCAGATTATCAGAATGAGGTAAAGTAAGATTATGGCCTCTGGGGTGCAACAGGTAACCTGTTAATTTAATTTGAGGCAATATTTATCATGGCAATTCTCTACAAGTCGCTTTCGGATTGGCGATCCGCGTATTGGATTAAACTGCTATGAAACGAAGAATATATGGTATTTATAAAATCAATTCACGTTCCTTAAATAAACAATATTAACTTTAAATTGCGATAAATTGGATATAATTAGAAATTGTATCCTGATGGCTGACTTTAAACTAGTAAACGCAAACCCGCAGAAAACTGAGTGATGCGACTATAGGCGTAAAATTATGAAGCGAGCTAGTCTTGAAACAAATGACAAACAATGTTTGAAACTTACAACAGAGAGAGAGAGAGAGAGAGAGAGAGAGAGAGAGAGAGAGAGAGAGAGAGAGAGAGAGAGAGAGAGAGAGAGAGAGAGAGAGAGAGAGAGAGAGAGAGAGAGAGAGAGAGAGAGAGAGAGAGAGAGAGAGAGAGAGAGAGATGCAGTATTTTGGTTGGAGGAAGCAGTTTGCATTCAGGGAGACAATAGAGTATAGAGTTGCGGTAGTACAGAAGCGTCAGGATAAGGCAGTGCAACAGTGTTTCTAATGATGCTGAATGCAGAGCAGAGCGAAGCTGCCGGATTCTTCTGCGGTGAAAAAGTAAGCCCCAGAAATGGCGGCTATCGAACAGAAGATGATGGCAGAGTAGAGAGGAGGAAGTAGAAAGTGAGAGTTCAGCCCACTGTAGGAGCTTAGAGGAACGGTCAAACCAGATGAGCTCGGATTTGGCAGGGTTAAGTTTGAGGCGCATATGTGGCGGACAGGCCACAAGGCTTGAATGTAGGTTTCATCAATAATAGCTGTCTTATTGACGCGCTATACGGCGACATAATGCATCAGCGGCCGATGCGTAAATGGTAGCGTTAACGTGATATTAAAAGAGCCAATATTTAAGTTTTAGCTTATTTTTTCCACTTTAATGATTTAAATTATTAATTAGTATAATATTAGACACCTTTAGGTCCAATATTTAATGTCTAAAGTGACGGTGTCGTTTAATATCATTTGTTGATCTTTCGATTTTGGACACCTGTATCTCAGAAGTTGATAATGGGCTAATATATAAGCATGGAGGCCAGAATATGTCTTGCGTACTAAATTATAGCAACGCAGACAGTGAATGTAGCCGGCCTATGGAGGCCAGATAATGTCTTACGTGCGAGACCATAGCATGCAGATAGATGCAAATAGATACATAGACCCTGCCTCACGGTGCGTTGCTTATATCGTAGAGCGGCGGTACTGCGCTCTGCATGTACAGCGACACGGTGCTTTAGTGTCGTTGGTTACCGGTTCGGTTACGATATATATTATTTACAAGGCTAATCAGTGCGCTCCCGAGTGACAGCCGCTCCAAACGCGGTCTGACCAGTGCTGGCAAAACGCCGATCCAACGGAGTAAGGGCCCACTCTGTTGTAGATCGCGAAAAGTACTGAGTTTGATCGTGGAAGGCTGATTCGGGGAAAGACCGATCGTGAGAAGTAAAGGCTCACAGGTCTGTATCGTAAAGACGGGAAGGACCCCGCAGGTTCCGTTTGATACACAAAAGACGGGGAAGCAGACCCGTACATGTCCGTTTCGATATATACTGGAAAGACCGATGGATGCCTGGTTTGATATATACGGGAGAAAGACCGATCGTGAGAGATAAAGGCTCACAGGTCTGTGTCGGTAAAGTCCGGGGAAGGCGACTCCGGCGGTTCCGTTCGATAGATAGACGGGAAAGATCCCGTTGATGTCTGGTTCGCTGGTAACCGTTCGATAGTCCGTGGAGAGACCGATCGTGAGAGTTAGAGAAAACACAGGTCTGTATCGGTAAAGTGCGGAGAAACATTCCGCTGGTGACGTCCGGTGAAGTACCGGAACGATCTTGTTGAAACTGTTCGATAACATCGGGGAACAACCCGTGAATATAAACACGCGGTATCCGGGTTTGGCTGTTTTACGCGTCATAGTTACTCCCGCGATTTACCGGCAAATATCCGTCCGGGAGACCATCCGGACGATCCGACCGTTGTCTGTTCCGGTGTTCGGGAAAGTCCCCACGGTGGGAAGCTACACAGGTCTGTGTGCAATAACGGGGTAAAGTTACCAATATTTACCCACATATACCATTAGCAGGATCGAGTGTGAGTACCGACAAACGAAGCCTACGAGAGTCCCAGGTTAAAGGGACATTAAATCAGACCAAGAGATTAACCTCAAAGTTCGGGTCGGGTAGTCGGGTACCCAGGTCCGAAAGAGACAAGTTCGCGTTTTGCTAGCCGAAGTTCAGCTAGTCAGAGTCCCTAGGTGAGGAATACGGTAATCCCATGTATGAAGGGATATAATAAAGCAGACCAAGAGAGCGATACGTGAAAGTCCGGGTAGTCGGATACCCGGGTAGAACTAGATTTGCTTGTCGTAACACGCAGCTCTGAGAACTGACTGAAGTGCGAGGCCGGGCCCCCTCGTGCGTAGGTCGGAACGAAGTCCTGTGTGTAGATAGCGAAGGTTAGAGAGAGGACCTTCACTATCAGAGTGCCATAGATACCCTTACCGTTATCTCTCGAAGCAGAATTTATCACTGTGTTGGTCGATAATTGCCAACACAGAAGACGGGTAAGGAAACTTACTCCGTAAATGTGGTGCATGACAATATACATGTTAGGCCGGTATGCCCTACACGGATACGGAGCGAGAGATACGTACGGTGGGAAGACGTATGGACAGGTGCCTAGACGACACGGCGTAGAGAGTTACCTTTGACAGTTGCCCAATAGACCGGTGTCTAGGACGATGTTTTGTAAAGACTTGTCACATGTATTCCTTGTTCCCGATACTTAGAAGACGTTTGGTGTCCCTTATAAATGGCGATAGTTCAGGAGTCACGAGGTGTAGAATGGTACGTCAAAGTTTAGATCAGGCGGAGAGTAAAGGGAAGCCCGTAGCTAAGAAGGCACACGAAGAGGGAAGACTGCTGCGGATTAGAGAACGAACCCTGTTCTGAAGGACGGCCATCCTGCAGGACGTTGCCCATCCGGCGACCGCGGAAGAAGCAGTCAGACCCAGAGACAGAACTGTATAGTGTTGCCTTTCTTAAGCGGCCACTCCTGAATCTCCTCTGATAGGAACGTTCACTATGGGCAGAGATAGAGAACAGCCATTTTACGTTGGAAGTAGACAAGGAAGTGACTCGGGTGTGGCTCCAGACGGGCAGTGGGCTGGAGTCACCACCACCACGAAACCCGCCCGGCGCAACGAGAGTGCAGGCGTCCGGACGGGCGCAGAACGCCACACATAGACAGACTCCACAGCATGATGTCATCGAAGTAGGCACTAAGTCTCTTTGTAGCATCTGCAACCTATTTAGTCGCATATTTACATTTTACATTTGCTTGCAAAATTTCGGATTTCAAATGATCAAACTGTAAAGCCTAATTTCATAAGGCAGGAACAATGCCAAGTGAAAAAGCAGAAGAAGAAGAGCAGTCCCATATTAAGCTAGCCTTGAGGCAGCCATGGGTATGAAGTGTTCGCGACTTCATTTTCTTAGCCTCGATATATGAGGGTAGGTCCTCTCCCTCGCCGTCTCATCTTCCCACTGACAGTGTACACAGAATAGGAATCATTTCTTCACTTTGAAACAGTTTAATATAGGATAGTATATACTAGTGGTCTACTACAAATGGCATTACTTCAAATATACATGTACTATCATTTAAAATTGATTACCAATTTACCATAGAATGTGGCGCCCCTCAGAAGAAACCCTTGCCCCCCACGCAAGAAATCCTGAATCCGCCACTGGAGAGGGGCAAAGAACAGGGGAAGGGGACGTTGCTTCAATGACTTAGGGGTAGAGGCCCCTGGCTCTGTACCATCTGTCTGCATGTACGTCTGCATATCTGCCCTGACCTGGTAAACTGCCTAAATCTGTTTCGAAATTCGCAGTCGTTGAAAGAAACATCCGCTCCAACTCCATGTACTGTACATAATTTGTCTGTCTAGATACGTCTGTGTTGACCTCATAAGCATTGTACACGGCGTCGGCCTAAACCCCTAAGCCGCAATTTTTCTGGTTAACGGCTGGCTTGAGCAAATTAACGGCTGGTTTTTCGGCTAGCCGTAAAAACGCGTAAACTTCCTTTGTCGGCTATAAGTACATCCGGCAAAAAATCCCGGCTTCAAACATAGTTCGTTCAAAAAGTGTATCGACTAAAGAGAGTTCCAATCAGCCAAATAATTAGACATTAGAAAAACTGTAAAACAATGCCATGAACAAATTAACAACGCCGAGCGGCACACTGAAAGTCATACGAAGCAGTAGGCCTATAGTTATGCAACATAGGACAGCCTGAACAGGGACCTTACAATAGGCGATTAGTCGGCCATGTAACTGACGTCAGCACTCACCGTTCATAACCTACAAACTAGCAAGCCGACGTGCTAACTTTGTAATCACAACTGCGTATACGTTCTAGCTGAACTTTTCCGGCGGCTAGCCGTCAAATAACTGTCGGCGGTTCTTAGGCTAATCTGCAAAATTGCCGGCAGTTTATAATAATAATAATAATAATAATAATAATAATAATAATAATAATAATAATAATAATAATAATAATAATCTGGCATTTATAACGCGCCTAAACAAAATGACATCTTGTGCGAAAGCGCGTAACAGAAAAAACACTAGTCATAGTACATCTTAAACAGATAGGTTTTAAGGTTACATTTGAAGATCGAAGGTGACGATGATGTGCGAATAAAGTCCGGGAGTTTGTTCCATTCAGTCGGTCCGGTTAATGCAAATGCTCGATTTCCAAATTTTCTGACTGAACGATGCAAAGTCACCTTGAGATGACGATCGCAGTCCTCGTCTGGCTTGAAGAGAACAACATGGAGTAACCAGTGAAGAGACGTATAGAGGAGATGAGTTTGTGTAGACTCGATACATTAGGAGACAGATCTTGAAGTTGATGCGAGCTTGTATGGGAAGCCAGTGCAGTTCACGAAGGGTCTTAGTGACGTGGTCCCGGGGAGTGAGATTTTTGACAAGCTTTGCAGCGTAATGGATAACAGTGGTGAGTGGTTGAAGAGTAAATGCAGGAATGCCATAAAGGACTGAGTTACAATAATCGAGTCTAGAAATGACTAGAGCCTGGACAAGGGTGCGAAGACATTTTTCGCTTAGGCTTTTCCTAACTTGCCGTATGCGTCTAAGATGGATAAAAACAGGATTTGGTTATGGAGGAGATTTGATTTTTCATAGAAAGTGTACTATCTAGGAGGACACCAAGGTCTCGGACAACTTCAACAGGTTTAATGGAACAGTCTGGGCCAAAGTTAAGTACAGAGTGGAGCATGTCTGAGCTAGACCTCGGATGGCGGGTGAACCAGATAAGCTCTATCTTAGAGGCATTTAATTTGAGGCGCATAGATGCACACCAAGCTTGAATTTCAGTGAAGCAGATGATTAAGCGGGACTTTGCGTTATCAATGTCCTTAATTCAACCAACGTCACGCCACCCGGCGGGGCATTCCCCCCATTTTCTCCCGACATCGAAACGCCCCTTAATTTTGAAATCGGCAGATTGACCGATGGCCAGCAGTTTATCGGCTTGCAGAAATTTTTCGCCTCGGCGGCCACGGCGGCTTAGGGGTATGTCTCGGCCTCTATATTATGTCAAACCTAGTCCTGTGATTGAAATTCTATTAAGTAACCGTTCTTCTGTCCAACGATCTCTATTATCTCTATGTCCGCTATAATCGCTATTATGAAAAGAATTTGATGTCAGCAACATTGCACATAATTGTGTATCTTATGCGCGCTTATAGTCAGTCGATAGGTGAAGAGCCAGTCATGAGAAATAGTCTTTCCGAGGCATTTCTTGAAGGAAGGAAAAGAATTCGAGCATCACAATGATAATATACCGGGATTGGCCAGCAGTTGACTGACACTATAGAGATAGCCACACCCGAGTCTATAGGTTTATATTATCATATTAGTAAGCCTATTGTAGTAAAGCGGAGGAACTTTGCTACCGTCCGTAGTGCCGCTAGTGCCAGTCTCAAGCCTAGAGAAAGGAGGATGGCGACATCAACGGCCATAGCAGCCAGACGGACAGAGGTAAGCTTCAGTCTGTCATAAAGAGATTGATTCGTCATAAGTACCTCCCCGGTGACAGTCAAACCTTTGAACAAATGTGCCTTAAAGCCGACACTCATCTGTTTACGACGGTTCTGGGAAATCCTGGTCATGTCCTCCACGAGCTACTTCCCTCTAAAAACCGTTGGCATATTCTCTTCAGCCCGTTCTCATGACCGAGTTTTACCAATAGCTGATAATAACATGAAAAAATGTTTTATGTGTAGAATGCTGTATTCATATTGACTTCATGACAGTTATTTGTAATTGTAATTGTAACCGAAAACTTATTTTAGCGCCACTCAAATCAGCGGCGCTTTCAACCCGCATCAATGCCAGCACCGGCAAAAAGGAAGGTTTTCAGGTGTCTACGGAACTGGAGAGAAGACAGGGAAGAAGCTCTTGGCGGAGAAACAAATGGAGACAGTTCCAAGCAGAGGGGCCAACATAGGCGAAAATCCTGGATTGTGCCGTGGAAGAGCGCATGCGAGGGACAACCATAAGGCCGCGAGCCGAAGATCGCAAGGAAGCCCTCGCAGGCAAGGAAGAAACTGGGTTGCATACATTCATTAGGTAAGACGGAGCAGAGGCAGAAAGGCAGTTGCGCATGAAAGTGAGGGTTTTAAACTGAATTCACTGTTGAACAGGGAGCCAGTGGAGGGAATCACGGGTAAAGGCAGAAATGTGGGCAAACTTAGGAATGTCACCTATAAGCCGAGCAGCAGCACTAAGGATTGTCTGAAGTTTGTGCATATTGGAGGAGGAAAGGCCAATGTACACAGCATTGCAAAAGTCTACCCGAGTGCAGATCTAAGCGTGGGCCAGTGTAGTGACAGCATGAAATGAAAGAGACTTGCGGATGAATCGGAGCTGGCGTAGATGATAAAAGCAAGATCGGGATACAAGGTTAACTTACAGAAACACATACAAATGTACACAAATGCAAGAACTGAATGGTTTAAGATTAAAATCTTATCGTATCCAGTTTAAAATTCTTTTCCTTACCTCTCCAGCGTTCCAGAGCAAAGCTCCTCGTTATCTTTGTGATCTTATCTGTCGACCTCTGTCGGTTGCCTCTGGCCGTCCTCTCCGTTCTTTAGACCGACATGACCTCTTGATCCCTCGGACCTGGACTTCTATGGCTCAACACCTTGCCTATACGCATCTGCTGGCCCGTCCCTTTGGAATGATCTTCCTCCTATGACTCGTTCTCAGATTCTAGCTGGGGGCATATCTATTATAATAAGGATGGAACGGTGCTACGTAGGCCCTATGTACCAGGTATGACAGCATCGTCGTGCAAGACTGCTTAACCGTCAAGTCGTCGAGGTGGTTGTTCGAAACCATCGTCGAGGGGGTTTGTGCAACAAAGCCTGACCGTTCGGCGCATCGCCTTGCACTCTGTATGTAACGTAAATGGTAATTCTTAGACATTTCTCAGCGCCACACAAAAGCCACGTCAGGAGACCAGTTTATATGAAATCAAGTCCGCAATAGCCAGGTCAGAATCCGGGGCGGTCAAGCCGAGGATAGATACAGCGTGGTGATACGGTGGTAATCGGTGATGATGGTGGTTGTGGGGTGGCGCAGGAATTGAATCAGGAGAGAATAGCTTGAAGAGTTCGGTTTTTAATCGTCAGTGGAAAGCAGCGGAGGAGAGTGCAAGCGGAGAAGAGGCGAAATAGGAGGATGAGCAAACTGGCGGAGATCTTTTGGAAGATCATTCCAATGAGCAGGTGTAGCATATAGGAGCGGTTGCAGAATTTCAGAGACAAGGAGACTGATGGCCAAGATAGAGAAAGATATGATGCGCGAGTAAACGTGGGCGGTTGGATGGTGAATAGCTGGCGAATGTAAGAGGGTTGAGAGGTTTGAAGGGCGTTGTAGCCTGTAGGTAAGAGATACAATTTTGTAAAGGATGCGTTGAGGGACTTTTAGCCTATGAAGTGATTTGAGAACAAAGGTTATTTGGTGGTGTTTGGGAGTTTTGGTGACTGCGCGGGCGAGAGCATTCGGGACTGTTTGCAGGCGTTTTATTTGAGAAGAGTCGATATGAGAGAAAAGGTAATTACGGTAGTCGTGGTTGGAATGAACAACTGAGGTGGCTATTGTGCAGGCGGTCTTGTAGTCAAGTACTGGGTGCAGTCAACGAAGGTCACGAATATGCATGCATATAACAGGTGCGAGATAGTTGCAAGGGTGATGTGGTCGGCAAAGGCATGGGCAGCGATCCCGGAGTTCGAGGGGGACAAGACCCCCACCTTTAAGAGTGGGGGGACACAGTATACAGTTGTCCCCCAAACTTTGAAGAAACACCAAAAAGGTTCAATTTATTTGGACCAAATCAGTTCAAAAGTGCCCTGTGTCCCCTCAAGTGTCAAACAAGATCGCCGCTAGTGGACAAAGGTAAGGTTTTCTTTAAATTGCTAGCTAAGTGGAAGTTAATTGTTCGCGTCCCTACTGTGATGCGCTTAATAGCATTTAGCGTATACGAGCGGTTCTGTGAGCGGTAAATCTAGCAAATCTCCCTCGACCTTGTTTGAATAACTAAAACACGTAATTAAATGCTGCTAATGAATTAATTGGACTGAAGCACCGGTCATCTTATTTTGACTAGGCCTACATATCAATAGAGGTAACATCAGAATTTTATTAAAATAAAAGGCATACATCACGGAAGAACGTTTTTTCAAGGCATAACCCGAATCATGTAAACGAATTCTCATTGCATATCGCATAGGTCTTAAACACAGTTCAGTTACCGGTATTTAAATTGCAGGTACTGGTAGCCATGGCCCACCCATTCCAAGAGATATCGAAACTATTTAATAGAAATTGTCCCCATCGTTAACATTCATTCGAGTCGTTCAATCTTCTGTGAAACGGTAGATAGTTAAAGCTTCCTTCTCGGTATTCTCATCAAAATGCATGCGCACAATCTCATTTCTCTTGCTATCATAGTGCAAGTCACAGAGAACAAGGTCCTTGTCTATGTCCTGCATCACACTATAAACACCCAGAAGATTAAATTCAGAATCTAAAAGCTCCATTCTTTCGAACGGTTCAATTATCACAAACCTACCATGAATATCTGCAAAATGCACACAACTGTCTTCATTACCCGATGATTGATATTTGCGTACCTCGCCCCCACTCGCATCGATCTCCAATAGGCCTAATGTTGATTGGAAATCTTGGTCGTTGTCGTTGAAGTATATATAGGCCAATACAATGTTTCCATTTGACTTTTGCATTACGTCACAGCAATACGCACCAATAGCTGGGGACAACATTATTTCATGTTGCAAGGAACCATTCGCGTTATATATGCTTACTACAGTAAGCTTGGGTTCCACCTGCGCTGAGATGATTATTAGGTTACCATTGGTGGAGACGTGCATCAGAAACATTAACCGCTGCTGCTGACTGCGATCCTTAATCCATGGTGATATGTTAAACTGATCTTCTTCATCTTTCGTAATGCGTGAGACTGAACGACTGAAGTTTTTCGCTTGTAGCAATACATACACGCAGTTTGACACGCTGCAAGCTGCCATGCGTGTCGGTATTTGACCTATTGGTAGCTGGATGACATCCTTCACCTCTTCCATATTGTTGCGGTTGTGAACATTAATTACATGGTCTTCTCCGAGAAGCAGAAATATTTCATCTCCCATTGTAGTCACATGGCTGCTTGCTGGGTTGATCTCAAACTCATGCAAAATTTCCAAACGAATCGTCTCCTCGGCTGAAAATATTATTTATTTATTTATTGCGCAAAAAGAAATGACACGTATTAAAAGAAGTAGGCCCTATTCTTAAAACCAGGGGCGTAACTTTGGTCTAAAAAGTGGGGGATACCAATTTCTTACATACGCGAAGCAAGACGTACGGAGACTGCGATCTCGATCTCGGAAGGACAATAATAAAATATTGATTGGCATTGTTCAAAAAGTGGGGGTACGGTACCCCAGTCCAAAAAGTGATGGGTACTGGTACCCCTTGTACCCTCACAAATTACGCCTATGCTTAAAACGTGAAATATAATTATCAAAGTAAGTAAGTAAGTAAGTATATTCTTTATTAAACGCTAGCAAACGCACAGCGCTTTACATACAATTTTACATACAATTTTTACACAAAGAGGAAAGAAAAATATAACAGTAATGATGACGTTAGATCATAAATGAAATAATAGGAACAAAGCCTAACTGTACAGCATCCTACCCAGGAAACCTCGTCGGGTAAGGGAGTCAAATCTAGGAAGAACCAGATTATGAGAACGAGGACGCAAATCATACCCGGTCTTTAGAACAGGAGGTAGAAAGTCGTGGAGGAGGTGACTATGGTTTTTGAGAATGTTCTTAAAGAGATCACGATCCGCTTTTTTGCAGAGTTCCTCAAAAGTAGGAAAAGAAGGAGGGAGATAGCCGAGACGAACCAACTTACGGATAATTGCGCCAAAATGATTAAGTTCCTGCTTGTTGGCAAAGCCTAACCATACCTGGGAACAGTACAGCATAGGCCTACGGTTGACAGTGGTAGCCCGTATTACATCATGAAGCCTGGGGCCCGAGAGCCCATGAGAAATCAAGATACGATGAGCGTAAATGGATTGTTTAGCCTTTATGCTTAGTTTTTGGATATAAGGAGGGAATCCAAACCTATCGGTTATTTCAATTCCTAATTCCTATACGCATTCAACCGTGTAAAGACGAGTCTGGAAATTGCCATGGCTGCGCTATACATGCTACTTCAAACGTCCAGGAAAGGAGCATGCGCAATTAACTTCAAACTTAAGCTGAACTTGAATCGTAGATACACTGCATGCATTATCGGACGACGCGCGAGAAAATTAAATATTGCACTCAGAATGCGTGGATCTACAGTCGTGTGGCACTGCGTTAGTATAGGCTGTAACTTGACTTTCCATGTAGGCCTATAGTCCTATAGTGTTCGTGTGGGGACGTGCGACAGGCTTGTGGCCATAGTGTTAATATTACCGCGCTGGATTGTCAACCGAGAGGCGGAGTTCAAGTTCCATCCATGCAGAGCAGAAATTTAGTCTAAGATTTCTGCTCCTTTTTGCATATACAGCCAATTCAGCCGCAGAGAGCACCAGCTGACCTTACAACGTCAGTCGGAAGAGTAGGTAACGAGGCAGTGGGCTGGCCACGCCCTCAATTCGTGAATACATTTTAAAAATCTAAACGCTACTTACTTGCTTATTCATGGCTGCCTAAGTTTTACATTGAGTTCTGACGCATTGACCAATTAATTCTAATTTCATGTCTTCTAATATCGTAAGCAAGAATAAAACTTATTTAATAATGGGAATAAATAAAGCTTAGGCCTAATCTTTATTTCACGAACTAACCAGTGCCGTCTAGAGTTCTGTGAAGTTCATTTCGGAAGAAGTTGGACGTGAGGATGCTGTTCCATTGCGAAGAGACAGTTCTTAGACGGCTTATCGCCAGATCAGCTTTTTCTTTCCACACACTTTTGGCCAGCTTCATATCCTTCACTTCCATAGCTACGGCTTTAACGAGGATACATTCAAGTAGCTCGAACGGTAGATCTTGTAGCTACACGTAAACGGTAATAGATATCACATAATTATTTAGGACTAATTAACACTCTTAGTAAAAACTCCAGCATAAATCAACCAATTGGAACAATTTTTAAACAGAATCGTACACATTACAGCATCACATAGACCCAGTTCTTTTTTCAGCCGGAACGCGGCACCTTTTTCAGCTACTAAAAGTAATTTATTTTAATAATAAAAACAGTAATTTAGTTATTTTAATTTAATTACAGTGTTGTGAACTGCTTTCAGTGTTTATTGAGACCCCTTCCAACTCCCAATCCCGTTTTTCTCGGGATTTTAGCTCTTCCAAAAATAATTGTTCAGTTCCGGAACCTATTGTTCAGTTCTGGAACCTTTTTTAAGAAAAAAGCACTGCATAGGCCTAAAGAGCACACTATCAATGTCAACTTTAAGCTGAATCAAAGACACGTGGAAGAATCAGACTAGTGTTCTCGAGATCAAGGTCTTGGTCTCGAGTGTACTCGAGTTCGTTTTTAAAAGTCTTGGTCTTGGTCTTGGTCTTCAGACCAAAAGTCTTGGTCTTGGTCTTGAGGTTCAAAGTCTTGATCTTGGTCTCGCAAGACCAAGACCAAGACCGGCTGTCAATGTGAACAGTCATTTAACAAAACCCAAGAATTTAAAAATTTATCAAGCCTGTTTGCATCATAGCCTACGACAAATACCCGCGGACGGATACAAGTCTTGTTGGTCACGAAAAAACAAGGGCAGCAGCAACTAAGTTTTGCTGTATCTGGAAGCCCTGCTGAGACTTTTTCTGAAGCCAGACGGTCTGATAAACCATGGGAGGATTTTTAAAAGGCTCACGGTTTGTACAATTACATCCATTGCTTGAAAGCTACTATGGAAAATATTTTTTCACATAGCGGAATTTTTATGAGGCCCTATGGCACAAGGCACGTCTGAGTCTGAAAATTCTGAGCGAATTGGTTTTTAAAAAATACAAAAGACATCTGGAATAACATTTCGCATGAAGGACTTTTGTAAATACGAATTCGGAATTCTCTGCAGTCTGCATTTAAAGTTAATTTCTTTGAATAAAGTAAAAGGCTCATGTTTTCATTTCACTTGACAATTTTTTAAGGAAAAGAAGTCTTGGCCTTAATGTGATTTTTTGGGTCTTGGTCTCGGTCTTGAGGTCTTGAGGTTCAAAGTCTTGGTCTTGTCTCGAGGTTCAAAGTCTTGGTCTTGGTCTTGGTGTTCAAAGTCTTGGTCTTGGTATTGAGATTTAAGGTCTTGACAACGAGACTGGGACGAACTGAACGCAGCCCAGAACTTCTTACTACACATGCATGCATGCAGTTGTTTCTGTTAGGTTTCTTTTATTCACAAGTTCCGTGAAGTTCAGTTTGTTAGAAGTTGGACGTGAGGAGGAGATTAAGCAACATCGAAGCTATCTAAGTTACACTTGCTTATTCACAAGTAGGCCTACAAATAGAAACTTCGTCTGTCTTTCAAAAGGGAAGGAGAGTAAGCAACATCGAAATTGTCTTTGGCGGTTTTACTTTGCTCGTATTATTGAGCAGCTTAAAGTTTTCTCATTTTCCTACGACCTTTTATTAGATTTGTTGGTATTATTCTAGGACTAACATCGCCAATGCTAGTCCCAGGTATTATTAAGCAGCATAGAATTTTCTCATTTCTTAAGACCTTCTAGTAGGCTACTTATGGAAACTTTTGTTCGATTATTACATTTTAAACTAGTTTTCATAGGAAAGCTCCAAAACATACTGATTCCATCCTTGAGCTGATATGAGATAGCATTAAATAGCTACTAAGTCGCTACACAGTACACAGCTTTCGCTCAGAAAGCTGAAAGCACCGATCGAAGATTCACGTGATATGACGAACACAGCGTGGGCATATAATACTGAGCTCGGTGTACGAAAGGAAAACAGCGAGTGACCTTAGTCTATAGCAACAGTATCGCTAAGACATCTTGAGAGACTGAAACACTATATTCTGCTGATACTGGCGAATTATGTGACGCATAATTTACACACAGATAGCCTTGATTGTCACGAGTTGTGCTTGGTACGAAACCGGTAGACCCGTATCTATAGACAGGCCTATAGGAACAGTAGCATAGGATGTATTTAAGCTATATATATATATATATATATATATATATATATATATATATATATATATATATATATATATATATATATATGTTTTGGACTTGGGTCTAGGAAGGAGTGTCTGTTGGTTTATACCGACCTCTTGTGACACTATTTCCTATTTAAGTCTCTGCGGTTTAAAGAGGATCGAGATTGGCTTTAGATTTTCTGTTAAGAGACACGACGTTTGTGATCTCAAGTTAGGGCAGCCGATTCTCCTTTGTTAGTTCTTATTAGATTTTCTGGTTCTCCGCAATTGTTCAAGGAGCAACCACGTTTAGGGCTTGCTGTTAGACTTTGGTTGCTTGAGTCATTTCACCTTCGAATGTGTTCTCTGTCGAACTTTGCGAACGAACTTCTCCGCAGTTGTGAGTTTTCTGTATCGTTCCAATAAGAGGAAATTCGAATGGTCTGTCTGGTTAATTTTTTGTGCAAATATTATATCCTTTTAAAAACCTCTTCCAAGCGAGTTTCATCTTTAATTTAACCCTAGAATTAGTAAGGATGTTACAATATATATATATGTATATGTATATATGTATGTATATATTAGGGTGATTCAAAAAAATTTTTAAAGTTAATGTGCATATCTGTTTATTTAGTTCCTTTTGGGTTCAGATTAAAGTCTGTATAAAAAAAGTCAGTATCAAATACATTTTAGAGGTTGCTCAGTGAGCACAAAAGTTCCCATACAATCGATTCTCAAGTTACATATTAAGATGATGGCTATATCGCACACAGAATAAAGTTGAATAGCATGAATAGTAGATTCATTAATAACTCAAAGTATCCATTAGAAAATAGAAATTCACAATATCTGTTAACTAAAAAATCTAACAATCAACCAGGAAGTATTTATTCTTCTCTTCTTTATGTTCTCTGCCCACCGGCAGGTTCGTATGACCAATGACGCCATCGTTCTCTGTCTTGTGCTCTTCTCTTCAGTCCACTGTATCCTTCTTCTTTTGTCATCATCCAGTCCAGCAGCATTGCCCTCGGTCTTCCTCGCGTCTTTCTCCCCTCCATCCTTCCCTCCATGATGTCTCTTAGCAGTGTCTCACTCCTTAGGATGTGCCCGATCCATTTCCTTTGTCGTCCGCGTATAGTACTTATGAGTGATCTTTGTTCTTCTACCATTTGCAGGATTTCCTCGTTCGTCCTCCGTTCTGCCCAGCTAACTCTCTCCATTCTGCGCCACACCCACATCTCGAAGGCCTCCAATCTTTTTATGTCGTCCTTCCTCATTGTCCATGTCTCGAAGCCGTACAGAACAACACTCGACACCAGTGTCTTTACCATTCTCTTCTTTAGTTTCTTGCTTAAGCTTCCTCTCATCAGCTCTCCTCTTTTATAAAATGCATCTTTTCCCATGGATATTCTTCTTTTTATTTCCTCGTGGCATCTTGCATCGTCTGTGATCACACTTCCTAGATAGCAAAACTTCTCCACCTGTTCTATTTCTTCTCCGTTTAGTGTGATCTTTATTGTTTGTGGTGTTATACCGCTTCTCTTGCTTATCTTCATTACCTTTGTCTTCTTTACGTTTATTTTCATTTCATATTCCAGCGACACCGTATTTAGACGATCCATCATCCTTTGTAAGCCCTCCTGGCTAGTTGCCAGCATCGCCTGGTCATCTGCAAATCTCAATGCCTTCACCCTTCTTCCTCCTACCTTTATCCCCTCCTCCATATCCTCTAGCGTTTCTCTTATGATGAAGTGTTTATTAGTCAATCGTAAATCAGTGTTCCAGCTGTTAGCGCGAACTGCAGCCTTTCCAAGTAGATTTGCCAGAATCTGGCACACGGCGTCAATGACCTTCAACCACCTGCATCAATTTTTGCATCTCATTTTAATTCTTGGTTACAGACTCATTGAAATGTGATATCAGAGCAATGGAGCACTTAGCAGCATCACTGATCACACACTAACCATGACAGATTCAATCTGTTAAAATATTACAGATGAGCTCCAAGTTTCTGGATTATTAGACATGATGAAGTCTGTATCAAAGCCAAGAGAACGCATGGTACAGACTGAAGATTGATTAACAAGCGCATTCAGCTCTTCGTTGCATAGATCCATACAAGGATCTATTTTAATGCCTCTGACTCTTCAGTTTTTGCCATGTTGACGCATGCCAGCAATAATGTTGCATTCAAGTCAAATGATGCTTTGTCAGAAAGAAAGCCAGTTCAGGTCCTATTTACCACAGATGATTGTATTTTTTTGGCATCCTCAGACACAACTTTGTTAATTGATGTATACTGCCTGATCTGCTTGTACAATTGGAAGTCATTAATTAGTGCATCAGATGCAGTCTTGTTGTCCTCTAGACCAAGGTCTTGGTCTCGAGTGCACTCGAGTTCGTTTTTAAAAGTCTTGGTCTTGGTCTTGAGGTTCAAGGTCTTGGTCTTGGTCTTGGTCTTGAGGTTCAAGGTCTTGGTCTTGGTCTTGGTCTTGAGGTTCAAAGTCTTGGTCTTGGTTTTCCAAGACCAAGACCAAGACTTTTGTCAATATGAACAGTCATTAATTTTAACAAACGGAAAGAATTTTTAAAACTTATCCAATAATTACTCATACAGTTATTGCTTGTGAATGAGGCTTCACTGTTGTTTTGGACAATTATTTTGACTTCCGGTTATTTACCATGGAATGATTTCAAAACAGATTCATGATTAATTTGTACATTTACATCCGGTTCTTGAAAAGCTGCTTTGTGTGCTAGCGATTTCAGCACTTGTAGACCGTGTTTTTTCACATGGCAGAATTTTTATGAGGCCCCACAGGTCACGTCTTGGTCAGAAAATTGTGAGCAAATTGGTTTTAATAAATTCCAACAGGTATTTGGAATAACATTTCGCATGAAGGACTTTTGTAAATACGAATTCGGAATTCTCTGCAGTCTCCATTTAGAGTTGTTTTGCTTGAATAAAAGAAAAAACTCATGTTTTCATTAAAATAACGAGTAGTCCGACTGGACAATTTTTAGTAAGGAATAGAAGTCTGGATACGACTGTGATTTTTTTGGGTCTTGGTCTCGGTCTTGGTCTTGAGGTTCAAGGTCTTGGTCTTGGTCTTGGTCTTGAGGTTCGAAGTCTTGGTCTTGGTCTTGGTCTTGAGGTTCAAGGTCTTGGTCTTGGTCTTGGTCTTGAGGTTCAAGGTCTTGGTCTTGGTCTTGGTCTTGAGGTTCAATGTCTTGGTCTTGGTCTTGGTCTTGAGGTTCAAGGTCTTGGTCTTGGTCTTGGTCTTGAGGTTTAAGGTCTTGGCAACAAGACAGATCAGATGCCACCGAACAAGCCATCCACATGCTCTCACATATATATGACTTGCAAATAAACAGAAATCGATGATATTTCTTTTCCAAGAAGCTGTCATTTGAAATTGATCTATAACAAGATAATTCTTGAAGCAATAACTAACCTTAGCCATCCATCTGACCACATGATATGCATCCATGGCTGTCTGAAACGATGCATCCAAGTATAGTAAAGGAGTATTATAGTCTATAGCCTAATATATATATAGATATATCGTTGTAGGTCTACCGAATGTAGGGATCGTAGGTCGATAAATATATAGCTAATGCAGCGTTGGTCGCCGATGGCCGCGGGGTCCAAAGGGATGTGCTATTATTATTATTATTATTATTATTATTATTATTATTATTATTATTATTATTATTATTATTATTATTATTATTATTATTATTAATTATTAATTATTATTATTATTATTATTATTATTATTATTATTATTATTATTATTATTATTATTATTATTATTATTATTATAATTGCATTTTTATTATTTTATAAAGGTAATTATTATTATTATTATTATTATTGTTATTGTCACTATTATTGTTATTATTGTTATGGTTCTGTTCACTCATAAAATCAAGTTCCACGCCGCTGCCTCCGTTAAGAAGGCGATGGATATCGACGGATTTGTTGTTCTTTGGCTCCGGGCAGCTTTGACATGGCGCCTTGGAAAGCCACTGCGTTGAAACGCTGCACCATCACCGATAGGCTCTTGAATAGGAAGTTTGTTTCGCGGGAGTCATCGGTGGTTTTCGACAGCCGGCGACCAATTTCCGATAGAAAGGCGAGGCCCTCTCTGTTAAGGGGACCGAAGGTTTCCACAGCTACAGGTATGAAGATGTATCGCTTCTGTAGCTCAGAGTATTTGATGTACTTTCTCGCGGCAGCCACCTCCGCCGCCCCTCCTGCCGTGGCCGCCGTTGCTGTGATGTAAGAGGCGGCCACCGTGTCCACCACCGTCGCGTCCCACAATAGGGACAGCCCGTCGCTCCACGGTATTAGGGTCTGGCCATCCGGTCTCTTACCATCCGACCTGGATAAGCCGGACGGCTCCTTGACTGCCGGGGTGCCGGCTCTGTTGAGGCTGCGGTGGATGAGGTCGTTGATGTTGCTATGCCTAGCTTGTCGGCCGAACCCCAGTGAGCACGACAGCCCATGCGCGCCTCTGGACGAGACGTTGGCGCCGCATGCGCATTTGTGCGGTTCGCAGATTGCCAGACCCAATCGTAGACCGACCGCCACCCTCATGGTCTCGTCATCCAGTCTGAGGCCGCGAGCAGCGATCGTATTATTATTATTATTATTATTATTATTATTATTATTATTATTATTATTATTATTATTATTATTATTATTATTATTATTATTATTATTATTATTATTATTATTATTATGTTATCATTATCCGGTAACATAGAAATCAGGATTCTGGTTCCCCATCGTGCCTAGGCACGCGACAGCGTTGAACCTCTGGATTGTGATGGATATAATATTTATTATTATTATTATTATTATTATTATTATTATTATTATTATTATTATTATTATTATTATTATTATTATTATTATTATTATTATTATTATTATTATTATTATTATTATTATTATTATTATTATTATTATTATTATTATTATTATTATTATTATTATTATTATTATTATTATTATTATTATTATTATTATTATTATTATTATTATTATTATTATTATTATTATTATTATTATTATTATTATTATTATTATTATTATTATTATTATTATTATTATTATTATTATTATTATTATTATTATTATTATTATTATTATTATTATTATTATTATTATTATTATTATTATTATTATTATTATTATTATTATTAAGGAGTACATCGTCGACAGGTGCGATCTACGAAAAGGGAGTCGGGCTGAGAAGGCCGACGAGAAAAACAGTTTGGCTCGGACAATCGACACAGACGGTCGAATTGAGAGTCAATACGAAAGTGTCGATGAGGAGCGTCAGACGAATCCAGTCAACGGAGCTGCAGGTCGTGGGCGTATTCTTCGACGGTGACGACGGAACGGAGTTCGGAACGTGTTCTACAGACGGACGTATGGTCGCAGACGTTTTCTTGGGCGTGACGACGGAACGGGTCTGAGGCGTTTTCTACGGACGGACGTGTATGGTCGAAGTGGAACCGAGGTCGACATTGACAGCGCCAACGGGTGCTGTTGGACTTCCGCCAGAGAAGTCTGGTTTTCTTCGACGTTCTGGTGAAGGAACGGAGTCTTGGGCTTCAACCGATAACGTTGTCGCGAAACTACGCTACGGACGGACGAGGAACGACGGAAGCGCGTTGGGTCGAGATACGAATTGAACTCAACCGGTCGCTGAAGAGGATTCTCCTCTTACAACGTCGCAGGTCAAGAACAAGCCGGAAACTGCCATCACTTCGACAAATGGGCTGTCGGGAGTCATTTGCACAGTTTTTGTAGGGTGGGGGTGGGTGGGAGCGGCCATCGCTTTAGTGCATTAAAGATAGTTTAAAGACATGTTAGAATCTTGAACGCTTTAAGATAAACATAGATATTGTGTACAATTGAACGCATTAGGCTAGACGTATAGAAGAGTAATATCTTGGAATACTGTATAATACTACATAGAGACTATACTTTTCGTAAGTTTGTACATACATTATTAAGCTTAGTCGGAAAAGACTAATGTTTTGAATAATTCCTGGTGTGTTTTCGATGGCCCGTGCCGGGCCCGTGCTTCTAAACACCCTGATCCATACCATGGCATAAACTCATCATCTCAGGTCAATCCTTGACATTGATTTCGAATTTTAATACTGTTGACTACTAGTATATTTATTTAGCTAGAGAAAAAGCAAAATATGGCAGCTATCAGACTATGTAGGCTAATATAAACCTCAATGTTCAAGCATTTCGCAAAGTTTCGATCCTGCGAAGAATTTGGAATTACAGTTCAATGTCATAGGCCTATAGCTTACCGTTGTGTTATTCAGTAAGTCGAGTTTAGCACGTTTAGCATTGTCTTCGTTTTGTGCTAGAAGAAGAATAAAAAGGTAAATGATCTCTTATAGTGCGAAACAAACGCATGAACTTTATGACAACAGTACATTACAATAGCGAAACATTGCATGGTGTCAGTAAAAAATTATTATTATTATTTTTTTTTTGCCCTGAGGTACTTCATTCCCTCAGGGACTTAGAGATTAAGTGTGCAATTTTTCTGAAACGGTTACTCCTCGTCCAAGTCAGATTGGGCTGCCACCATGGAGCCGCTAAAGGCCACTGCGTTGAACCGTTGGATGATTATTGAAATTCTCTGATGTAAAAAGCTGGCCTCGCTTATTATTATTATTATTATTATTATTATTATTATTGAGTTTTTATATAGCGCCCCTTCAAGATAAGCTAATCAGAAGCATGCACTCCCACTCCAACCGCGACTAGATAGGCCTAGAGCAGTCTTTAAATCCGTAAAGATCGAACACTGCCGAGCGACCCCCAGGAACCAGATGAAGTGCCACAGGAAGTCCATTCCAAGTCACGAGGACAGCAACCTAAAAAGTGCGACGCTGCAGCCTGCATGATAGGCTAGCTGTCCGCGAGCGAGGGACCAAGAGTTCAGGTACAGGTTGATCGAAGACCAGATCGCCGTTGGACACCAGTGATGGGGCGGCAAAGTTCCGGCAGGTATAGGGGTGCATTTCTCTCCAAGCAACGCCTGACCAGAGCAGAGACCCCGTAGGTAACCTGCAACGGGAATGGAAGCCCGTGCAGAACTTCCCGCGTGTAAACAGAGACCTGGCCAGATCTATGGATGCGACCAATGAGGCATGCAGCTGCACGCAGAACCCAGTCTAGAGACCAAAGCCGGACAGCTGAAAGGCCAACATAGAGTGCGCTACAGTAGTCAAGACGGGAACCACAAAGGCGTGGACAAAGATGTAAGCAGCTGCTTGGGTCAGAAAGCTAGAAACCACCCTAAGCTGACATAATTGATAATAGCAATCACGACAAAGCAGCTTAATGTGTCGAGGTAACGTATAAACTCCTGATCCTGGATAACACCAAGGTCCTGTGCAGAGGAGGAAAAGGAGATCCGAGAACTGAAGCTTCCAAATTAATTTTATATGCAATATTATGAACAGTTTGAAAAGTGAAACTTAAAATACAATTAGGCCTATATGTAATGCTCTGAACTAAAAGAATAAATTGTACGCAGGTCTGCAATTAGGAAAAAACACAGATTTGATATTTGAACAATCATAAGAACGATATTTTTATCACAATTTTTATATTTACACTGTGCCATGCAAAAATTGGTCGTCGTGTGCTTGCGTGGAGCCAACACTTCTGAATATGCGTAAACAAAGAAAAACCTGGGATTAACCCCAGGAAAAACTGTGCGAAGGATTGGATGAGAAATTCTGACCGGCATTTCCAAATATGGTCATGATACTAAACTGATTTAGTTACTGAAATTGCAATCAATTATAAAACTGTCTTGTGTGAACTTACATTCTGAGCCTTCATTCGTTTGCTCATCATTATTGGATTCTGCTGATGTTCGTTTCTTCGACATAATGCGCGTAGGCTGACGAATAAACGTCGCCTTTTGCCACAATCAACGTTAGTATTGCAAGAAACGCCAATTCCTACTCATTAATATTAATTAATTAATTAATTATTTAATTAATTAAATCATATTAAAGAAGTTCTCGAAGATTTGAAATAAACAGTGGCGTCTGGAAAACACGCATTGTGACGTCACACAAAAGAAGTGACGTCACAATAGAGTTTAATGGAAATCATTTAACTCTTTTATCCCCGCCATTCGCTACCGAATTGGGCATTCAATCTCACCTGACGAGCGTCTTGATCATTTTGTAAATAAAACTGAAGCTATTCGCCAATCCCCACTTATCTTGAATTCTAACCACCTGAACTTCCTGGTTTTACTTCTTTTAATTATGACAGCCACTTACCTTACCTACCTCTCATGACCTATCGGTCCTCGTATAAAAAAACCAGGCCTTGGCCCTTCCTATCCTTCTAACTACCGCCAAATCTCTAATCTCTCATTCATCTGTAAACTTGTTGAATGCGCCGTTCACCGTCAGCTTTCAAATTAGGCCTACGTTGATATCCAATTCGCTGCTACCTCTTGTTAGTCTGGTTTCCGCCGCCTCTAGGCCACTGAAACTGGTGTCTTTAAAGTTTATAATGTACACTGCATGCCCAGCAGCCCGGGCTGTTGCAGCCGTGGAAACCATGACCCATGCCACGGAGTCCCTGCGGCAGTGGCGTAACAACCATATAACAAGAGTGGACAAAGTTCACGGGCCCCGAGGTCCCAAGGGCCCCAAGCTTTTTTACTGCGCACCCTGTGCGACATTCTGCTTTAGGGCCATATTCTTTCATTTTCCTCCAAGCACAAATTTTTTTAATTTGGTTAATTGTTCCATCTGATGACATATTTAGCCTACAGTGTTCAAAAGTGCCACAACAAGGCCCATACATGTAGGTTTGAGCTAGCTGCTCTGCAGCCAGAACTAGCCTGTATATATGACGGATGCTTCATGAGGGCCACAGACGTATGTACGTGTGGTGTCTATCTAGGTCACCAGGTCGCCAGGGTCGGGATATTTGACCCTGATCGACCCACAGAGAATCGAAAAACCAGTTGTCCTTGAGCCAGATTCTCCCTTTCAGGCGTACAACCACAGCATACACTTTAACGGTAGGCCTATACGCATATCTCTCAGCTCCAGTGCTAAGAAATGCCTGAAATAATATCTGCCTAACTGTTTGTCTGTCTTTCTTTCTCTCTCACTCGCTCGCTCTCTGTCACTCTTGTTTTATCTCGCTCTGTCTCTGTCGCAGTCTTTCTCTCTCTCTCTCTCTCTGCCTCTCTGTCTCTGCCTCTCACCTCTCTCTCTCTCTCTCTCTCTCTCTCTCTCTCTCTCTCTCTCTCTCTCTCTCTCTCTCTCTCTCTCTCTCTCTACAAGCCTTGTGGCCTATACACACTACACTGTCTACGCACGAATGCAGTCTTCATTCTTCATGCTCCTCAGCCTCACGTGAAAGCAGTCTTTCTTGTTCAGAATACAATCATATTACTGGACAATGTGGACATCTAGAATAGACGCAGTAACAGCTGTGAAGAACAGATACACTGATATTCTTAAAGTTCTGACAAGAATTTGCCTCGAAAGCAAAGATTCCAGGGAGAGAAGTGATGCCACTGGTTTGAAGCATAACATGGAAAATTTGAGTTTATAGTATTCATTATCATTTGGGAACGATTGTTACTGACAATTGACAGTGCATCTCGTGCACTTCAGTCAGTCGAAATGGACCTATCTGCTGCTACCAGTGTTTAGTTTTCGTTATCCCAAATCTCTACTGCACTGATCCGATGTTGATGAGAATTAGCAGCAACAAAACTGCAGCAAACTTAGGCCTATTCATCGGACATCGGCCCTGCTTTTGTGTCAGAGGTGCAGTCCTTCAGACGTGAGTTCAGCAAGGAACTTGAAACAGAAAACTGTGTTGAACATACTCAAACTCATTTTGAGCTCTCCCATCATGTCGTCTATCCCGGAATTGTCTACTGCCTGTGTGCTGTTAATTCCCACATACTCCCAGTCACCGTCGCCAAAGCGGAGTGCTCCTTCTCCAAACTGAAAATAAAAAAGAAGGGGGTTCAAATTCCCTCTAGAGCAGAAATTTGGTTCAAGATTTCCGCTCCACCTGCGCCCCCAGCCAACTCAGCTGTAATGAGTAAACTGACCATGTATACGCTGTCGGTGGGAAATTGAGACGGCGAGGGAGAGGACTGGCCACTCGCCTTCATATACCGAGGCTAAGAAAAATAAAGTCGCTAACACTTCACATTCAGGGCTACAAAAAGACTTGCTAACATGGGCGACCTGGGGGGGGGGGGGGCAAAGGGGGAATTTGCTTCCCTGGATATTGCACATAGGCTATTTTTTTTTAAATTAAATCTTTTGATTTTTATGATTATTACAACAGTCCCAACACGATTTTCAATCCAATAAACAATGATTTAGGTAAGTCCTTGACCATTATTTATTTTTAAAGTTGCCACATGTTCTGTGTTCATAAATAGCTATTCTATGCAAAAACCTCATTTTGCTCCCCCTACACAACTGTTGCCCCCCAACAAAAATTGCTGCGGACGCCCATGACTGCTAAAAAAGGGCCCCCAAGCTTAAAATGTCCAAGGGCCCCCGACTAGGTTGCTACGCCACTGCCCTGCGGGCCTGGATGTCTGTAAATCGCCTGTGGCTTAACCCGGCCAAGACGCAGTCTACTGTCTGGTATTATGAAAAGAATTTGATATGAGCAAAATTGTGCAGAATTGCGTTATCTTAGGCACGCTTAGTCAGTCGCTAGATGAAGGGCCAGTGAGAACTAGTCGTTCCAAGGCACTTCTTGAAGGAAGGAAAAGAATCCGAATATCAGAATGATAATGTACCGGGATTGGCCAGCAGGTGACTGACACTATGACACCCCCAGTCTATACGGCTGCATCGTAGCAGTATTGTAGTAAAGCGGAGGAACTCCGCTACCATCCGTAGTGCCGCTAGTGCCAGTCTCAAGCCTGGAGAAAGGAGGAGGGTCACATCAATGGCCCTAGCAGCCGTAAGATGTTGTTAAACACTTGAAAGTAGTAAAGCCGAGTCTGACAATATACACAAATCATATCTATGTTCTCAGTATACTAGATATATGGGTCAATCCAATACATGGTGTCAGCAAGTGAAGTTATAGCGATTCAGCATAGCATAGTGGTAGCAATCATCTTTGTTAGCACATTTGACTCCTCTTCCTGCCCCTTTTAAAACCATCCTCAAGGTATACAAAGTGAAGTTAGGGTAATGGTTGAACAAACTGACCATAGCGCAACTCAGATAATCAATAGATAATTTTACTTGGAACTCTTGTTTTATGTAAAAAAAATTCAAAAATTGCCTTCTCAGTGTAACAACAATTCTTGACCTAATGGCAAATGACATACTACTATTAACGCTGTTAACGCTTTAACGATAAGAGTGTACTAAAAGTGACTGGGAAACCAATGCAGCTCATCGTTATCGTCAGGCATAAAATCTAATCAACACAAATGGAATTGAATTAGAATTGTTTACACAAAATCTCAGAACAATACATTCATGTAATTACGATCAGTAGTTAATCAGTAATTCTCTTAGATAAAACAACACACGATAACAGCAATACTTTGCCATTTCATTAACTCTACCACATGGAACTGTTGTATGGCAGTAACTGTTGTATGGCAAACACTGCCTTATGGATGACTCTACCATATCTGTAACTATTGCACAGTAAGCACTGCCATAAGGTTAACTCTGCCATATCGATAACACTGCCATACTCTGGCACTTTTGATAATTTTGCATATCAGTAATACTGCCATATGGCAAACTTGTCACACGGGTAATCCTGTCATATTGAAAACACTGACATACAGGAAACTCTGCCTTATGGGTACTGGTAACACTGCACCAAAGTGAATATGAAATTCATGACAGCACAACAAGATGAGCAGTTTAAACAGTGACAATATAATAATTGGGCATCACTAAATTAATGTTTCAACACATGACTTGGTGAATTAAACTGCATAAAACTCAAATGAAAATTATTTGTGAACTAGAGTATTTACCCGTCATATTATGACGGAAGTGTATATAGGCCTATATGTATCGTTGGTTAAAATGCTCTGATCGCCGTCGTCAAGACCGCAGTACTGACGCCACAAAAGGTTTCCGTTTCGCAATAGAACAGAATCCGTTTGTGACGTAGCATTATCGACAGGCACATGCTCATGGATATTATATGTATAGATACACAGCAGCAGTTAACTTGTCTTACAGATGTTTGATCATTTGAAGGCAGAACAACAAAGTTGCTTGTACAGAGGAACATTTGCTTAAGAACACAAATCTCAATAGAGAACGGGTGCTTGATGAAAAATGGAAATCTACTGGCAGAGAACAGAGTCAAAGAAGAGAGAAAACGAATTCTTCAGTTGAATTTGCCATTGTCCCAAGACTAAGACTACTGAAAATTCTTGGTACAAGCAGTTGATTTCTAAATGATGAGCACAGAATATGGTGAAGTTAGGCAGACTTCAACACTGTGCTTGTCAAATATAACAAAATATATCTATAAAAATTGCAAAACGAAAACTACGAAATGATCAAATCGCAATTATAAAATAGTATGTAAATCATAGAAACAAAACGTTAGTTAGAAATAAAAACAATGGAATGACCAGAAAAACTGAAAACGTTGAGATGTAACAAAATGACTGACTGTGGCTGCATTTCCATCTCAAAAATGAATTCATGGAAATGTTAAATAATACTATTATGCAATGACTTGACAAACAAATGATCAGGAGAAATTAATCGTTTTACATTTCTATCTTAGAAATCGCTTTGACCATAGAGAGCAGTAGAAAATGACGTATAATCGAGCGCTCCTGGTTCACCGTCTGACCCAGCGTACTCGGCCATTCTCTTGACGCAGTACTCAGCCTGATGCAAAGGCAGCTCACGATGCAACACGTCGGCCATGATATATGGCTAAAACAATGAAAATAAAAAGAGAGTAAACAAAGCATTCTGATTATCCATTCTAATCTTACATAAAAACTTCTTATGTTGTTACATCAATGCATCAGTTGATGGTTGCTTCTAAGTAGAACCACTTTCTGAATCATAATCTTTGGACAAACAATTTGACATCCAAGACACAATGGAGCCAATTAAAACTCCAGTGACCAACGGTAAATCACAGGAATCCAGTTCAAACAGGTACACATTAATCTGCCACTTCAACGTTCTTACAACTTTCTTGTGTCCTACTGTAAGCAGAGTTTCCAAAACTATGGGTCACGACCCAAAAGTGGGTCGCGAAGCTCTGGCAAGTGGGTCACCAAATCTTTTCGAGAAACATTTATTTTTTTTCGGAACAACAACAGTTGGCTATGATTGGGCTATAACTATCTGTCCTTTTAATGCTTTAAACATGCCAATTTCTAAACACTGCACATAAATCTGCAAATTTTTATGCCAATTTACAAAGCAAATTTGAATAAACAATGCTTAATTTTACACAGTGGGTACTGAGACTGCCCAGATATTCACAAGTGGGTCCCGACCCAGAGAAGTTTGGGAACTGCTGGCCTACAGGACTAAGAGCAGAGACTTCACAATATCATAGAAATAGATCTAGGTTCACAAAGAATCAGAGGTATTGATGACAGTTAACACTGAGGACTTGCACACGGATCATATGAACTGTTCATTTTGACATTACAATCCATCTCACTTTATGTGAGAGTCACCAAATGTGATAACTGACATCATGGGACAGGATAAGACAGCCCTTAAATGTTTCAGATGACTGATGTCAATTTAGAAACTACCTTGTATCTAGCTAATATCTTAAATTATTAAAAATGATTAAAATGTTTGTTAATTTAGAAATCCCGTTTTCTAACCACCTTGTCTCCGGCTAATATCTGAAACGACTGCATCACTTGGTCCGCTGTGTCTGTGTCCGTAGATTCACTTGTCATGAAGTCAAGGAAGGCATCAAACGTCACAAAACCCTGACTGTTAGGATCAACAACTGACATGATGCGCTGGAAGTCGGCCTCTCCCTAAACAGATCATTGGAAAACAGTCATACTATTAAAATACATAACATTAAATATAGTACTCAACAAGACTACAATCACTGAACAATAAGTAATTATAGCTGCAAATTTATGGAGCACCACTCAAAGAGAAACTTACCAGAGGCAATCATGATCTGAAAAACTACAATCACCAAGATTGGTTTTCAAGCGTTTTCAAGAAAATAGTCGAAGAAAAGCCAAGAAGCTCAAGTGGCATTTTGTAACGCTGCTTATTCCAAAAAAATGGTCCAACAACAGCAAAACTTATATGCTGGGCTGCGGAAGATTGGGTCGGCAGGACAACATGGTTGCCCAGCACAGCATAGAAATCTACAGCTATGGATGGAAGAAAAGTATATAACGGTAACAAATGTTCAAGAAGAAGAAACTCCATGAAGACACTTTGGGTTCAGATGAAGCAGTCAGCTAAGCGATTTAGCCATAAGCGTCACTGAATATCTTAAACTCAATACATCTTTACAAGGGTAACTGGCAGAGCTCCTGCAACAACAAGTTACAATATTACCCAAACTTTGAACCCCAGTGACAGCAATTATGAATGACTGTGGCTGATAATAAGGTGAAAACCTAATACCATCTCATAAAATGCATTAATAATATATCATTATTGTTCTCAGAACCTAAATGAGGTGTTGTCGTTTTTACCTGTTTGTCGTCCCTGATGTTATATCCGAGAGAAATGAGACACGCCTTGAATTCTTTGGTTTCCAGGCGCTTGGATCGAGATTTATCAAAGTGTAAGAATGACTTTCTGAATTCCTCCATCTGTTCGTTGGAAATTCCTTTTGAGTCACGTGTCATTATCTAAATAAACCAACAGACATTGTATTGATTAATTTACATTTTTTATTGTTTAGACATTGTATTGATTAATTTACATTTTTTATTGTAAATTCTCTTATATATTCAGATGTTGCCAGTGCCAAGTATTATCAATAATTTCAATCTCCAGAGTTAAAAGCAAGATCAATTTTTTGCTTGGCATCAGTGGGGCAAATGTAATCAGCAGGAGATAGTTTGAAGCAGTGGGGGAAGGAGTTTGCCTACGCAAATGATAGCAGTGGGGCAAACAATATTCATATTCATACTGTCACTACTTTAATTCACGCCCTTATCTGCACCAGGCCACCCTGGTTACTTTGGTATTGCTATCTTTGCTGGACTTTCACTAGCTAATGTTTCGAAGCTTCAGTCTGGTCTTAATGCCGCTGCCTGTCTTATTGGAGGTGTCCCAAGGTTTGGCCATATGGCTTCCTTTAATTACTGTGCACTGGCTTCCCATCCAGCAGAGCATTCAGTTTAAGATACTAGCCCTTATGGTTAATTGTCTTGTCAGCTTTATTCCCTTATACCTTAAGGACTTCTGCATTTCAGTCTCCTTAGTCTCCTTAGTCATGGCAAGCTTCGGCTGGCTTCCCATGGACTCCTGATTGTCCCTCATATGCAAACTGCTACAACTCAGCACAGAAGCTTTGCCTATGTTGGACCCACCAGCTGGAATCACTTTTCTCAAGGGCTGCGGCTCGAGGTTCTCAGTTTGTCCCTTTCATAGTTTCACAAGCGCCTGAAGTCTGCATTATTTGACAGTGATTTAACTCGTTCGAGTTGAAAGTGCCACTGATGAGTTAATTCTTGAAGTGGTGCTTTTATAACAGCTAAATTACAATTACAATGTGGTCTGGTAGAATCAGACACACTTTAGTCATGTAATATAATGTGTTTTTTTAGCAGATATTTACACAGAACCTCCTTCCTTGTACCATTTCTCAATAGTTTTACCCACTAGTGTAAGTGATGTCACAATTCATTAACAAAAGACTTACTGATAAGATTCAGGTAAAACTGGACATGCAAATGAGTTAAGGTCAGTATCTATCTAACCTGATTTTCAATTTCGTTGATGTTTCTGGCCAAAGACGTCAACAGCGATTCCCATCCGAAACGAAGAGTCTAAAGAAGAACAGCATTTGGAGATTCTGCGTTTTTCAATGGATCAATTAATCAAATTACAGTCAGGTGAGATTTGTGCATCTGGAGATTATAATTAAGATAAGCATATTTATTTATTTAACTGATGCATAGATCTAAAAATTAAAACTGCACTAAAAAGTTCTAAAACACAGTAAACTGGCCCTGAAGTGCAATAGTCTGACCTTCATAAAATTAACCTCAGTTTGGCTTGATTTAATCATTTGATGCCTTGTGCATTATGCACCGGCATAATACGTTACAAGTTATTACTTGTAATCGTAATTTCAAATTTGTATTTTAGAGGCACTTCCAATCTGACAACACAAACCGCCATGATTGAGTTAAATGGTTTTGAATTGCCTATGGAAAAGAGGCAAAGAAAGACTAAGGAGCTCATGTCATTGGATGCTATGCAGCCTACCACAGAAAGTTGACCAAACGACAGAGAAGTGTCTGTGGAAGTTCTGGCTTGTAGGACCAGATTGTCATGTGCAGCAAGCAAAAGGATCTGGGGCCAGTTATAGGGGGGGGGGGGCACAGAAGATGAAGTACAGCCTGCATTAAGCATTAAGATTTTAAACTCTGTGCATTTTTAAATTGGCAACAAGTTCAGTTCCTCCACAAGAAACTGGATATGTGTCCACACCTAGGAAATCCACTGATTCATCTTTACTTAATCTTTTAACGACGAGAGGGATTAGTTTTCCATGCGTTTTAGTACACGCTCGTCATTAAAGGGTTAAATCTTCTGCTCTGGCACATCTATATAAATAAAGCGAGAATTCTGTGTGTCTGTCTGTCTGTTTGACCGGGATTAACTTCTACAATTTTGCACCTTTTCACTCGAAACCTTCACTACTGTGTCGGCCTCGGCATCGGACACCCAGTGGAGGGGTTCGCGTACCCCTTTTCACCGCTAACATGGTGAAAATCCCCCAAAACTCTACCCAACCGACTGTCCCTCACGCCCCAGCTCGCCTCTTCCACTGCAAAGCGGTTCTATTTATGGCGCCGGTATTCCCCAACGTCATTAATAATGCGCATAACGACACCGTCCCTCATGCCCCAGCTCGCCTCTTCCACTGCCAAGCGCTTCTATTTATGGCACGGGTATTCCCCAACGTCATTAATAATGCGCATAACGACGTTGTTTACTTTCGCACAAAATTTAATTGCGATCGATTCGAACTATACTCATCGTTTTACAGCAAAATTGTATGTTCAAAGACTCTGCTTTACTAAGGGCAGTGAGGGCTAGATTTCTGGCGTTTTCTTTAACCCGCCAATGCCGGGTTCACCCTCTTCGACTGCGAAGCAGTCAGTCCATGGGAGACTGCGAAGCAGTCGTCGCCAGAGGGCGACTGCGAAGCAGTCAGTCCATGGCAGAGGTCGCAAGACGCGACAAGGCATATACAAGACTGCGAAGCAATCTCCGCTGTACGCAAGAAGGCGTCTACAACACTGAGAAGCAGTCTCCCCCACAGGTCGCCAGACGCCACAAGGGCCTCCAAAACTGCGAAGCAGTCGCCGCCATAGGGCGACTGCGAAGCAGTAAGTCCACGGCAAAGGTCGCTATACGCCAGAAGGCGTATACAAGACTGCGAAGCAGTCTCCGCTGTATGCCTAGACTGCGAAGCAGTCTCCCCCACAGGTCACCTAAATTTCTTCGTTATTCGCTACACGGATTTAAACTTATACCTAAATTTGTTGCTTATTCGCTACAGGGATTGAAACTTATAACCCCGGGCAACGCCGGGTAAACCAGCTAGTTTGTCTCTGATTACAATACATAATGTTATGAGCCAGTGTAGTGTACCTCCATGGTGTATGGTGTATGTCGATTATCAAAGACCATGGCTTCCTGTAGGTCTTGATTTAGTCGCTCCAGTTCTTCCAGATTCGACTGATACGGTGTTATTTCCATCTGCATCGCCTTCATCTTCTCCAGGTGTTCTTCGAGCGATCCTTTCTGAAGGAAGGCATTGTTGATGCCATCCAGCTGGTTTTCGATCCACTGACCGATGGAATTTGCTCTCTCGGCAAACCTCTGTCTCAGTTCTTCCTTCTTCTTCTGCTTCTCTAACTCCGTCTCCAGCGCTGCATCTCTCTGTGGAACCAGTGCCTTCAGCTCATTCCACTTGGCACTCAACTCCTGATAGCACAGAAAATATAATCATAAAGAATGTATATGCATTTATGCAAGCAATTCAACAGAATGGTCATAATCATAAGAGTGAACAGGGATTTCAGTAGCCTAGTGGTTACTGTGTTGGGCTTCAAATCCCCAATATGACAGCTACATAGATATTCTTTGTTGAGTAAACTTTCGAAGGGATTTGATTTTCCTTTTGTCTTCTTTATGATCAAACTGCAAGTAATTCACAGCCGGTCAATGGAGACTTTTCTGCTTGTCAAGCTTCATTCACCTAAGGACAAACTTTCATGTTTATGGAACAACGACATTATTCAGACTCCTGAGATGTGACTTTGAGAGGTGCTTTGTAGATGCTATATCAATCTCCACAGAATACATTTCATCTACTTAAAATGCACTACATCAAGTGGCTTCATACATACAGACTTCATACATTACAAGTGTACACTAGAGACTCCAAATAACACTTTTCATTCTAACACAAATTCTGATACAACATGATCCCAATATTTGTTCAGCTACAGAAAATAACCTCATCATAACTTCCTAACAGTCTTGCTATAATACCATTCATTTAATGGCTTCAAAGAAGATGATATTATAACGAGTTTCTGAGTTTTAAGCATTCAGAAGAGAACACATTAAATCATAAGATCTGATCCAATATTACATTAGATCTGATCAAAGAATGCAGTAGTTCAGATGAGATTACATTACATCTGATCCAAGATTACAATCTAGTTCAGAAGAGGTTACTTGAGATCTGTTTACCCTAAGACTGGATAAGATGGCTTACCTGAGAATCTAAGGTTGTGTATGGGTTGTTCTTACGACTGGCATTGCCCAGACATTCACATTCGCTGTCTATCTGGTCATGCAGGTGACCTATGGCACTGACCTCTGCATCAGCAGCCACCAATCCAGCCTTGAACTGTTCATGGCTTGACAACAGACCCTAAAACACATCACTGATTACGTCAGTAACTATCTCAACATTGGCAATGGTATTGAACTGACGTATCTCGGATTTCAGCAAAGATGGACGTGATTTCCATTGGCTGGATTTGTTGTTTCACATGATGATGCACCAAGAATCCAATCTGGGTGGTACTTAGTTAAACCAATGTAATGTAATGTAATGTTAAGAAGACAATGAAGTAATTGTAACTGTAAACTTATAAAGCGCCACTTCAAGGTGAACCTTGTGGAGGTGGTGAACCTTGTGGAGGTGCTCCCAGAGGCGTAGCGACCGCCCTCCGTACCCTCCGACCGGAGGGGGCTTTGAAGGCCCCTAAAAGTGGCAAAAAATATCCGTGAACGGCGTGAAGTTATTATGATACTGTTTTGATACAAGAACAGCCTTCAGGAGATGTATCTGAATATTTACATTTGCATCAGAATTCTTCTGATCACACCAGTCACTGTCGCCAGTGCTGAAAGGAGCTTCAGCAGAATGAAACTCATCAAGAATATCCTGCGTTCAATGCCGCTCAACCACGACAGATGACAGGGTTTCTGCGCTTGCAGTTATCTCAATTGAACACAAGATTGCCAGATCTCTGGATTATGACGCATTGATTAACCAATTTGCGGAGAACAGGGCTCGAAAGAAGCGCTTTGCGTAAATACGGAAATGGAATACATGTACAGTATAGGGCGTAGGCCTGTGTATTGTATTGTATTGTATTGTATCTAAACATTTATAAAGCGCCTCTCACAGTATTCGCTAATCAGAGGCGCTCCCAGTGCGAAAGACCCAGTGAATAGAAAGAGGTTTTAAGACAGCGGAACGAGGCACTTGGGCCACCAGCTAATAAAGAGGCACGTGTCAATGGACGAAGTTGATTCCATAGAGCAGGACCAATGCAAGAAAAGGCTCGAGTTTTGGCCATAGAGGTCCTGGCTCGTGGTACAAGAAGATCATGTCGATTAAGCGATCGCAATGGACGGAGGGAAGTAGCTGAAATTGGCAGACGAACAATGTCACAGAGGTACTTGGGTGCTAAGCCTGTACAGGACCGAAGGACTAAAGTGAGAACCTTCAGCTGAATCCGAGCAGTAAGGGGAAGCCAATGAAGATGATCGAACATGAAAGAGGAAATATGAGACCAGCGAGGAAGTCGGGCTATTAATCTGGCTGCAGCATTTAAAACTGTCTGGAGGGGGGAAAGACGGACTTTTGGCAGCCCAATCAAAACAGAATTACAGTAGTCAATTCTGGAGCAGATGAAGGCGTGGATGATAGTGGTAAAAACGGAGGAGGAGACAGAGCGTCGGATTGCTCTAAGCCGTCTCAAGTGAAAGTAAGAAGAACGGGTAAGATTAGCAATGTGTTCAGAAAAGGTGAGCATACTGTCAAGGACAACACCAAGGTCACGGACACTAGAGAGAAAAGTGAATGACGGGAATTTCTCAGCAAGAAGTGGGAAGTCTAGTTTGAAGAGCTGCTGACGAGTACCAAACCATATAAGCTGCGTCTTAGTTGGGTTCAAAGAGAGACGATTAGAAGACAGCCAAAGGTGTAAATCACGTGAGAGAGCATCAATACGTCCAGTTAATGCAAGCTGTGCAGAGGGAGTGCCATGAACGAGCGCTTGGGCATCATCTGCATAAAGATGACCAGTTGATAAGTGCTTAGCAAATATAGCGGAAATGTCAGCCGTGTATATGAGGTAAAGGAGAGGGCCTAAGACAGAGCCCTGTGGCACCCCAAATTTAACTCTGACCCAATGGGTTCTGGAGTCTCCGCAGATAACCATTTGCGTACGATCAGCAAGGTAAGACCGGAACCAAAGAAGTGGAAGGCCATGGATGCCACATGAGGTTTCAAGTCGCTGCAATAAGATGTCGTGATCTACCATGTCAAAGGCAGCAGAGACATCAAAGAGTGCTAACAGAGAGAGTTCCGATCGATCAATAGCAGAATAAATGTCAGAAAGTATGGAGAGCAAGACCGTTTCGGTGGAATGATGAGCCCTGTAACCTGATTGACTGGGAGGAAGGAGACTCGACCGTTCAAGGTAAGGGAGAAGCTGCAAAGAAACAAGTCGTTCAAGAGTCTTAGAAAGGAAGGAGAGGTTGGAGATGGGGCGATAGTTTAGACAGAGGTTAGGATCCAGGTTAGGTTTCTTTAGAGTGGGAAACACAATGGCACGTTTTTGCGAGGGGGAGGATACCCTTCAAGGAGAGACCTATTAAACAAATAAAGTAAAAATGGAACAATGTCGTCAATAACGTCAGTAATGATAAATGGCGGAAGAAAAAAAGTGTATGTGCATAATATGATCCCTGTATATTGTATATTACCGCATTCCAGTTTCCGCATTGTAAGGGGCCCCGGACGTATGTTCGGAGGGGGCTACGTTCTTTGTTGCTACAGCTCTGGGTGCTCCACTCACCAGAGGCGCTCCTGGTCTGATGTCTCAGAACTAGTGGGAAATATTGATGTCTTACAGTGTTTGTGGAAGAGAAAAGGAGACAGAGAGAGAGGGTCCTCTCACAGACCAGCATGGAGGCAGGCCCTTAGCCAGGAGGCAGGCCCTTAGCCAGAAATAAAGAGTAGGGCGTCCAATAGCATTCAAATTCGTGACCACCCGATGCCGTTAGCGTATGAAGTCACAACCGCCCCGATGCCGCGACCATATGAGTCCGACTGCAGAAGTCTGCAATGCCCCTACACTGAATGACTTTTGGGTTTGATCACAGGTATGCCGCCCGGCTTGGTGGGGGTTCGCCTTGTCTGTTGATCGAGCTAAGATTGATCGCCTAATTCGTAAAATGAAGCGGTTGGGTTTCCTAGACCAAGATTTTCCATCGATTGACATTCTTGTTAAGCAAGCTGATCAAAGACTATTTCACTGCATTAAACTCAACCCTTTTCATGTTCTATTTTCACTATTCCCCCAAAACTGCAATACCATATGATCTTAGGCCTAGACCACACAACTTTTCACTTCCTACTAAAGATAATAGAATTGTTATTTCTCGTATCTTGTTTGATTGTTAACGTTATTATTCTTGGACATTTTTGTTACTTGACTTTTATATGTACCCTAATGCAGTCTGTCATTTGGCTTTTGAATAAATGACTATATATATATAGATTTGTTTTATATACAGTGATACAAACAACAATCTGTTGACTTCAGATTGTTATTTTTAATTCCCTTATTTGATTATTTTAGCCTAGGGAACAAACGTTAAAAGGGAACAAACGTTACTTGTTATCAATCCAGACCCCTATAAGTATTCATAAGGTCAAGGTATTTATATTGTCAGGATTGTGTCATCGTAGTCCTTGTACTTACTTACTTAAAATTATACTAAGGGGCAGGTGACCAGTCTAGAGAGAGTGATGAGGAAGATAAGATGGCGGTTTGGATAAGATCATGATATAAGAAATTAACACAACGAGAAATAAAGCTTTTAAAGTGTTGTTTTGTCTTAATAAAACATCGACTAAGATCGTAGCTCGTCACAGTTTGGTGCCGTGACCAGGATATTTCGAAAAGTGTATCGGTGGTCGAGTTATGAAGTCGGCATTCTGAAGTTTGAAAAACTTCGGCGTGGTGTGTGCGGAACTGCACAGCCATTTTGGACTTAAACGGTGGCAGAAGTTTTCTGGCCTATCCGGTTAAAGCTACGGAACAATTCGAAGACGATGTCGGATAACATCCTGGAAGCTAACGTCGGTGCTCGGAAGTCGGCGTGAGGTATTTTTCACGTGGTCAAGGACGGTCGCTGGAGAGGTTAATTCCGGTGGTGTGTCGTGGCGGACGTTGCAGTCAGCCATTTTGCCGTTCCTTTTGACGATTTCGGGAGCAAGTCTGAGGGTTTCAGACGACGGAGTTCTGGTGTTCGACAACGGTTGGAAAATTCAGTTCCAGAGTTTTGGTAGAAGTTTACCTTGGACATTTCCTTGTGTGGACAGTTTGGAAGCTGCAACAGACGGTGCGTTCAGTTGGCAGTGCATTCCAGTCAACGGTGCATTCCATTCAAGTTTGGTTTGGAGTCAAGTTCCGTTGGAGTCAAGTTCTGGTTGGAAACTGGACTTGGAGTTAAAGTCACTTTCCAGTGATTTTTGACTGTACGGTATCATTAACTTTTGATTTTGAACAATCATTAGCTAAAGTGACAATTGAGTAACTTTCTAACATGGAAGAAGAGAAAGAGAAGCTCAAGCTCAAACTGTGACGAGCTACGATCTTAGTCGATGTTTTATTAAGACAAAACAACACTTTAAAAGCTTTATTTCTCGTTGTGTTAATTTCTTATATCATGATCTTATCCAAACCGCCATCTTATCTTCCTCATCACTCTCTCTAGACTGGTCACCTGCCCCTTAGTATAATTTTAAGTAAGTAAGTACAAGGACTACGATGACACAATCCTGACATATATAGTCAAATCAGTTACCAATTACCATGAAACAACCTCATCTAATTGGCACTTAATTACACGTATCCTAGATCATAAATAGCTGCTAGAGCAGTGTATCTTGTGTGGGAAAAGGAACATCCTTACACAGATGAAGGGGAAGGGATTATACATTATATCACATTATGGCCGTCCAAAATGATTTCAGCCATCCAAAGGATGGCTGGACGGGTGGCTGGCTAAGGGCCTGCATGGAGGGCATTCCACAAGGCAGGACTAACAACCAAGAAGCGGTGGGGTGGTAGTTCAGGTCTTGGGAATGATCAGGTCTGCACCCCTGATCGCAGAGGATGGTGGTCAGGGACAGTGGAAATTAGGACACATAGTTCCCTTAAGTAGATCGGGGTGCAACCGGTAAGACAATTCCACACAAGAACGAAGGTCTTGAATAGGATGCGCTCTCAAACTGGAAGCCAGTGGAGCTGCAGCAGCATGAACCAGGAGATAATAGCCACACTTGGGAATACCACCAATCAAAAGACCAGCAGCATTTAAGACTGATTGTAGTTGGGTGCAGTTCAGTGATAACAGTTCTTTAAAGAGTCATGAATAAATCTTATCTATCCAAAGTAATCATGAGATTAGAAAACTCTACAGAAAACTACCACAAATGGTTCGAATTTAAACAGAGACAAGTGCACTTCTGCCTCTTCATTATCTGTCATCTTACCAGGCAGCATGGTAACAATGCATTAGCCTCTCACAACGATGCTTTAATTCTGAAATGCCACATCAAATTAACAAATTGGTCTAGGTAGCAATCACCAAGATTTTTCAATTCAAACTAATGACAAAACTTAATAGGCTAAGTCTGAATAGTAGTCAAGGGTATGAAGTGTTAGCAGCTTCAATTTTCAGCACATGAAGATGGCTGGCCAGTCTTCACCTCAACATATCATCGTCTTGCTGACAGCATACTTATTTAACAGGTGATTTCATCAGAAGACACACGCAATTAAAAAACTTTGTGATCTGCCATGGAGGGGATTTTAACCTCTGACCTCTTCCTAAGGATGATCAGTCGATTTAATGAGGAGAAGCCTACTAAATGAACATGTACTTCATCCTTCTGTAGTAGAAAAGGTGCTATATAAACAAACAGGTATAAGCATACTGTTCGTGAAGCATCTACCTCAACCTCTTCGACCGTGTGAACAATGAACATGTCCAAGAGATCTTCTTTCGCTTCATCCAACCAGTTGTTGAATGGCTGCAACAAAATAATATGCTAACAACACTTCTTTATATGATTAGTAAACTGCAATTTAATTCAGTCAATAGTGGCTAGAGTCCTTCGACCAGACAACTACATTAAAAGACAGACAACCTATATACTGCCAATCATGGCTGATTGTACTTAGCAAAGAATTACAGACTACAGAACCAAAACAGATTATACCGACACTGTAAGTGGCATTGTAAATATATATATATATATACACACACAAGTATGTAAGTATATGTATATGTATGTATGCATTTATTGGCTAAATCATGTCAGAAGAGAAAATTCATATGTGTGCTGCCAAATTCTTTTGCATCAGCCATGTAAAATGAGAATTTGTCATAGTAAAACGATATGGTAATCAAAAATCTTTAACCTTTCCCATAAATTCCCAGAGCCCATGGAACAAATACATTTAAACATTTAAGCTTAGATATGAAAAAATACATAGTTGCTTACCACAGCTCTTTTAGCAAACTCCAGGTGAAGTTGATCAATGGACTTCAGGATTTTTTCAAACTCCTGTTCAGACCACAAAGTTAATGTTAAGCATCTGACCATAGAATAATCCCCAACACTTCCACACACCTACCTACGCACCTGTGCGCAGACTTGGCATTGCGTTTGATCCACATCTCTTCACATATCTCCAACCTCTCTCACTCACCTGCTTCATGCATATTCATGACCTCTGTCACATTCAACCCATGCTTGACTTTAAAACTGCATCCAACCCTCACTACCTCCATTATCCACTCTAAGCTTGATTACTGGAATTCCATTTTCCTCAGCGTTGAATACACCCACACTAAGCATCCAACAATCCATCCAAAATTCTCTCGCCCGAGCCGTCACCAGGATACACAAGCACCATCATATCACTCCCATCCTTAAATCACTCCACTGGCTGAAAATCTGCAAAATGAGCGAGTGCTTAACAGCAGTGTTATTTTAGTTCCAGCATTAATTTCTATTCCAGTTCTTATTCTATTCCACTGCTATAATTTTAGTTCTAGTTCTAGTTCCTCTTAAGAAATAATTTTTATTCTTATTCTAGTTCTAGTTCCTCTTAAGAAATAATTTTTATTCTTATTCTAGTTCCACTTCCTCTTTATAAATAATTTTAGTTCCAGTTCTAGTTCGAAAAAAATTATTTGTAGTTCCACTTCCAAATCCACTTACAGTTATCACAGTTCTAACATGAACGGTTAATGTCTGTCGGACAATGTGAATGCGACTGATAATAAAGCAGTCTATAGGCAGACACCCTAAAAAGTTACCAGTCAATTATTTTACTGTTGAGTTTCAAAAACACCCGCATCTCAAGGGATTTGCTCAATCGATTTCCGCGACCTGTAGGCCTAGACATGATAGACATCCATCCTGCAAGGCTGCAACAGAAAAGATTCGACGAACGCCTCTGATGCAGGAGCTGAAACTAAATCTTCAGCCATAACAGCGAGCTGTCGGTAAACTGAATGTCTACTCAGCCAGAAGTCAAAGAGACTAGGAACAGCGACATGTTCTTCAATTTCCTGAATGTATTTAGAAAGTTCTGCTGCAATGCTGTCAGGAGCATGTTTGATGGGGAGTCTGTGTACCTCACTCTTGTTGCCAGAAGTTTGAATCAAAGAGCGTATATTATTTATAGAATATATAATATGCGGAGAATCCTCATAGCGCCGCACCGTGACGTCGATCAAGAGCCGTCGTCATTCCGTATAGTCAATTTAGTTAACGTTAGAATTATCGGTTGGGCAGCTTAAAAATTAATTATTATTCTATTCCGTTCTCGTCTTGAAAATTAATTTTTATTCTATTCCGTTCTCGTTCTCGAAAAATATTGAAATTTTTATTCCTATTCTATTCTCGTTCCACAATTATTTTTCGTTCCAGTTTTCGTTCCGTGGAACTAATATTAAATAATTATTATTCCTATTCTATTCCCTGGAACGAAAAGAACACTGCTTAACAGTATACCAAGACATGTGTTCTGTAAGATCTTATGTCATATGTTTCAACGTTACTTACTGCAGTTTGTCAGTGTCAACAAACACGAATATATCATGTATGTATGTACGTACGTAGGCAGGGCTGTAGTCGAGGGTATACGCGGGTATACAGCGTATACTCACTTCTAGAGACCGTATACTCACCTCACAAAAATTTGCATTTATTTATATTAAAATACTGTAGCGTATACTCACCTCTAATTTGTTTCGGAAAACTAACCGGTAGCGTATACTCACCTCAAATTTTACCACTACAGCCCTGTATGTATTTATGTATGTATGTATGCATGCATGTATGTATGAAGACAATGAGTAAAGCGCATTTTCAGTACTTTACGAAAGCAATGTACTTATGACTTTCTAACTGATCTAAACAAATGCATTTTAAGACAGCTTGAAAATGTTGGCTGCACAGAGCCAAATGCCACAGAATGTTAGTGCAACATGGAAAACTGCTCCAGGAAGATGACCAATACACGAGAAGGCGAGATGGGCTCCAGTTAAGGAGTGGAAGATCATGAAAACAATTGCACAAAGTAAAAGCCGTTGGTGTACACATATCGCCTGGCACCATCTATCACACTATATTATTATTAATTAATTAAATCTGTAACGTGCACAGGGTCACACCGAAATGCGAATCTGAGGCGCTGAGAAGTAAATGGCAAGTCTTAAAATGAAAGAGCTCAGTGTCGAGTACTGTTAGATGCATCTCTGGCCAGTTCAGCTCAGGCTTTGAAAAAGAAATTAGCATAGATGCCTACTTTGAGTACGAGATACTGCAGACTGTAGCATTCTGCCTGTTGACAGTCGTCTGTCAGCCTTATGCCTAACGTGTAAACGAAATGAAGCAGAAAGACCTGAGCAAGACAGTCTAGCTCAGAATAGTTGATACATCTGCAGATGAGATAGTAGTAGGACTTGCCTGAAGTAAAGACTTTTGTTTCTTGCTCAGTTCAACCAACTTCTTCCATTGGTCTGTGATCGACTGACTGCGTTCTGCTACAGCCTCTTCATCACAACAGCCTAACAAACTGCAACAATCGAGTCGTCCACTGTTCAACTGCCTACTTCTCTTTATTTACAAGAACTGATTATGACATGACAGGTGCAATAAGGTCAAGTACTCTAATCTACAGTCAGATAACTTCTATAGCACTCTTATTATAATGCACACGACATCAATTCACTTGAAACACTAGTAAAAACTCACAATGCATTGCAGAAGCCCAATCAGGGACAGGTCAGCCCAATTAGGGACAGGTGAGCCCAATCAGGGACAGGTGAGCCCAATCAGGGACAGGTGAGCCCAATCAGGGACAGGTCAGCCCAATTAGGGACAGGTCAGCCCAATCAGGGACAGGTCAGCCCAATCAGGGACAGGTCAGCCCAATCAGGGACAGGTCAGCCCAATCAGGGACAGGTCAGCCCAATCAGGGACAAGTCAGCCCAATTAGGGACAGGTCAGGGACAGCAGGAGTCAGGCTACAGTGCATAAGCAAGTGGAAACAGATGAGTTTAGAAAAGCATCCACTCACTCCTTGCCTTTACTATACCATTGCAGCACTTTTGGAAGACTTGCTTTAAAGGCACTATACAAGGTTTTATAACAGTACATTACAATAGACAGTACACACCCTCAAATTTAGTTCTCAAGACACAAGTACAGACATGTAAGAAGAGCAATGAAACAACTCAAGGAATGATCCCTTGGACATGTACATGACACAGAGAGTGGCAACTGAACAAACTGAACCTTAGGACATGTACATGACACACAGAGTGGCAATTAACCAACTGAACCTTAGGACATGTACATGACACACAGAGTGGCAACTGAACAAACTGAACCTTAGGACATGTACATGACACACAGAGTGGCAATTAACCAACTGAACCTTAGGACATGTACATGACACACAGAGTGGCAACTGAACAAACTGAACCTTAGGACATGTACATGACACACAGAGTGGCAATTGAACCAACTGAACCTTAGGACATGTACATGACACACAGAGTGGCAACTGAACAAACTGAACCTTAGGACATGTACATGACACACAGAGTGGCAACTGAACAAACTGAACCTTAGGACATGTACATGACACACAGAGTGGCAATTGAACCAACTGAACCTTAGGACATGTACATGACACACAGAGTGGCAACTGAACAAACTGAACCTTAGGACATGTACATGACACACAGAGTGGCAATTGAACCAACTGAACCTTAGGACATGTACATGACACACAGAGTGGCAACTGAACAAACTGAACCTTAGGACATGTACATGACACACAGAGTGGCAATTGAACCAACTGAACCTTAGGACATGTACATGACACACAGAGTGGCAACTGAACAAACTGAACCTTAGGACATGTACATGACACACAGAGTGGCAATTGAACCAACTGAACCTTAGGACATGTACATGACACACAGAGTGGCAACTGAACAAACTGAACCTTAGGACATGTACATGACACACAGAGTGGCAATTGAACCAACTGAACCTTAGGACATGTACATGACACACAGAGTGGCAATTGAACCAACTGAACCTTAGGACATGTACATGACACACAGAGTGGCAATTGAACCAACTGAACCTTAGGACATGTACATGACACACAGAGTGGCAATTGAACCAACTGAACCTTAGGACATGTACATGACACACAGAGTGGCAACTGAACAAACTGAACCTTAGGACATGTACATGACACACAGAGTGGCAACTGAACAAACTGAACCTTAGGACATGTACATGACACACAGAGTGGCAATTGAACCAACTGAACCTTAGGACATGTACATGACACACAGAGTGGCAACTGAACAAACTGAACCTTAGGACATGTACATGACACACAGAGTGGCAATTGAACCAACTGAACCTTAGGACATGTACATGACACACAGAGTGGCAACTGAACAAACTGAACCTTAGGACATGTACATGACACACAGAGTGGCAATTGAACCAACTGAACCTTAGGACATGTACATGACACACAGAGTGGCAATTGAACCAACTGAACCTTAGGACATGTACATGACACACAGAGTGGCAACTGAACAAACTGAACCTTTGGCACAGAACCAGACGTCATTCCCAACTTAATCCAATTCAGACACTTGTTACCTGTCTTTCGGAAGTGCCTAAAACCCAGAATGTCCTATCACAAGGTCATTTACCGAATGATTTTCGATTGCTGAACTAAGTTTTCGATCCAAGACCCTGACCATGTTATATCAGAATTCATGTCATAATAAACGTGCTATAATTATGGAGTCTCCTGTGTAATTCATACTGGCAATGAACACATGAGTCTAGTGGTTGAGTTAACAGAAGGCAGCAGTCTAATTGCTTGTGTGTGGACAGTGAACAGCCATGTCAAGCACTCTCTACACTGATTACTATTAAACAATTGGTGGGAATATCAGAAGGCAAGGGAGAGGACTTCCCATTCACCCTTACATCTTCAGAATAGGAAAACGAAGTTTCTAATGATAATCTTTTGCCATCATTTACCATACTGTCGACATCCATAAAAACTTTCTTGATCTCACTTCCCCAGATTTCAATCTGCCACTGAAACTCATTTGGCTGGACACTAGTAAATGGGAAATTTCCAGCAAGTTACATTATATACAGTTATATTAACTTCGAAGAACAAGTAAAAGCTGAGAAACTCGTCTGCTGTTTGATTAAAGAAAGAAGACTTACATGAGCTCCTGGGCAATCGCAGATAACTGTTCAACGCGATCTTCATGTGCCGTTAAGTCACTCTCAAAGGCTTCATGTTTCTTCATGATGGCCTAAACAAAGCAATCATGACAATTCTACCACCTAAACAATTCAAGCATCAAGGAACCACATCATCTTACAATGAAGTGCTGCATACAGTTGTGAATCACATAGCTATATGTATTATAGCTGCATATGCATATGTTTGTATATATTCTAAGGAGCCTATCAAGAATCTCTCAAAGGTGCTGCACAACATTGCTATCTCTCACAGATCTAAATAGGCTAGCTAAAAATGTTTTCTGTGCATCATCTGGAACAGTCAGTTCAATGCATGAGACGCAGTGGGGCAGCCTGGAAAGAGGAGTTCATCTCCAAGGGCTGCAGAACACAGCACTCTATGACCTCTTTTCTCATTGGTTGCCTACAGACTACTTACTGATCTAATTAAGCCACAGAGATCATGTAGGATGTTTAACTGCATCAATTTAAAGAGGTCCCAAGAAGCTGGTCTATTTACATTCAATATAGCACAACACCATATTTCTACCACACAACTTCTGCCCATAGTGAACAACAGTGCATAAATACACGTTCAGTTGGTAAGCAGAACAAGTGAATCTTCATTAGCTTCTGCTTGATCACTCAAATGTCACTCATTTCCTGTGGAGTTACAGGTACAGAGATACACAGATGCAATCGTCTACATGCATTCACTGTTAGATATTCACTGTAAACTACGGCAGAAACAAACTCTGCACGAACCTTGATTTCATTGAGGCTCATTTTGGCAAAGTCATTCTGTCGCAGGCTTTCCTCTTTGCCTGATGACCAATTCTCATGGACGCTGCACTTGACCTTGAACTTCTGAACCAAGTGCTCCAACCGCTCCAGTCTAAACAAAGAGAAGAAAATCCTGATAAAGTGGTCCTGAAATGTTCCTACGACCAACTGTACCAATACAATCAACCACTGACTAAAGTTGCCTTTGATTTTGTATGTAAATGCAAGATGTCAATCCATTCAATAAGTCATTCAATCAATCAATCAGCCAGTCTGACACATACTGGAACATTGAATAGTCAATTAATATAAATTAATTTTCCATCAGCTACTGTATAACACAGAGAAGAATTAGAAGCAGCAGAGCCAGACTCCAACGACCGTCTCAGTTGGTAGGCTGGGGTCGTTACAAATTTCGTATTGGTCCATATCAAACCTCTGTAATTCTGAGAGCATCCACTCTTCAAATCCCTTCTCTGCCTTCTCGAGTTTCTTCCATGCAACAGTTATGTCCTGCAGACAAAAAAAAAACAGACCCACTGACATTCATTATGCCTGGCTGGTCATAGGCGCTCTGCGCTGGCTCCCAGACCAACCACCAACTTCAAGTGAAGTCAAATAAGAAGGCAATTTATACCACTCAACATAAAAGCAGTGGAACCAGTATAAGGCATCATTTATATAGCTCATTCTGACTACACAAACAAATACAAGTCTCACAAAAGACTTACCTTTTCAAATTGCTCATCTTTCATAGGCTGCCTCACTAGGGCGGTCCACATGTATATGGCAAAATTTCAATGTGTCCAAAACTCTCTCCACAAGGCTGCCCTTATTCACTATGTATACAGAAGAACCATGCCAAAAATTGAATCAATCTGGGTAGTTTTAGGGGTCTCTATCATTACAACAATTTTCTGATAAACGCATTTCGGATGAAATTTTGGTCGTATAATATTCTGAAGTTTGTTTTCAAATGACTAGAACAATGAGAACATGTAAATGTTGCATGTGAACCCAATAACAGCGCCTGGAAACTGTTGCAGTGGCATTTGCTTCATCCAAGTCTGCACCAAAGACAAATAAGCTCAAAAGGAACATAGTTTCAAGTCCAGAGGTTGCTAGTGCCTTAGACAGGCTCAATCTTCCAGATCGTTGAGCCATGTTTGGGCTGCATCGGTGGTAAAGGCTTTGGGTCACTCTCTCGATGAAATGTGACACTTGCGGAGTATAATCAGAAGATCGAGGATGGCAACAGGCAAACAAGTGTCCACTGAAACCAAAGGACAGATTCTCAGATGAGTCTGAGGACAGTCCACTCCCTTTGCCTTGGGAAGGAAAACTACTTCCAGATATCCTGGGACAAAAGAAACTGTTGACTGAATTGCAGTTATTGTAACCGGATATGGGAATCGAGAAGCTGTTGGCAGTTCCCAAAACTGGAGGAGGTACTGGTTATGAACAAGCTTGAAGACACTAGCTGATTGGAAGATCCAGGACAAGATTCAGGGGCTAGTATTTGATACCACATCGTCCAATACAGGTATCCATCAAGAAGCTTGGGTTCTCATTGAAAAAGCAGTGCGTCATGAGCTCATGATCATTGGTTGCCATCATCATGTCATGGAAGTTGTTCTACGAAGTGTCTTCACAGCTCTGTTCTGGGGGGCCCAAGATTGGCCTATTCAAGGGATTCCAGAAGAAATGGCCATACAGACAGCAAATGAGCCATACATCAGCAAAAGATTGACTCTTTGGTTATGAAATGCACAACCTATGGGAGGAGATGATATCATTTACATAACTGTCATCGACCACCAAGGAAGATTACCTTGAGCTTCTTCGATTGTGCCTCTTCCTTGGGGATCTGTGAAGGACATCAAGTTCCAAGCTCCAGGAGCAATGCACCATGCTCACTGGATGGCGAAGGCCATCTATGCTCTGAAGAAGGTACTCTTCCAAGACCAGCTGAAGTTGATGGCCCGAGAGAAAAGTAGACTGATAGTTTTCTTTTTCAAAAAGTTGTTTTTGCTACATTTCTCAAAAACGGCTATAATTAGTAAAAAATGCATAAGGACCAGAAAGTTAGCTCTAATCAAGACCTACAATTTAGAAAAGAAAACGTTGAAATCGGATAAGAAATGGCCGAGATACAAGCGATTTAAAAATTCCTTTTTCCGCCATCTTGAATCCAATATGGCGGCTAAGCAATCAATAAGCGGGTCATGTGACCAATTGTTTTGACACACTTTGATGACCTATTATGACCCTGCGAGGTCAAACTGAGGGTACACTGAAGTGCACACGAAACATGAGCTAGCTCCTTGACTATTTGTTGCACTTGTGTATGGCATTTCTGGCATGAAGCTCCACTGGCATCGAATGCCAAATGGAATGCCCAGATACTTAGTCTGCTCAAGATGTGTCAAATCATCTTGTTGCCGATGCCACTTCCACAGCACTGTCTCATCATCTTTGGTACTTTTTTGAACACCTCATAGGACTGGCACTGTTCGACAGTCAGGTTGACCCAAATATCAAGAGAGCCATAGTAGCCTTCTGGAGACTAGAGAACTTTGTGACCAAGCAAACCATGCTCCTCTTCAAGTTGCTGAGCATCACAGGGAAGGAGGAGGCCGAGATTTTCCTTTTAAAGGACCCAGAAGAATGAAAGATGATGAGTCCTATAAGAAGTTGAAAGCAAGAGTCCAAACCATGAAGGTGGTCAATGACAAAGCTGAATATGGCATTGTGCTCATCCAGAAATACAATGAAACAATCACAGACTTGTTTCCCTTTAGACCAAGGTCTTGGTCTCGAGACCAAAAGTCTTGGTCTTGGGCTTGAGGTTCAAAGTCTTGGTCTTGGTCTCGCAAGACCAAGACCAAGACCGGCTGTCAATATGAACAGTCATTTTACAAAACTCAAGAATTAAAAAATTTATCAAGCCTGTTTGCATCATAGCCTATGACAAATACCTATGGACGGATGCAAATCTTGTTGGTCAGGAAAATCCATCGACAGCAGCAACTAAGTTATGCTGTGTTTGGAAGCCCTGCCGAGACTTTGTCTGAAGCCAGACGGTCTGATAAACCATGGGAGGATTTAAAAAAGGCTCACAATTTGTACATTTACATTCAGTGCTTGAAAAGCTACTGTGCATGCCAGCGACTTCACCTATGGAAAGTATTTTTTTCACATGGCGGAATTTTTATGAGGCCCCACAAGGCACGTCTTGGTCAGAAAATTCTGAGCGAATTGGTTTTTATAATATACAAAAGGCATTTGGAATAACATTTTGCATGGAGGACTTTTGTAAATATGGATTCGGAATTCTCTGCAGTCTGTATTTAGAGTTAATTTGCCTGAATAAAATAAAAGACTCAGGTTTTCATTAAAATAGCGAGTATTTCGACTTGACAATTTTTTTAAGGAAAAGAAGTCTTGGGCTGAATATGATTTTTTGGGTCTTGGTTTTAGTCTTGGTCTCGAGGTTCAAAGTCTTGGTCTTGGTCTCGAGGTTCAAAGTCTTGGTCTTGGTCTTGAGGTTCAAGGTCTTGGTCTTGAGGTTTAAGATCTTGACAACAAGACTGAACATCACAAAAGATGAAGATCAGAAGCAGTTTTTGCCCTAGTTTGTCCAGCGCCACCGCCAGCTGTATCCAAAGCACCCATGACAGTTGACGGTCACTAGAAGAAAGACACTGTAAACTGTTGCTATGCATAGTTGTATACACAGTTTGACTATATCCTTCAGACTTGACAAACTGTATTTAACCAGTTTTTAAATACTGCATTTGTTCTGCATTTATTTGTGTAAATGTCAACAGTGAATTTTATCTGAAAGACTATTTTCAAGACTAATGCTTGTTACTGTTGACATTTTTAGATACTAGTTAACAGTTTTTTAATTGTTTTATCATTGTTCACTTCCTGGTACTAAATGTCAAAAAAATAAAAATAAAACATGGATGTAATTATCAAAATTAATTCGTTATTTGCTGTTTTTCGGTGTTTATCCAAAAAGTGATAATTCATAGGGACCCATAAATATTTTTCAGATTCACTTCTAAATTTGTCACAAAATCCACAATATTACATGTACCCCGGTAACAAGGGCAGCCTTTAGGGAGAAACAAATTTCTAAATTTCATTTTTTTCACCTGACTATGGCTTGGTTTTGGTGCGCCATCGGTTGATGCCTTGTGCATTAGATACCAGTGCTACATAAGTTATCAATTAAAATTACATCAAGAGTTGATGAGTCAGCAAAACTAAAAGATACAACGAAAAGTAACTACCGGTATTATTAACAATGCAATTTTGATAAATATGAATGTGCCTCAGAGAGGTACGATATTCAAGCATTTAACATAACAGAAAAACAGTAAAACAATTACATATGTTCAACTCCAAAGAAAGACTGAAGGTCCAAGACCAAAGCCTTAAAACTACGGGGTCTAGTCGAAGCATGGTACTCTTTCCTTCTGCCAACATCAAAGTCTAGATGCACAGAAGTCAAAGTGGTAGACCTGATAAGCAGTCCTATTAATTTACATGCAAACTAAATTAGACCCAGTTGCAACCCAAGTACTAATGAACAGCTTTTATAGTTAACATCTATTCATCACATTAAGAGTCATTCTCATGTAGTGGAATTTCACATGTTCTGTTAAAAGTATTGCTAAATTTCCACTTGTGCTTCTGGCCATTTCGTCATCTTAAATCACCAGACAGATCCCCCCTAACTGCAATCAAAACAGCCACAGCCACACACAGCCTCAAATATAGCCACAGCCACAGACACAGCCACAAATACAGCCACAGCCACAGACACAGACACTTACAGATACGAGTTTTCCATTAATTGGCATGTACGCCGGTCGACTGCTGAGTCTGAGTCTCGTCTGAAGAGTGTTGAAGGTCGTCTCCAGTTTTGCCTTTTCCTCCAACCGCAAAGGCTTCTGCTGACTACGATAATTGCGGAATTCTTCCAGTTTCTGCTGGGTCAAAGGTCGTGACTTCATAACAGCACGATCTTCCAACCACGGTCGTTTACTCTCAATCCACTCCAGAAGCTGTAACATAAAGTAACTAAATTCCCATTGCACTAAGCCAGGGTATATACTGAGAGGAGGCAGACAAACCCTTTCTCCCATTGGTCCTCTGCTCTAGAAATAACTTCAGTAGTCTGCATAACTGGCCATGACCTTCACGAATAAACACATCTTTTCTAGGCTAAATTATATTTCCTCCATTCTAAGGTCACTTACACCAGAATTCAGCAGCATATAAATGTTGACATCTAGGCAAAACCATTTCTTCATGACGCCTATATTACTACAATGGTGATTAGATTTGATGTTCCCTAAAACACAACCTAAAGTAAGCAGAATGTGTGCATATATTTCGGCCATTTTCACATCCATTTGTCAAGAATATTTCAAAAGTATAATAACATCCAATATATGCTTCTGCAGAAAAGACAAGTCCCAGGATTGCGAATAAATTCGAATAATGTAGCAGTCAGTCAAACTGAATGTGTGGTTTTGCAGAGAAATGTTTGGTTTCATCTGACTTACAGTACTGGCCAAGCGCTCGTAATCCTCCATCAGTTGTTCATTTTCCTGATTCACTTTCAGCACCTTACAGATCCGATTGGCAGCTGTCACAGCCTACAAATCATACAGGTGATATTCAGATATAATTACATCTAACTTACTTTCTTATTGTGTTCAATGTGTAGCAATTCTTAATCTTACTAGGAATGTTGCGGATAGTGGAATGGCTTCCGGTAAAGAGGTTAGCTGTGAAATAAACTCTCATCAGGGTATGGAGGGCGATGGGTGGCACCATCTCCCTGACAAAAACTGCAAACACTTGTAGGTGATATGGTGAATATTTTAGTTATTATTATCATGAATTACTAATTAATAAAGTCTGTTGCGCTGATGTCTAATGCACAAATCATCAACTGATGGCAGACCAAAACCAAGCCATAATCAGGTCAACATCCAGAAGACCAATCCACAAGTACAGGCAACCATTAAATAAACCTGGTCACTTTTGCCAAGTGAGTGATTTCTGGAGGAGAACTGAGCTATGGAAGATAACCCAGAGTTAAAATCCTGGAAGTCAATGACTGTAAGGGAGTAGTAAACAATGTCTGCATTGAATTGACCAGCTGCCTACCCCATGCCTGCCTGGCAAGTGACGGGGGAAATTTCTGTCTGCCATTGACGATGTCATAACCATAAAGATTGTAGATGTGAGTGTTAACGGGCCTGCTCACCAGGTGAACAGCCGCTCACCAGGAGGAATGGCAAGGCGCGTCAGGTCTCTATCCATCAATCTCTCAGCAAACTTCAGAACAATCGAGAGAGGAAACAAGAGACTTGACATCAGATAGAAACTGAGGGTAGGGACACTGAATGTTTGCACTATCCTGGAACTAGCAGAGGAGGCCAGACCATCTATGGATGAGTTCTACCCTATGAATTAAGCTGTTATGAGGTTTCAAGAGGCAACATGGTTTTCCAGCAGGACCAACAGGGTATTTGATCTCATGCCAGACAGTAACATCTGCAAGCAGGGTGCCTCTCAGCCTTAGCTGAGGGGCCTGACATGCACTGACTAATGACAAGCTATTGTTTGGTGTCTTCCAACATCGCTTTGGCTCATTAGAAGTTGTATTGGCCCACGCACCAACCAAAGAAGTCTATAAGGATTTGAAAGACGCCTTTTGCAATCTGCTAGATGATGAGCCTAACCTTCAGAATTGACTTCACTGTCTGTCTGAGAGTTTTCAGTGGAGCCTTGGGTCCGCGACCTGGGGGTCACCTTACACAGTTCACTAACCTTTGCTTCTCACCTCTCCTTACTTACTCGCACTTGCAAGTACCACTTGAGAAGACTGCGAGCTGTCTGTCGATCCGTCTCTCCTGCATTTTTACTACCATTATCCATGCATTCATCTGTTGCCGCATTGATTATTGTAATTCTTTACTGGCAGGCCTTCCGAAAGATCGTCTTTCTGCTCTTCAATCAGTACTTAACACGGCTGCTCACCTCATTGCTCATCGTTCTCGATTCTCCTCCATCTCTACTTATATGATTGATGTTTTTGCATTGGCTTTTCCTATCTTCGCTCGTATCCACTTCAAGATCATAACACTTGTCTCTAAGGCGCAACAGGGCTTAGCTCCAGCCTACCTTTGTGACCTGATGCGCAAACCTCTCTCTGCTTCTTCTCATCGACCCCTACGTTCTCTGAATCAGCTTGATCTGTTTGTTCCCCGAGTGAGGTCTGCTATGGCTCAGTCTCGCTCTTTCGCTGTCGTGGGACCATCCCTATGGAACTCCCTTCCCTTGGTACTCCATGGGACCCTACTTACTAGGTTCTCTCTCTGTGTTGTTCGTCGTTTAAAGTCTTTTTTGTTTCCGCAAGGCTCACACGCTGAGAGCGCCTCTGAATAGTTCGCACTGTGAGAGGTGTTTTATAAATTCCCAGATACCATACCATACCATACAACTCAAAATACATGCAACATAGTGGAATTCCTAATGACAACATGGCAAAGTTACTGGAGTGCTTTGCTACAGCCAGACTGTGTGTGTGTGTGTGTGTGTGTGTGTGTGTGTGTGTGTGTGTGTGTGTGTGTGTGTGTGTGTGTGTGTGTGTGTGTGTGTGTGTGTGTGTGTGTGTGTGTGTGTGTGTGTGTGTGCGCGTGTGTGTATGTATGAATGTACGTATATATAAAATTATATATCACAGCTTACAACATAATTTTATGATCAATGAAAATTAATGGTAATTTATATATTTGCAATGTTACATACAGATGTTGCAACTATCAAGATTTGAAACATGAAGATGGAATTAGGATGGACTTATGCAGAAGTCAAGCAATAAAATTCTTATCATCTTTAGGAAGATAATTATGGGCACGAGGGTGAAGAGCATAGCTCCAGAGGACGTTGGGGGGAGAAAGAAGCGGTGGAGGATGTGCACCTCCTTCGAGAGGGTAGAACTAACATCGAATGACTCTTTACACACGATGTCATCGTACTTCGTGCCATTGATTTAAAACTAAACTAAAAACAATTAATAGTATAAAGTTAGTGTTTAATACACTGTCATGGTGCAATTGAAGTTCAAACTCATTGAATAATATCTGCCATTGATTGAAACCTGAGGAAAAATAAAAAATGTGCTATATAAATTTATGCTGTCATAGAACAGCAGGGATACAGCGCTGTGCTTTAATTTTAATATGTCGTTTCTATTTTACTTAGTGGACATGAATTTCAAACATTTAAAATTGATGCCCGACAAAAACTGAGCAATATTTGTATTAATAATTATTATCGAAGTGCTCAGACTTAGCAATCTTGATTTTGATTAATTATTAATATTTTAGTCCATGAAACTTTTCAGCAGTGTGTAAAACTTTTTACTCTTGATGTAAAACTTTAAAAAACAAAACTGCATTTTAAACATGACTGTCATTATATAAATAAAACGTTCTGTATATTTTAGGCCTACTGTCAAATTCTAATTCACACACTATATTAAAATATGAATAATAATATTGTGCGCGTTCACATAGTAAATCTAAAATGATTTTTCGTAACAATAAATACGTAACGCCAGAGTGGGTGGGTGAGTGGGTCTAGGGAAATGTTACGGAGCGTTATAGGGTGGGTGGGTGGTTCAAAAACGGTCATTTTTGGCGTTACGTAATTATGCAATGACCCTTAATCTATTAATCTGTTCAGTCTCTTTCACCAACTGTTATCTGCTTTATCATCAATTGCAATTATTGTCTTTGTAATCACTGTGTAGTCCCATCGCATCTGTGTCGATGGGAATTTTTCAATAATTGAATATTTGATTTAATTGATTGATTTGAGAACGGTAATACCGTATTCCACGGCTTGAACAGAGATAAGCCTAATGAACAACTTGCCAGAGTCATTATAATGAGTCCACTCAGCAGGCTCAAAACCACAATCGTTGAATTAAGACCAAGTGCAATAGTGAAGAGACCACTGTGCTGCATAGATGATGTTATTAGTATAGTAGCTGACCTTTTGTGCCCCAGAGAACGCATGATAATAGGATGAAACATAAGCCATGACACATCGCTCATCAGGCTTTGCAGTGTTGATTATATCTAAAATTACAGACAATTCCTCAACTAAACAACAAATCCAGAAGATGCATTCACAGATTCCTCACAACTCCTAAGTTGTACACGTGCTAGTTATGACTATGACAAAATCACCCAGTTGAGTAGAACTTTACTTCTGAATTCCATCGTAAAACATAAACCAAAATTTTTAAATGACTAAAGCAAACAGAAGAAGAAAGAGGCTCATATTATGTTGGATCCTTGAGCCATTGGTCTTTCTACTCAAATTGACCAATGACTTGTCATTAGACACTGTCTGTAAATCAATGAAATACAGCTGTGTGGCAGATGAACATCTTTCACATGGGATTAAAAATAAGTTCTTCAAAGAGACGCACCTTCGGGATCTAACATTCGTGGAACGTTAAGATGCTTTTCAGCAACATCGAACGCTGTACTCAGATTCTCTGATGGATTCTCCTACAACAAACAACTGATGATAAACAGTCAAACAAACAGAAGATTCAAGTTCTTCTCCTCCTCCTCCCCCCTCCTCCTCCTTGTCCTCGTCCTCCTCCTCTGAAACAGTGACTGTTCAGAGACAAAGTGCACATACTGAAATATCTTTTCATTCATTCTGTTTACTGATATCGTTGCCTTTGACAACATCATAAACATACAGCAACACTTCTGGGATAGAAAGGCAGACCCAGCAAGGGAACTAGGTCCTGCTTAGTAGGGTCACCAAGAAGGGACCTCTAGGTCCTGTTTAGTAGGGTCACCAAGTAGGGATCTAAGTCCTGTGTAGTAAGGTCACCAAGAATGGACCTAGGTCCTGCTAAGTAGGGTCACCTAGAAGGGACCTAGGTCCTGCTTAGTAGGGTCACCAAGAAGGGACCTAGGTCCTGCTTAGTAGGGTCACCTGTGTCAAACATCAAATCATCTAAAACGACTTGACTTTAACACAAACAGAACCAGAATGAAAAAAATTAAGAAGAACTTAACCAGCAGAGTGATGATTATATTAAATGATTCATTGTACAACATTTATTGATTTGTTATTTATTTCTTGCACGTTTCTTCAATCATGAAAAACAACTTTTGTCATCTAAAGCGCAGAACTCTGAGGATAGTTTGTTAACATGAAAGAAAAGTTACAACAAATTTGGTAAGATGAAGAAAACTTGAAATGCATAAAAAATAAAATCAATAATAATGTGCATTTCAAGATTAACGTAACACAAAAACTGAGAAATAAATAGCTTTTAGAAGAAAAGAACTGTGATAATAATATTATTAAATTGCCACAAAGGCTGACCACATCTAAGAAAAAAGGACTTACTCGTGACAACATCTGGTATTGAATCAGTTCTGGTCGATGTTTGTGGATAAGAGCGCAGAACGCAAGGCCATCCTTAAAGCTAGAAAGAAAAAAAAATCGTTCACTTTATTAATTCTTTCATTTAGAATAGGGACCTGCGAATCATAATTTTTCGTCGAATCGAATCTCGAATCGAATCGGGGGTAAAGATTCGAATTCGAATCGAATCTCGAATCGAATCGGCGGGTACCATGTTTGATATTCATGTGGTGTGCACTTGATAGCACAGGCGTACCACTGTCAGTATCAATATATTAATAAATTTTCTGCAGTTTAAAAATCAATTAAACTAAACATTAAGCTAAGTAACAGAATTAACAATAACACAAATAATTTATGAGTTAAGTAAGTAAGTATATTCTTTATTGTACCAATTGCATAACCGCACTTTGGTGTACGTATACATTTAAGCCAGGCATGGACAACTTCTTTTTAACAGAGAGCCGCCCTAAGATTTTAAGGGCAGCTCTGGGGCCGTATGCCAATCGCAGGCTAATTTTTGCAGATTAATTTGCCCCAGAAAGTGAGACAATATTAATTTTACTCAAAATAAACATTGCAGAATAACTTTTATGGTACAATCCTAATAAAAAAAAGACATGTCAAGGGCCGGTCCAAAGGTCCCAGAGGCTGGATCTGGCCCGCAGGCCGTATGTTGCCCACCTCTGATCTAAGCGGAGTATAAATAATATTCTAATTATAAGCACCATTTTCGTGCCAGAGGGTTTGCTGTTGTCGGGTGCCGCGTTGCACGCAGAAATTCAACAACCATTCCACGAGCAGTAAACATTTACAACAATTAGTTGTAAACAAAGTGCGTCAAGTCTAATCATTTTTCCCAAAAGCGATTCGAAAATTTTCGAATCATGACATCATTTTCGAATCGAATCGAATACCGCCGCCCGATTCGTTTTCGAATCGAATATCGAAGCTTCGCAGGTCCCTAATTTAGAACCATTTATATAGCTCATCTTCAAGACATACGATTACAAGCATAGTCCCAGAAATGGAGCAGTTCTCCAGCAATGATGAACGGTTAACCAGTTAACACAAGGTCGTACTTTGCTCCAATGTTGTCATAAATGTTAAATTAATTTTCTTTTTTATTACATGATATATACCACAGTTCATCAACGTTACCTGTAACTATTTACTCTCCTGGATAAATCCGAGTACAAAAGAATCTGTCATCTTGAAAAATGGTTTGCATGTCCAGACCAATGAGGATTGGTCCCTGTAATTCAGTGCTGTCCAACCTTTTTGACACCGCGGGCCACCGAAACAATTATTCTTGACGCCGAGGGCCGCAACAGTAAACTCAAAAGCAATGACTAATATTTATTGAAAATTACTAACTTATTATGGCAATAATCATGTAATAATCGGTTAATAATAGCAGATATGTAGGCCTATGGTATGCGTTATAATAGTTCAGCGCAAAGAAGTATATCAATAAATGTTCAAGCACGTTTTTAGTGAGATATTTGGCTTCGAACTGTACTTGCAATTTCTAATTTTCGGTTGGTATTCAGCTTTGGCGGGCCATTTAAAATCAGTCCGCGGGCCGCATGCGGCCCGCGGGTTGGACAGCACTGCTGTAATTCTATAAGCGCATTCCATTTGGTTTGCTAAATTAATACTATGCTCCTCCATAAATCCAAATTGTCAGCATAACATAACGTTAGAACTGCTAAATCCTTTGACCAAGACAGAATGACCAGTCAGAATGGACAGAACTGAGCAATGAACGGCGGGCCACTCACTCCATCCTTCCCTCTCCTGGCCTAACTGAATATCAACGTAATTAATTACATTTATTCCTTTCTCTGATAAAATTTGTATTAAATTCTGTTGATTGATGACACTTACCTAAGATGAAAATTCTGTACATGAACGTTTTTATATGGAGCTGTTTTTCGCTGGCACCACAACAACAAACCTTCCTTTGCCGTCATTTCTAGCAGTTAACAGAAGAAAACAAACCAAAATTCAATTTTACGGTCTTTATTTACCCATCCTAGCTACATATTACCCTAATATAACAACAAAAGACATATAGGTTTAATGTTGGAGCAGCCACCCAGTTATTAACCAAACCCATTAACAGTTGCTGAAACTCAGAATACATGAAGATCCATATGTGGTAAAAGTGTGGGAGCAAAGCTATCCAGAAAAGACTGAATGAGTCGACAACTAGACAAAGGGTAAGCATTGCGATTGCTCCTACCTTCGACTGAAATGTCTTGGATTGCAAATCGAAGAATTATGGTCCATATCATTCCCAGAGTCATCTTCAAGTTACCATCAACTATTTCTGAAGACAGCAACAGTTCATCAACAATGAAGCCCAAACTCTTAATTGTAAGATATTTCATTCAAATTTCATTCAAATTGTAAGATATTTCATTCATTAACAGAAGAAAACATAACAGACTATTACATAACAGACTATTATTAACAGACTATAAAACATCTATATTATGAAGGGCCTAATGTTCTGGCTCACTTTGGCTGCAAAAATGATAAGAAAACACTTGCTTTTTTAAATACTTATTTTATCATTTTTATTTGGATTTATTATTACTTCAATGTTTTACAATCAATGCTTCTAGCTTCTGTCCCATTGTGCGTTTGCTAATGGTGTAATAAAGAATATACTTACTTACTTTACTTACTTAACTGAGCTTTGAAAATCAACAGACACTGAAGATGAACCACATTTCACTGTGGTTTTGTGAATGATAATCGTAATCTCCAATTTTCTGAAGCGCCACTGTAAAGCTAAGCGCAGAGCACAGCTTATCCACGAGTGCTACATCGTATCAGAGGGTTTGTCCACAGATCGATGTCCATTGGTGGTCCACGTCCAGAAGAGGAAGGTAAAAGCATTTATTAGCCACCTTGAATGACCAGTAGTCTGCAGAGGTGTGGCCCTGGAGTTGAAGAATATGTTACCTGAAGGACTCAAATGAACTGCAATCCAACAATGGGATGAAATTCTGTACAGGTTACATGGCTCAACAAGTTCTGTCATGAGAAAATGTCAGGAATCAAACCCCAGAGGCAAAGATGAAACTTCTAGTAAGCAGCCATTCCACCACCAGGAGAAATCAACTTCACCTGAACTTAGTTCTCAACAGATTTCTTAAATAAAGATCATTGTTTCTCAATTAAAATAACACAATACAATGAAATAATATGTATTTCTACAGCGCATCTTCAACATGTGGCACCAATGCATAATTTGCCTTTCACCTCAGCATCCGGGGTTCAGAACCCAGTGAATCTTTGTAACAAGTAACAAACAAACAAGTCATTGTAAACGTAAAGTCATGTAACCCACAAGGAACGGTTGTCGAATGCCAGGACCAGACCTCAGATGGCTGCTGTACATAATGTGATCAAAGTCAGGAAATGTCTAGTCAGTGCTGCGTTACAATAATACGAAAAAGGAAAACAATCGTTGGTCACTTTGAAGCAAAGTGCATTCCTATGTCTCACAATCCATTGGACAAAAACAGAGAAGATGAATGAAACAGCAAAGACATTTTGATTGGTTCTGTAATAATTGCAAAAACTACCTTACCTTAACATCTATTATTAAAGACGTCAACTCTGAGAGATCTTTTGTTACCTGCCTGAGGGGTAAAGAGACTTAAAACAGACAGCCCTCACTCAGTCAGAGGAAAGTGTTTTACCTTCAGCACCAACTGAGACGAGTTTCACTCCTTTGCTTTCGATGAAGGTGAGCGCTTTGTTGACGTTGGCAATCATGTGGAAGCGGAGTCGACCTTTCTCTGGACGAGGCAGCTGGTCACCTGAGATGACCTCCAACAGCTGCATCAGCTTCAGGCCATCTCTAAAGTCCTGTCCTATGTCATCTACCTGTGCATTCACCTGGCGCAGATGCGAGTTGCACCAAGCAGTAAATGTCTACAGCCAAACAACAGTTTTTCAACAGTGTCAAGAACAACAAAACAACACTTTGTACAAAAAAGAACAACAAAACAACAGTTTATATAACAAGAATCAAACAACAGTTCGAGAACAATGACAAGACTACAAAATGCAAGAGATACGTTTTCACTTAAAATATGAGCTTTGATAACAAGAACAGGTGCTGTCATTTTTTCTGCTATCCTGCTTCTTTTGTGTACCTCATTTCCTTGCTGAACCTGTCTAAGAGTCTCAAGTGAAGCAGGAGTAACAACATTGTAACAGACGAGGGTTTTGTTTGGGATCATAGTTCAATGCTCTGCTACTGACCTTCAGATGTAAGAATGATTTCTTATCAGTAAGCACAGAGACAAGAGCCATAACACTCTGTAGGGCACAAAGTGTGAAGCTGCTAACAGTGTGGATAAACTGCATCTTCACATCGATTGCCAGGTACGCAGCAACGGGCACTGATTTCTAAACTAAGATGTTTGTGTGTATTGTCATGGCAACTGATATAGCCATTTAAGGCTCATTATTCATATTGCGCCTCAACATGAGGCAATGCATGTCCATGAGGCTAGTCATGAGCCACACATGGTCTGCTGATGGATGACATTACTTTAGACAGTGCGAGTAAAACAGAGGTAGCAGCTGGCAAATCCATTCCACGAATAAATAGAATCTATGCAATGACAATAATGAAGCAAATGCCATCACAGTCTTAAACACAGGAAGTGATTGTATCACACTCAATACGATTAGAATCCTTGAGCTCACCTTTTTCAAATTGAGGTCCACAGCTTTCAACATCTTACTATTAGGGCGCTCTTCTTAACAGTCACTCAAAATCTGTGCTGTTTAAATTTATTCACATCAGATTATGGTTATAATAGTCGACTGTTGTAATTTAACAAAGTACTACTTGTACTTATGACTTAGACTCAGAAACACTCTATGGAAATCAATCCAACAGAAACATGATCTATGTTTTACAGCAGCTTTTTTATTAGTAGCATATTCTTTTCTTTATCTGTATCTTATGAGAACGTGTCATGCTAAACTATTCTTAAATGAACAAATTTTGCACCAGACGGGAATAGACAATCTCAACCACTTAGTAAGGGAACAATCAACGAATTAGCCATTGATTGAAACACAGTGATTGTAATTGAAAACTAACTGCGATCTGGATGTATCTTAATATTTGTGCCTTCTAAGAACCTTTCAAATGCCATAAACTACCTAGCATATTGTTTTGTATTAATATAGCATCTTATTATCACAACGTTTTCGTAGAAGTAGTCAGATAACCTGAAGAAATATGGAATCGTAAGAGAGAAAGAATGTTGATGACATGTGTATTTAATCTAGATTACGATCAAATAAAGTAAAGCTCTCGTGACCCTTGATGGAAGGAACATAGGGAGGCACTTGTTTCCGGCTTTTGTCCCTGAGCTAGCGATGAACAAATCCCAAAGTCCTGGACACAGAAGCAGTGCATTGCAGAACCTGTCTTTTACTTTGAAACTTGTACCAGTACCAAATTATTTTGCTTGATAACACCGAAAATGTGGTCAACTTATCCAAGATCGTTATAAAAAGGCCACTCTGTAGCCTCGAATATGCACTCTGCCTTACAAAACAGGCAAAGTTCGCTACCAAACAAACCACCATGTCATAGATTAGGTTCCGTTCACTATTGTGAATAAAAACCAGATATTACTAACTGCACTGATTTAATCTGTGGTCTCATAAATAACAACAGGCAACAGAAGACACTCAAGTGGCAAAAGTTTTCATACACGTAAACTGCCATCTAACATCGCAGAATAAAACTGCTTTTCATGGTGCATGCACGTGGAAATTATTAGGTTGCAAACGTTTCTTGAGTTGTATGTGGTAGAGTAAAATAAAGTTTTTATGGAATACTGCCCTTGAATTATCTCAAACAGGTGCTAAATTACTAAATTATTTCTAACACTTCAACGATTAGCTGCATTGGTTTTCCAGTCGCTTTTAGTACACTCTGATCATTAAAGTGTTAAATAGGCGATTCAATGGCACTGGTATCAGATGCTTAATCTAAAACTTGAGAGTTGTCTGGTTTAGAATTTTGCAGTTGTCACATGTGCGTGTTTGACAACCCCAGATTCAATTTCTAGGCACCACGTAATTCTAAGTGACTAAGCCAGACAATCAGAATCTCAACCCTAATCCTCACAGTAACCGTAATTCCCTAAACCAAACCATACTCCACAGTTCAAATCCTAAACCCTAACTCATAAGCAAACCCTAGTCCGGCTGAGTCTTGGAATTGAACAAATTGTGAATTTGCTTCAGGGTGCCACCGCTTGATGCCAAGTGTATTATGATGGCGCTACCGAAGTTCTAAAATCAGATTTGTTTAGAAATTGTAACTGCTAATCCTAACCACGTTATTATTATTATTATTATTATTATTATTATTAATTAATTAATTAATTAAATTTGTAACGCGTGCACGGTCACACCGAAATGTGAATCTGCCTCCCAAACTAGAACCCTATAACCACCAGAACCTTCGCCCCTTACACCACAGTCCTCCGTTCCTAGAAATGTCGCAGGGCCGTTGTGTTCTGAGATGAGTGAGTCATCTGTCTAACGACTGTACCTTCTGCTGGAGTTTCTCCCAGGCGGGGTCTAGCAGACCATCGTCGTAAATCGCGTGAACGCTTCCATCGCTCATCTTTGCGTCTTCAATTTGGACAACACAGCCTCAAAACGCGACCCTTATTTAGTCAGACATACCAGTAATAATATTCTGCTACAATAATATTAAAATTCATAAGGCAATCGTCCTATGCTATCGAGACAACGCCGTCTTTCTTGCAGCCGGTGACCGACGGACAATACAACTCATTAACACATTGGACCAAGTGGCGCCTCTGGCGGCGCATGCAGACGATGCGTCTTTCGCTAAGGATATAGTCTTTGTCACCAACCACAGCACTCACAACCATAGACAAGCAACGCGGGTATACATCGTGTACTCGCTTCTAGAGACCCTATACTCAGAGGCGTAACTTTGGTCTAAAAAGTGGGGGTACTAGCTTCTTACATACACGAAGCAAGGCGTAGATTGCGATCTATGGGAAGACACAATAATAAAATATTCATTGGCATCGTTCAAAAAGTGGGGGGGGGGGTACGGTACCCCAGTCCAAAAAGTGGGGGTATGGGCAGTCTTGTTGTCAAGACCTTAAACCTCAAGACCAAGACCAAGACCAAGTCCTTGAACCTCGAGACCAAGACCAAGACCAAGACCTTGAACCTCGAGACCAAGACCAAGACCAAGACTTTGAACCTCAAGACCAAGACCAAGACCAAGACTTTGAACCTCGAGACCAAGACCAAGACCAAGACCAAGACCAAGACCAAGACCCAAAAAATCCCATTCAGGCCAAGACTTCTTTTCCTTACACAAAAAATTGTGGAGTCAATAGGCCCTATTTTAATGAAAACATGAGTCGTTTATTTTATTCAATCTAGCTAATGAACTTTAAATGCAGACTGCAGAGAATTCCGAATTCGTATTTACAAAAGTCCTTCATACAAACTGTTATTCCAAATACCTTTCGTATTTTATGAAAAAAAATTCGTTCAGAATTTTCTGACCAAGACGTGCCTTGTGAGCCTCATAAAAATTCCACCACGTGAAAAAAATACTTCCCATAGCTATAGGTGCTGAAGTCGCTGGCACACACAGTAACATTTCAAGCACTGGATGTAAATGTACAAATCGTGAGCCTTTTTGATATCCTCCCATGGTTTATCAGACCGTCTGGCTTCAGAAACAAGTCTCGACAGGGCTTCCATATACAGCATAACTTAGTTGCTGCTGTCGATGGGTTTCCTGACCAACAAGACTTGCATCCGTCCGTAGGTATTTGTTGTAGGTTATGATGCAAACAGGTTTGATAAGTTTTAAAATTCTTGAGTTTTGTTAAATGACTGTTCATATTGACAGCCGGTCTTGGTCTTGGTCTTGCGAGACCAAGACCAAGACCTTGAACCTCAAGACCAAGACCAAGACCATGAACCTCAAGACCAAGACCAAGACCAAGACCTTGAACCTCAAGACCAAGACCAAGACCAAGACTTTTAAAAACGAACTCGAGTGCACTCGAGACCAAGACCTCGGTCTCGAGGACAACAAGTCTGGGTATGGGTACCCCTCGTACCCTCCACAAATTACACCTGTGCCTATAGGCCTACTCACCTCTGGAGAGCGTGTACTCAACTCCAGAACGTATTCTGACATATTTTTAATGCTGTAGGCTAGAGTGTAGACTGTAGACTATATAATCTGAGTTTGAAATTTAGTTATTTCTGTTTGCTCGACCTAGCGGGTTGCAAAAACAACTTTAAAATTTACATAGCTCTAAACGGCTTGTATGGCCACTACCGTTTGTAGCAGGCATGCATCCATGCCCAGAGGCCCCAGAGGCAGCGATTTTGTTTGACAGGTGGGGGACACTTTTGAACGTTGTCAACATTTATTTTAGTTAGTCAACATTAACATTTTTGACTAACCGTGCGGTAGCTTGTTCTCACCTCTAATTTTGCCACTACAGCGCCACTGTCATATCTCGCTTTTAATAGTAATAAATAAATAACATTAATAGTAATATATAATAACAATGTGCTCTAGCCAGGGCGTCTACACTATAGAAACCGTGGAGCGAATGCTCCATCCAAGAATTAAGGGGGAGATCTGTCAGTGTGTGTGCCACCATTTTATGGGGGGAAAGGAAGGTTTAGGGGGAAAGAGGGGAGGGGAAGTTGCTTTAATGACTCAGAGGGGGATAGGCGCCTCTGGCTCTAGCTTCCCGAATTTTGTATCTTATACAGTTATACTGTCTGGAGTTTTTAATTCCTTGAAAAACAATATCTATATGATAATTATAAAGTAATAAACGTGCGCCAAGTTCCAAACAATTACAACAATAATAGCAGCAATAATCACAACAATAACAAATATTACAATTGTGATGATGGCAACAACATTTAGCCGTTATGGTACGTTCAAGCATGTGATGAGCTTGTCAGATGCAAATGAAGGTTAGGCCTAATTAGGCCTACTCATTTAGAAAATTTTAATGTGTTTTTCAATCATGAGGAATTGTTTCTACTTCGGGTAAAATAATAGCGGAACCAATTATTTTGAGTTCTTCGATGTTAAACAGAGATACAAAAGTTAGAATTAACGAGAATTATAACTTAGGCACGACACGCATTTGGGTCAGAGGCCTAAGAGGAAGCCTAACCATTTCGACCTTCGCGTTGGCTTATTCGTTAGGATGCATTCACCCGGTCCATATCTTCTTTCTAGAAGTCTGCCCCATTGTTTGCAAGCACAATATCATATTCTGGTGCTATGTTATGGAAATGATTATAATACTTTATAACAATGCAACTCACAATAGGGGAACCAACTCACTTGAACTCTGACAATACGTTCGTCGAAAAAGTTGAGTCAGTTTCGTTTCAACTGTTAGCTTATAAGTTATAGCTGCTTAGTGTCTTCGAACAGTATGTGGAAATTATAAGTGTTAATCAAACTTGTCTAATAAGGATATTAATTATTGTTATGGTAAGAGAGAATTATAATAGGGCCTATTAAATTTTATAAGAGCAAAACTTCTTGTTAGGCGTGTTTTGGAGGTTTGTCGTTGTTAGGCCATAGCAACGTTTGCAAGGGATGTTTATCCTGTGACTTAGAGTGTTTTGTGCAGTTATTTTAAAAAGCTTAAAATGCCCGATATCGAGAAATTACACTTAGAGGATGCGTTTGAGGATGGGCCACAGGTATACTGAATTTGTCTGCCTTGGGGGCATTTGTGCCGAACAGTTTGCGATCGGGGTGACGAAGACGTGTTGGGTCACATTAATCGTAAATCGTAATCGTAAACTCCACATTCTTAAAGCGTCATCACAGATAAGTCATTAGGCTTATCGAGTGGGTTAAATAAAACCACCTGTAATATGTTACCAGACGTGACTTATTGACTGAGCACCTGATCTATGGGACTTCGAGGTCGCCTGAAGTTAAGCAAATTTGTGTATCCGACCTGCGATAGCGTTCAGACTTCTTGACCTTCTTGTGGTCACCAGTTCCTATCCAACTGCCCAGACTGGCACAGTTCTTCCAAATACCTATCACTATCTCTGCCTCCAGTCTCTTCCTGTCAAATTCTGCATCTGGTGCTTTATCAACATTGTGCCAGCGCTTTGGAATGGAGTCGCAACAGACTTCCACCAGCTCACATCTGCACCACTTTCACCTGTCAATGTGAGCTCTTCTGCTGTGAACCTTTTCTTTGACCATTTGGTCCTGCCTGGAAGTTATGCTTTCAGCCTATGCTACTCTGCTTCTGCTCATTTATTGCCCTAACTGTGGTATACATAGATGTATACATTATATAGCACTGTATGCCACAGCAGTTGCTGTGGCATACAGTGCTCAAGCAAGCACAATGCCTCAAGGCCAACTTCAGACCAGCAACTTCAACAGTCATGGCAGTAGAGCACTAACCAACTGTAAGCCTGTGTGAGCCAAGGCCAGTTAAAGAAAGATTCGGGTTTCATTGTAATTAGTAACTTCTATCGCTCCAGTGTCTAATGCACAAGTCATCAGCTAATTGTGAACCTCTGATGAACTTCAAAAGGTGCAATATATTTGTGATTACGATTACAATTACAATCTATACAACAAGCACTGTAAGGTAATGTGCATGGTTGATATAAGACGGATGCAGTTATTGTGATGAGCTAGTCATTAACACACAAATGCCTAGCAACATGAACTGTCACTTGATGTTGCTGAACTGTCACTTGAATGTATGAAAATTAATTTGCCTAAGGGAGATGGATTTCAGAGAAGAAACATTTCAGAGTTGAAGAAAGAACAGAAGACAGAAGTTGTTTCCATGACTTCCGGACCTGTGGCAATGGAAATGATTGCATTGATTGGCAAAGATTGGCATTGGACATAGTATAGATGTTGCGCTGGAATGTGTGTTAGATGGACAGTAAATGCAGTTGATCGTCTAAAGCAGTGATGATGTGGGTCGGATCCAGTGCTCTTTTCAGCCTGAGCGCGCCGGAACAGCGTTCCGGCACCTTTATTCAGCTACTAAAAATAATTCATTCATTTTAATAATAAAAAACAATAATTTAGTTATTTTTAATTTAATTTCTGTGTTGTGAACTGTTTTCAGTGTTTATTGAGACCCCTCCCAACCCCCAACCCCGTTTTTCTCCAGATTTTAATCCTACTTCTTCAGTTCTGGAACCTATTGTTCAGTTCCGGAACCTTTTTCCTAGAAAAAAGCACTGGTCAAATCTATTATGTACAAGACACAAGGACACAGTTTGAATATTGAATACTGTGGGGGCACTGAGTGGAGCAGCATGATGGCCAAGCTACTTTGTGGGGGGTGTATATGAAAGAGTTCATTTGTGTCATATATATCTGGACACTGACTATAGCACCATTTTGAGTACCTCGCAAAAGCTTTGTTTGGTCACCATTCATTCATTCTGGATATTTATATAGCGCCTCTTCAAGAGACCTACTCATAATAGAGCAAAACTAATCCAGAGGTCAAAGTTGAAAGGTCATATGTATGTTTGTATGCATGTATGTGTGTGTGTGTGTATTTTTGTAAATATTTATCCAACAACCGTATATTTTGTGTTGTAAGTTTGTCACAAAACTTACGATGCAAAATATACAGTGATTAGATAAATATATGGATAAAAAGTGCTGCTTACCATTGAGCCTAAAATTAATGATGCTACAAAAGTCATTAAGAACTAAAAGTTGATCAGTAAGAAAACAGGACTTGGGTAACTAGAAAAGACTTGCTACTGGCAACTGTGCCAGTAACTTGCCTGACCTTTGATTATGTGAGTCAGGGACTTGCCATGAAGCGGCTATTTATAGTGTCTGGCTGTTTGCTTACTTTCATATCTGTGAGGCTGCATCGTGATTCTAGGGAAGTGTGCATTCTGACCCTGGAGTGCTCTGTGCCTTGCTTTGGCTCTTACCCGAAGCTTTATCTCATGTTATCTGCTGGCCGTTGAGATGAATTTGCTGCTTTGTTATTTCTGCTTTATTGACTTTATTTGTTATTTCTGGTCTTGAGATCTGATGAGTTTGCACATTGGCTCCAAGACCCTTCAACCTCCCACCTGTGAGGGTGCGTACCTATGATCTCCGCCCCCGCCCGCATGACCGCCAAATTCCCAGAGCCGATATGATAACCCGTAGGGGTTTCATAACTAGAATGTTATACACCTAATTTATACTTAGTCAACTCCAACCCAATTTCATCATCGCCAATTTATCATCATTTTACTGACCTTTGATTATGTGAGTCAGGGACTTGCCATGAAGTGGCTATTTATAGTGTGGCTGGCTGTTTGCTTACTTTCATATCTGTGAGGCTGCATCGTGATTCTGGGGAAGTGTTTAACCCTCCTGTTTCAATTGGTTTTCCTTTTTCTGTTTATTGCGCCTCGTTTTGTATGCTTGTGTTTTGTAAACCGCAGTGCGTTTGCAGGCGGTTCAATAAAGAATATACTTACTTACTTACTTAACCATGGACTGCACTTTGACAATTTGCATGTATTTATATATAAACAGCATGTTATATTCAGAGAGACACATAGAACTGAATCTGAGGCATTGATAAATGTTCACAAGATGAAGTCATGCAAAGAAAATATATAAGAAGTGATGCAGCAGTTTAACAATGGTGTCAGACTTTATTGCCACAAATTCAGGCACTAAGTGTGGTAATCTGTTGATCACCATATGTAGGCTTTAGAACTGAGTTTCCTTTTGTTTAAAACTATGCCATTGTTGTTATGATTGGAATAGACGAGGAGTCTTCTACGACTGTTTGAGACGGATGCGTTGATGTTGCGCTCGTATGTTGTGTCTCTTCATCGCTGCTTCAGTCGCATCATCTGTGCACAGGTCAGCTAAGCAACAACAACACGTCTCTAATCGGTTTAAGTGTATTTCATGTAAAAGAGGCATTCTAGTGATCGTGATCCATTGTAATTGTATGGTTATGTCAGTTAGAGGCCGTTAGGGTTTGTCAAACATATGCATTGCTAAGACTAATGAAACACAGTTCGTACTTGGATGGAATATCAATGGACCTGGTGTTGCTTGTCCCTCCATCATTAAATGATTACTTATACTAGCGTCAGTTGGAAGGTTGTTCTTTGAGTTGCACTGGTTGTGTTTTTGTACCTCAGTGGTATTACCACAATGAGAAGTTTCTGTTGAGCTATGTTGCCTTTACATTTTACGTGTGCATGTATGCATTTATGTATAATTGTATGTTTAATATTGTTTACATTTGTCATTTGTATGTACCCCGGTATGTATATATGTATGTTACTGCACTTTTCCACAGTACCTGCTAAGAACATCTGAGAGTACAAGGAGCCAGTTGTTAACTTATAATCATTAGTTTTGTGAGTAATAGAATATGACCGGAGTTAAGAGAACTTGCTTTTCACTATGAAATGACTGGACATTGTTTGATATTTTAGAAAGAGTTGTGTGCCGCAACACAATGCCTATCATCTCATCTGAAAGATTATGACAAACAGGTAGATGGCTTCTTCTATTCTTCTCAACTTACATTGTTTTCTGATCGGTTAAATTCATAACGAGGTGAGAGTTTGACTGTTAGACTGTATTTTGTCATCCAGTCAAATTACCCTGACGAAAGAACGTTAGAAGGTTTATGAGATCTGCAGGGCTGTAGTCGAGGGTATACGTGGGTATACAGCATATACTCAACTCTAGAAAACGTGTACTCACCTCACAAAATATTTGTATTTATTTATATTAAAATACTGTGGCGTATACTCACAAAATACTATAACGTATACTCACCTCTAATTTGTTTTGGAAAACTAATTGATAGCATGTGCTCACCTCTAATTTTACCACTACAGCCCTGAAGATCTGATTGGACCTATGATAGTTAAGGTCAGTTTATGCTGAACTTGGCATTTTTGTAAGCAAAAATATTTACAAATTGTAAAGTGCTATATGACTTTTTGAATTTATGACCGTTTTTGTTTTAGCGTTTTCCTCTTGAAAGCGATGAGAGTGTGCTGTCTTCCACACTTGGCCAGTTTGCAGTATTCTTGGATGAAGTGAGTTTACTTGCATCTTGCCACTAATGAGATTCATCTAGCCTGGTCTAATTGTTTATCTTTTCCTCAAGCAATTTTGGACATTTAGAAAATTTGATGTACATCTGCATATGTTTTGTTAAGAAATTCATTGTTCATTCATTCATTCATTCATTAGGACATTTATATAGTGCCTTTTCGAAAGGGCTACTCAGACGCGCTGTCGTGCTGACTTCAGTTCCCATCTTACAAGTGTCTCAAAGGAACTTTGTCAAAGTTGCCAGGGTTTCTGAATTCTTTGGCAAGGACTGTCAACCAGGATAGCATAGTATGGTGTTATTAATTTTGTTATTAATTTCTTTACATTGGCTGCCAGTCAAGCATATTAGTGGAGTTAATCTCAGAATTGGTGTTGCCAACAAGTAGCACACTGTGTTCTGGTATATGCCTGCAAAATTGGACCACGAGATCCTTAATTATAACTGTAGAACTATAGCGGACAAGAGAACATTTTCAGTGGCTGAATTTGCAGGTCTTAAATGTCTGTCTGCTCTGCTGAGATTTTGTTGCCACTGAGCTTCAGGCCTGCTTGTGGCAGGATGCATATCTTCCTTTAGCTGTCTTATTTCTGTCTGTTTCACTGACCTGTGTAATATACTGGATTATATTAGACTCTTAGTTGTTGGGTGTTGAAGGGTTCAACTCTTCTTCTAATCCCCTGAGTTAAGTAAGTGAAAAGATGTTGGCCCTGTTGGGAAGTCAGGTCTTGACACAGTTCAAAATTATCTTTGTAAATTAAAGTGTAAGAGTTATGTTAATTATGTTTTATGTTTTTTTGCATACGCCTCTTTAGATTTGTGATCTTTTTAATTCACAAGTCATCGGTTGTTTCATGTGCAGCATAGCAACAACATTAGATATTGATTGACCTACATTCGTGTATTTTTGGTAATCTGTAAAATTTTCCACCACCTAAGCTCTTTTTTGACAACTCAGTATAAACGTTGCAAAGAAGCTGTAATGTTAGATTAAATTGTAAAGGTTCACATGCATCTAACATGAGAAAGTTTTTCAGAGGATGATAGGACATGGCTGCTCAAACATTGCTCTTGTTTTAGGTGCAAAACTTTTGAACTGATGGTGCAGAGTTTCTTGATTTCTGTTACTGAGCATCCAGTGGTCTAATGTACTGAAATGGTTCTCTATATTTTCACTGATGTGTGTTTCAGTTGAGTTCCGTACAACAAGTCTTGTTCTCTCAACTTGGTGACAGTACTATGTTTCCAATCAACAAATTCCTTCAGGCCGATCTAGATGGTTCGTTAGTTTTGCAATGGCTGGTACTGTTTTGTTGTCTATTGAGACATTTGTGTAGAGCCTTTTCTGGTCCTCTGTAAAGCAACATATCTACTCCTTTTAAAGGGAGCATGAGATAAGTTACTGCTTCAATTGTATCCTTCACCTCAGAAGCAAGGCCTTGTAGGTTGAAGGATTTTGTGGCCAGAATAATGTTTTACTCTGCATCCTGGGTGCAGGTTTCAATGGTTTACGTTAAATTAACAGTTGTTTAAGCATTTGAAGAAGAAAAACGATGAAAATCTTATATGGTGACTTTTAAGATATTCGCTGTATTGTCTACATGGCATCCTTGGCAGTGGCACATGTGTTTGTACAGTGCGTACAGAAATTCCTACTGTTTGTGCTGATCATTGTGCCAAAGGTCCTTAACTGTGGCTGCAGAGACTGGATGAAACATCTTCTTCACCCTGAATGGTATCTCTCTGTCTGTCTGCTGAATCACCGGTGTAGCAATTTTAATCCAGCAACTGGACATTCATCATTCAGGATAAACATTTTTGATAAGAGCGATCATTGGAGAAATCGGGTTTGATTGTGAAACTTGAATGTAAGAGGCTGCCATGTTAGCAGTTGAGCGGTGACATTGCAGAGTGTATGTTTGTCCTGTAAGCAGTTTCTCTTACCAGAGACTTACAGATTTCTTAACATTTTGGGGCAAAAGAATTTGAAAGAGATGAAGACGGATAGACGGAGTGATATGAACAGACACAGATACAGACATAGAGACTGTCAGAGAGACAGACAGACAAAGAAGTAGAAAGAGAGAGACAGACAGAAAAACAGAGTTAAAGAAACAGATAAGATGAGAGGCAGAGATGAGAGATATTTTATGAAGACAAGTAGAGACAGGGAGAAAGATAGTAAGACAACAGAAATATCATACACAGAAGCAGAGATAGGAAGATGGCATGCATATTGTTTTAAATCCTGACAGCCTTATCCTTTGTCCATTGTTCCTATTTAAATGTTTATTTTACTTTGTTTTCAGAAATCATGACTCTAAAAGAAGTTTTCCAGGCAGCAACTGATGGTAAGCAATTTCCAACTGATGGGGCTTCATGATGAGTTTTCGTTAAAACTCTACTTTGCTTAATGATGAGTTTTCATTAAAACTCTGCTTTGGTCTATCTCTCTTTTGTCAGTCATCTGCAATGTACCAATTGGTTCTGGAATTTCATATTGAGAGAGGTTTACCTCATTCCTCAAATCAAAAGCAATCTGACATTGTTATATTGATTTCATGCTCTGTGACGAACTGCTTGACGGTGAAGTTACAGACATACAGTTCATTGGTTGTTAGTGGACTGAAGTCAGCTGTTTGTTTTCATGCAGAACATGAGCGTACGTTGGCCACTTACATGAGGTTTCCGAAGAAGAAAGAACAGGACAAAGCACGCCAGGAAGTGGTCGATGACCTCTACGTCGCTAGGAAGAAATTCCATCAGGTCTGTCTGTCTGTCTAACTTCAAATAAATGACTTAGATCACTTTATCCACATTGGCCTACTGCCATTCTTTGCTGCCTTCTTATTGTCTAGCAAAACAGCTTAAAAATCTTATGATGAAAAGTAATAACAGAACCAAATATGATAAGTTAATGAAAATGATAAAAGTATGAAACATTTGCAGATATCGGATCAGACAGGATACCATGTTCTGAAGGATCAGGGCTATAACCTAAGTGAAAAATATATTTCCAAATAAGGAATTTGTGTAATAATAAAAGTAATCTGAGGACTTGTGTAGTGCCACTAATAATCCTCAAGGCATCGGTCGAGTGTTGCTACCAAGCAAAATGGTTGTGCAAGCTAATTCCAGGTCAAAGACCAAAAAGAGAATCCAAGTGGACACAGTAATAGTTTGGCTTGAGATACACATTGTCCATTAGTACATTTAGAAAAGGCAACATCTATTTTATGAATAAAATTGAGAATAAGAAAAAAAATAGCCTAAAGCAATAGAGGATTTTCCTGATAGTGGAAGTAGCGCATTGCAGACACTGTGTGGGTACTAGCATTATCGTATAAACAGAATATTAAGAATAGAAAACATATTGTAGTTGTAGCTTGTAGTTGATGAGTAGTTTGTCTGTTGTTGTCTGCAGACGGCTCTGCACTACTACACGTCATTAAACATGATGCAGTACAAACGAAAGACGTCGTTGCTTGAGCCGCTGATTGGCCTCATGAACGCACAGAAGACCTTCTTTGAGATTGGCAAAGAAGCCATTCTGAGGAAAGACATTGACGAGTTTGTCGGCAACATCAATGCCTCCGTCCAAGGGTGAACATGATCTCATCTTCCTAGATAACTCCAGTCTAATGTGCAGAATGGCTCAGGCACACAAACTGATGTTTAAACTGTATTTAGTTTACTTTAGCCTGATATTGGCAAGACTCTGTGTGCTGAATTGATTAATATTTAAATATATGTGCTGTTTATCCGAGCCCTGCTGTATGTGACAGCCACTGTTTCGGACAACCCATTGAAACCCAATTCCAGGTTGCACATGTTATCATGTCAGTCACGAAGAAATACTGTTTGTCAAGGCATAATTCAAAAGCCTGAAATGTACTGGTCAACAAAACCTTTAGTTGAAACACCTTAATGTAAGACAGATCATGAGTGAAAAAGGTTCTGCTTACTTATGAGGGTGCCTACATTTTGTTGACAAAAAATAACTTACCTGCTACTTCACGCACCAGTGAGAAATCCTTTTTCAAATAAAACCATTCTGATTCACTGATGCACAGATTCTCAACAGTATGCGTTCCAGACAGAATGTTGTCATCGATGAATCTGTGATGATGTGGAAAGGTCATTTGGCCAAGAAACAATACACGCCACTGAAGAGGACTCATTTCGATTGAAGTTGTACAAGCTGTGTGAATGTGGGTCTGGCTACATGTGGAGGGCAACAGTCCACACAGCATCAGCAGTGCAGCTGGTGGACCTCATTTCTTCACATATTGTGTTGGCACTGGCCAAAGATCGTTTTGGCAAAGGCTATACAATTTTTATGGATAACTGGTATTCCTCACTTCTCTTCAGAGTGTGATTGAGACTGATGCTGTAAGAACTGTGCGGTTGAACAAGAAGAACATGCCGAAACAGCTATAGAGAAAAATTCCACAAGGCCAATGAACTGCTTGCTGCACCAAAGACAAAAGTCGTTCGACAAGCGAGAAGTGAGCCTTTTGTCAACATACCAGGGAAATGAGTTATCCATAACAAAACCTCACCATGATGAGAAAGAAAAGCCAGTTGCAGTTGTCTCTTACGACAACAGTATTGAGGGCTGTGGATGTTGCTGACATGATGGTTGTTGCTAACCCCAGCACAACATAAGAGGTGCAAGATCTGGTACAAGGAGCAATTCTGCCATCTTCTGAACCAGACTGCTGAAATGCAACATCGTGTTCAAGAAAGATAATCTAAGAATGAAACTTAGCCATCTGCAGTTCTGAATAAAACAGGTGGAAAGACTGCTGGAAACATATCATAATCCAAATTGTGTGACATGCCGTTGTCCACTTCCAATCCACTGAGGCTCACCTCATGGCACTTGCCATGTTTATCCCACCTAACGAGGGTTATGAAGCACCTACTAGGCGCTGCAAGGTTTACTGCTCTCATGTGGGTAAAGATGGAAAGAAAGTTTGCAAAGAAACCAGATACTATTGTGAGGATTGTGATGTGCCGTTGTGCCCAGCACCTTGTTTCGAGTTATACAACACAAAGCACAATTATTGAGGTTATTGGCAGTATATATGTATAGACGAATATGCTACAGTCATTGTTAGAATGGTAACAATAGTTGACTGGAGTTGACAATAGTTGGTAAAATTTTCAAACTGTTCAAACATAATGCAAATGATGTTTTTTCTTTTAATTTTCTTAATTTCACTTTGTTGTGTTAACACACTTGTGTTTGCAAAAATAATACAGTGCCAGGTTGACGTCTTCAGTTTTTTCTTGGTGACAAAGGGGTTAATTAAAATCTCTATTTTGAGTACATCTTGATAAATGAATCTCCTAATTTTTCTCCTGAGCTCTCCTACCTTGCACACTTGTGTAAGTGATTTCGAACTGTGTGAATTTTCATCTCTGTTTTTCATCTACATCTTTGTTGTTATTCCTTGATGTCTTCTGATGAGTGAAATTCTCTGATGTGCAGAGTTCAGGCGGAGTTGAAGGACGCATCACAGACGATGGCTCAGCAGATTGAGACGATTGAACAGACGAGCATTCACAGATACTATGCGGAACCATTGCCCGATATGCCAAGAGTTTCACCAAATTGTACACTGTCCCAGAAAGCGGGATATCTCTTCATCAGAACGTATGTACCATTGATTGTGTATATGTAGCACAACTAAATATTGCCAAATGTGTGACATAGAGGTCCAAGTTGAAATGTTATGTATTATTTATTTATTTACCTATTATTTTGTTCCTTTACCTAAAATGTAAAATGTAAAGGTAAGAAACTCTCAGAAGTGTTAATAATAATAATAATAATAATAATAATAATAATCTTTTCTTTATTTAAGCGCCTGCTAACCGCACTGCACTGTACAGTGGAAACGGCATAGTAGAAATGGCAGCCATGCAGGGTGCCTTACATACATATTGTAATGCTATATAAATATAACTTATTTTGCCTCGTCTCGCTTAGCTGAAGAGAGTCCTTTAACATTGAATTGAGTTATACGCTGCAAATAAACATCAGACATGTTTGTATATTTGTTAATTATATTTTAAGAAAATAAGACAATTCACAGTCAAAACAATACCTATTTACCTAAAAGCGGCGTAATTACTATAGGTTATTATTATGGCTTATCTGTTCCTCGTGATGATCAAGTTCCTTGAATAGTTCTGTATTCGCTTCGTAATTCTTTCCTGAGTTTCTTGTACTTGAGAAGATTGTTCGTCAATCGTTCCTTCAGTCGATATAACATTCCCGAAGATGAAAATATTCGTATAAATCCTTATGGTTCGAGATTAGGTAAACTCGTTTCAACCATTTCACATAGGTCTATATCGTCGGTAACATCCATCGTTCTTTCGAAATAAGTTCACTCTTTGACTATTGAACTAAACGCAACGACTCTACAACTCAATGGCTGAGTTGTACAACATCTAACACTCGAGTCGAAGGAATATATCCAACACAATTCAGTTTCTACGATCGAAACTCAAATTAGCGACCCAGTCATTGCCGTCATTTTTCAACTGCTCTGTTTTCAATCTTCGTTCCTTGTCTTCCCATTGGCTAGCGTTGCCGGCTGCTATGGTAACCTCCACAAAATTGCTGATCACGTGATGAATCAGTTGCCTGCCATTTGACCCTTATTTAAATATTATCTAGCGCCGCTTTACAATTAATCTAACGCCGCTTGTCATTAACTTGCTTATTCTAACCCTATATATTATATACTAAATAATTAATTAAACATGGCATTTGATAAGCATAGCTTTGCTACACATGTATAAAGTAGAAGCACATGATAACAGTTTTACAGGAGTCGAATATAACTGTTTATACGGCAGGCAACAGGGCACCAATCACGGCCTACTATTCATTTAACCACCGCCGCCACCTAGCGAGTGGAAGGCTGAATAAACCTTACGAGGTTTACGGGGTTTGATCTTGGTACCTACTGCTCTTCACACCAGTGTATTATCCATTACTCTACGGCATATTTGGCTGAGCTGCAATTATGACGACAGCCACAACAGTTATATAAATCGAGACTAAGTCGATGGTCAAAAGTTATTCAACAGTCGATGCATATGCTGCAATGCTGGATGTCAGTTAACTTCATCATCAACTGAGTTTGTTATCTTTTGCTACACAATGTACTTCAACATGTAGATTGTTCAATGGAAACTTAGATGTTTAGTCATCTAGTTCACTGATTTGCTCCCTCCCTTTCTTCTCAATTTCAATATCTGATGACAGACACTGTTTGTATTACTTTGCAATATGTGTCTAGTTAAATCAGACATGAAACAAGGGTGATTATTTGTCTGAACCAAGTGTTCTTCTTCTGTTCACTCTGTCAGAGAATGCCACATTGCATTAAGTTGCTTTTCTTTCAGTAAACCGACGTTGTTGTCTTCACGATGGGATCGGTCGTACTTCTTCATTCAAGGCGGTAACCTCATGTGCCAGGCCAAAGATGAGGTTAGCCATCTAAATAGATATTAACTCCACACCTACCAGACAAAAGTGTACTTTGATTCAAGTGGAAAGATGTGGCTGATTGGTGGAGTGCTTAGCCTGCAATCTACAGAAACTAGACATTTATATAGTGCATTTTGGAGGTATTCATGAAGTCCTTGGAGGCTGATAGATCTTTTGGCTTAAGCACTGAAATGACAAGAGTTGGCCTTTCTGATTACAGATTATATGGTTTGATGATGAACTGTTAATATCACATGAAGCATCAGGGTTTGCATACACCAGCACACACTCTGCCACACTTCAGTCACAAAAAGTTTACTACTGGATCTGCACCACTTTGTCAAGGCTTAGAATACAATTCATATTATTCACATTTGGAATCAGCTTCATGAACTGATCTTTCTGTCTTCTGTTAGGTTGCTGGAAGTCCAATCTTAGACTTGAATGAACAAATTAAAATGGAAGCTATTGAAGTCGAAGACAGACGATTTGCCTTTCAAGTTACTCAACTCTCGAGCAAGAAGTGAGTCCTCTTCTGTCCTCTTTCTTTTTAGGTGTCGATTAAATTCGAGCAGCAAAATAACAGTACTGTTGAATTTTTTGTAATACATGAGCAGGTTAGGCAAAATTTACCCTTCTAAGTTTAGCGTAAATCCAGTGAGGCCAATACCATGTGGAAATCATGTGGGGTCATGTTAGTTAAAGGAATGCTGTGTGCAAATATAAGAAGCATTACATTTGAAGAAGGAAGTAAGTGATGATTCTGAACTTATTGCTAATGATACTAGCACTTGATTAAGGCAGAACTGCACTTTGGCAGTCAACAGTGAAGGTGCAAAGGCCCAAAATCTGGAACAGTCTGAGGCTAGGCATATTTTATGCATAGGATGATATTTGAAAATTAACCTGGACAAAAATTTGATACTTTTTTAGTAACAATTTTACCAACCTTGTTTCATTTTTAGGACTGTCATCCTTCAAGCGGAAAATGCATTTGAACGAAATGAGGTAAATTATAGTTTCTTTATTATGTTAATCTTCACATTTTCATTCGGTTGCTTAATATTTATTTACTGTTAATCTACATGCTACCATTTGGCTGAGTATAATTAATATTCAAATATTAATTTTGTTTATAGTACAATTTGGTTGCATAATGCAGCTATTGACGTTAAGAATGTGCTTGTGTGCAAACATTTGTTCAAAGTCCTCTCTTTCACTGTTTTTCTGTTTGATTTAAATTACCTTTTCTCCACCGTTTGATTCTTGCTTTCTCTGCCCTTCTCAGACTTGATTTGATTGATTGATTGATTTGATTGATTGATTGATTGATTTATTGATTGATTGATTGATTGATTGATTGATTGATTGATTGATTGATTGGGGTGTGCTCTGTCCAGATGTCTGAATTCTCGACCTCTGACTGTGTTATTATCTTTTGGTTAGTCAGTTCAATCAATTGGCTGATAATGTTATTTGCTGATATACACCGATGTCTATTGTGCAAACAACTAATGACACATCTAAAAAGAGGCTGTAATCAAGTGAATGTCTGACTCTGTCTGCTTCAGTGGATGGCTACGATTGCCAATGCCTCAAAGGAAGGATTGGCTTCTGCCTCTTCAAGGGACGCATCGTCTACCGTTAGACGCCAAGGGGTAACGCCTTTAGAGACTAACATTCCAGACTTAGCATCTAATACTTTTCTTTGCAGATGAAGAAGATTTTAGTTTATTTAAGCAGCATCGTTTAAGATGTGTAACGTAAATTATAGACGTCCCCATTGGAGAGGATCTTAAACAGTCTGTATAAATGTCCACTTGTGTACATGTACAAACCTCGAATTCTGAAGAAGAGGAAGAAAGCGGGGGAAGAAGTTAGAGCAGTCGATTGAGGTAAACCTAAGAGACATGTCTGGGATATGAAGCATCATTGAATTCGTTTACTTTGCCAAGGAGCATTGGGGGTGTGGGGGGAAATGGCCAGTCCGCTCTCTGGCGATCGGAATGTCTCACCCCCAGTGCATGGTCAGTGTACTCATTGTGTAGCAAGTAGAACAGATCATCTTCCCGAGCATTTTACCGTGTGACCTTGGGTCAACAGCCCAGTACGCTTTTATCTACATAGAAAAGGTTTCTGTCATCAGAGCCACCCACTAGTAGTTTTTCTGTTTTCTTTACATTGTCTTTGACTTTGTCTGAACTGGTGGACTGGGTTAAGAGATGCTGTAAGAGGAAAACTTTCTCACAAGTGCAACAGAGATTCTCTCTACCTGTCCACTGATTTCCTCTCAGAGGATCTAGACACATGAGTCATATATGGAATTGGCATTTCTGATGATTTCAGTCGCAGAGTGGTGGTGAGACTGTGACGCCTGATGGGGCCAGCTCATCATCATCCATTTCTGGAATTCTGTCATCAGTGCCTGTCGTAATTCCAAAGACCTTCGATAAGTTCAGGTAATAAGGGGTTTTGTAATTGTTTTAATTTAAGATCTTATGATAGAAACTTTCTGATCAAGTTAAGTCATACAGATACAGTGCAATATTAATTTGTTCATAGGGTAGATGGAATACTAATGCTGTAGATTTTGGTAACTTTTCAAATCTTGTAAATGCATACATGTATGTTTGTTTGTATCTGGACCTTTCTAGAAGACCTTTTAGCAGCTGTTTGAAGGCACAGTTTGAGCTTTCCATTTGGCACTGTCATACATCTCCTCTTTTTAAAATGTGTCAGAATTTCTTTGCTCTTCAGTAGGACTTCTTCCTGCTCTGAATTATTGGGTGATGATGTTACATAGTGGTGATAATCGTATGTGTTAGAGTCTGCGCATAAGAAGAAATGCTGTCTTGTGTTTCATTTTTCCAGGTCAGTTCATTTCAGTTAAGATTAACTGAATTAGATTTGTTTTATGTTGATGGCCATATGAGTTAATTTTGTGTTCTTCAGGGATTCTTCGAGTTTTGTTCGATCTTCGAGTCATCCGTCGACTCCTCCTTCGACTCCAGCCGAAGGAACGTTCTTTCCAGATGCACCCATACAGTTTGACATCATGACGCCACATGAGGAAGCCACCAAGTCACTTCAGGGAAGTGACAGCCAGCAGAGGTTATTAGCTCATCTCTTCAAGATTCACTGCTCGGCTGCACAGACTTAGACACTTAGAATCTAACAGTACCGTACTCTCTGGGCTGAGACATTTCGCGACTCTGAGATATTTTGTTTCTTAACTAAAACAAGAGTTCAGAAGTTTTGAAATTTGCCATCTACATTTATTTATTTACCTACTGTATTTTCATTTTATTCAAAAGATGACTAACTCTGAATCTGAAGCATGAGTTGAGTAATGGTCAAACAGCTTATCAAGAGTCGTTACACTGAGTCTACTGAGGAAGCTTAAACTCGTAGTTGTTGGATTACATACTGAGCATACTACCGTAAAGATCACATCACTATGCCACATGTCGATCAGCTTCATCATTTGTTTGACATCATTTAAGTGCAGTTGTAATTATTCAACATCGTTACTATGTAGCATAGCCTTTGTGTCCGGTCTCTCTTGGACATCCACGGTCTCAACTGAGCTTTAAAGTTTCAGACTGACCATCACTGGCTTATTGTCTGCTTTTAGATATGGCTGAATTTTTCTGCCTATTTCAGCTCTGATCTCATTACAGTACATTTATGGTACATTTGGTGTCTGCTGAAACTATGTTAGTTTTGACTTCCTGTTGACTTGAAGCAGGAACTGAGATTTGTTATCACCATCTTCTCAGATTCAGACTTTCATGCCCCAGAATGAGATCTACTGCCTGTGCTTGTGTTATAACTGTTGGAAACAAATAGTTACGGCAGTTATGGCTTATGATACGTCAGATTCAATCTACTGAGTTATTTCAGTGGCTGGCCAACATTGTGAGTTTTGGCTGAAGGTTAAGTTATTAAACAGCCACACCAGTTGTAGCCGTGTTTCAGGTAGGCCAGCACAGCGTATATCTCTTTAGGCTCCAAGTAGATTGACATAATCTTTATCATTGTTTTTGTGTGTTAGGCGTATGAATCCGTTTAATAGCGCTGATGGCAGTGGTCCAACTGGTTATCCAGTTCGCTTTCTTGGATCACAACAAGTGAAGGCCGACAGAGGTTTGATTTTTCCACTCAAACTCTCTCAGCAATCTGCCTTAAGTATCTGATTTGCCTGCTGTATTGTAGCAATGCTATGATTAACACAACTGTTGTGGTAAAAAAAACAGCAATGCTGCATTAATGAGCTTCACAGCTTAGAACAAGTGTTAGTGTTCACACAATGCAAATGACACGTGGAAGGCAAAGATGATATACAGTTAGGTCGGAAACGTTTGCCATTTTCATTTACAACGTTCTTTGGCATTTTTAAGCCATTAATTTCCATCGTTAAGTTGTGAAATTGTTAATAATAATTTTTGGTAAATTAGAATATATGTAGAATTTGAATAAATTTCCTTGAATATACATACTGCAGAAACATGTCTGTGGGAACTACATGTATATCAAGAACCACTTTATGATGAGTTCTGTTATGACAAGTTTACTTTCCATAGGTTTATTAATTTTGTTTCCATGTCTCGCAGACCCTGTTACGTGAGAATTTGTTTAGATGAGGCATATTATAACGAGTCTCCTCTGGAAAAAGTTTATTTTAGTTATACACTTGAGACTTTCCAGTGTATTAGTAAAATGCACTTTCCTGGATGCTAAATTGCATAAGAGAGATTCTACAATGGTGAAAATATGTGTATGCATGGATATGTATGTATAGTGTATGTAGCTTGTTCCTTGTCAAGCACATTTTAAGAACCGCACAAGAGCGCTAGAACCTAACAATGGTGCAAGTAGGAAACTATTTGCATACAATTAGATTTATAGGTTAGCCTGCGTATGCTGTTATCGTTTACTGTCCAGATGATTGGTGTTTGTTGTCATCTCTTTTGTGACTTGTAGGGTTAAGCTATTTAGTTTTGGAAACACCATCTGTCTTTTTGCCCAACATATTGGGTCTTGACAGTTCTCTGTTTGTATGTGTGTGTGTGTGTGTGTGTGTGTGTTGTAGGAGAGCCAGTTGTCTTGGAAACTGTGAGACAAATAATGACTGCACGTGCAATACACAACATCTTTAAAATGACTGAATTTCATTTGGCCATCGACTCTGGTGCCGTCAGGTGACTGCTGCTCTCTACGGTGGCCATCTTGGTTGCTGTTGTGGGCTCATCGTCATCATCACCACCATCATCGTCATCATTGTCATCGTCATCATCATCATAACTTGAGCAATTCATACATGTATAGCCCAGACAAAGTTAAGGCTAACATTGTATCTGAAATTCGATATGGTCTTTACTCTGGTAATGACTTGCGCTTGGTGACAGAGGCAATCTTATGCAAACAATTTGTATGGGTTTATTACATGGAGGGACTCTGTTGGCAGGCTTGAACCCATAAAATTTAGATCACAGATGAGGTGTGCTACTATGTTACTTTGGACAGAGACGGTGGTATTAAGACTGCCAGCTAGACACTGATCACTTACAACACCTGTTCTGAATCTGTGATCGTGTCTAGGACCTTGAGATCAAGTCTTTACTTGATGTAGAGATCCTTCTAATCCTCGGCGTCTCTCCTGGGATGACCTTCACACTCCTTTATATATGAAAGTAAGGGATCAACCAGTTAGCCACAGGTCACACTACACGGTGTAATGTCTATAGGGGACTAATCTTCTTCTTCTGTTGATGGATTTCTAGGTTGTTGGATCCAGCGAATGGGAACATAACGGCTGAATTTTCACTGCGCGATGTCTCTTACTGGGCTGTTCACAACGAAAACCAAAGGTAGGAACTGTTTTATGACAGTCTCTCAAATTAGTGTTTGAATTCAATTGTATCACATGAAATTGACAATTGCGTGCATGGACTATTATATTACTCAAGAGATATCCAGTCTTCTAATCATCTTTGAAGGATGGTCCACAGTCTCACTGGCCTTCGTCACTCTTCATCTGCGACACATTGTGATACAGGGACCTTGAGATCTGGATGGGAATCCGTTGGTCGGGCTGTGTGGTGTGTGTGTGTGCACGCGCGCAGAAGCCAGCAACTGGTGACTCTGCTTACTAATGAACTTTTTGTTCTTTTAATGACTTTAGTATCATTTAAAGTGTAGGCAGGTAGGCAGGATAACTAGTTAGCTAACTTTCAAATGTGGTAATGTTCTATAATTGTGAATTTATATAGCACTACTTGAGGGCAGATTCATTAGAGACATTGCTTACCTGACAAGACAAACGCATGATCAGCAGAGGCAGCGCTACACCAGGGCAAATGCCCTGGTAAAAAAGCCTTTGCCCTGGTCGTTGCCCTGCCAGAATTTTTGCCCTGCCCAGAATATGTTCGGGGCATAAATCGCCCTCTGCACTGGTCACTTGAATGACTGCCCTGGCTTTGCCCTGGTTACAAAATATGTCTGGCGCCGCCACTGATGATCAGACAGAATGGTTTTAAAATGCTTAAGGAATGACGCAAAGAAGGGTCACAGGTTGCAACACGGCTTATTCCAGAATGATGGACTGACCACTCCGTGACAGTGAAGTGTCTATACTGGACTGTGGAAGTTCTGACTGGCTGAACCACTGGGTCACCTTACACAGCAGGACAGAGAAGCCTGTTACTAAGAAGGGATGAGACTGAGACGCATTATTCCATGAGATAAGACAGAGCACAGCCTGCAAATCAGTTGTGCATAAGCAATAGGATCTTAACTCGTTGCATTTGAGTGTTAGTCATAAGTGCAGTTCCAACCACTTGAAACTGGATATATGCCAAGACCCAGGTATACCACCAATCAGCCAAACAGCAACATATAATATCGAAAAGAGTTAAGCCTGCATAAATGGCCTTGCGTTGATCTACCCTGGTTCTTGTGAATGCTCACATTGTGGCCGTGTCAGCTTCGAAGTGAATGGCATATACCATGCAAATTTGACACAGGTCGTAGAAGTACACATGACGTACATTCTTAATTTCTTCTGAGGACAGTTGCTGGTCCAAGGTGACACCCAGATGATAGTGGAATAAGAGTAATAAACAGATGTGGATTAAGAATTGCTCATGTGTTGTAAGGTATGATGCAATGAGTTAAGATTGCTGATCAAATTACACGTCATCAGAGGCATCAACCTTGGCACTAATGGATGTTTGTATTTAACTAAATGAGATCGAATATAAATGAAACAACTCTTCATTACATTGCCCAACAAAGTCCAATCGGCTGCAGTGTCAGATTGGTACTATTGATGGAAGATGAACTGTGAGAAACGATCGTCTTCTGAGTGCAGATCTGTTTTCTTTTAAAGGTTGTTTGGCTTCATTACTCGCATGCGAGACACCACAACTGCAGACAAATCAACGTTCACTTGCTACATATTTGAGTGCAATTCATCTGGCGAAGAGGTTAGATACGGACGTCTTCTCTGCCTATGTTGTCATGGTCATCATGCATTTATATAGCTCCACCGAAGGGAAATATCCTGTGACATGTTGCTGACGTCAGAACACAAAATGACAGCTGAATGATTTTATTATTTTAACATCCGAAGGAAGTGAGGAATAGAAAGGGGCAGTGTTTAATCTAGTCCCCCTCTTCTGGGAGGGGAAAAAAGGTTTCTGGGGGACCAACGAATTTACACATGACTTTTTTGGGTAATTTCATCGACCTTGAAAAGTTTCAGACTTTTCCAAATTTCATCTTCCATAAAAGTTGATGACTTTTTTTAGACACTCGTCCGACTTTTAAGACTTTTGCTATACAAAACACTCTCACAAAATCGTTGATGACTTTTTTAGGAATTCATCTCTCAAAAATATATTACTCACCATGTTTCCTGGGGGGAATTTCCCTCCCCAAAAGGTCTCTGCATTATAATATTGCTGGCCTCTGGGGGAAACATAAATCCTGGGGGGGGGGAATTTCCCCCCAAAAGGTGTCTAGATTAAACACTGAGAAAGGGGGCAAGATGTTCATGTGGCAGGCTGTTAGGCAGCTTATTTGGTAGCAGCTACCCCCAAGCAAGGCGTGGAAGACACCAGCCAGTCAATTGTGTCCAGATCAGAAAAGTTAAGGTGATTCAGTTGCAACATCAAAGAGGGTTTTTCTATTTCCTGTTCTCATTGTAAGGTCGTTTTTTATTTGGGTGCAAATTTATATCGCACCACTTCAAGAGATAATCGTCTAGCTGCTTCCTACCTAACAAAATGAAACCACAATCAAACAGCGGAAAAGAAGCAGAGAGGCCAAGGAGTTTTTGTCATGTTTATTATCCATTCAAAGTCAGTAAATCTGAGTGTGAGGCATGGATATATGTTTGCGAGGGGTCAAGTCAGGGTCATGCAAATGCTAGAGTAGAGTAGTGAGTCTTGACTAGTGACTTAAATAAAAAGTAACATGTTGGCAAGTCAGGTCTTTTGTGGCAGATGATTCCAGTTGAAATTATATGACTGCAATTGTTGAGAGTTGGAATCATTGTGTGTCAGAGAGAGACATCTTCTTAGTGAATTGTTGTTATAATGAGTTTCAATGACCATTGCAGGCAGAGGGTGTTGATGTTCAAAGAAAGAGGACTCGTGTAATATTACGTTTCCAAACACTGAGTGTTTGGAAACGTACAGTTCTATTCTTTGTGTAGTAAAGAATAGAACTGTACGACATGGACTCTTATTGAATCATATACCATATAACAATTTTCCAGACTATAAGTCGCTCCTTTGTATGGGGTGCAGTGACGTAACAACGAAAAAACTTTTGTGAATTCAATACATAGGTCACACGGCGCACCCATGCACAGATGATCAGATGCGTAATAAGCACTTGTGCTGTTGGCGGCCGCAAATAAATAGTCATTAATAGCAAAATATACTTGCTAAAACATAACCGTTTTGTTAAAATTAAATTTTATACACTTTTGAAATAGAAATTTTTCAACATTTTGTTGTTTGTTGTGGTAGTTTTATGGTAGTTGTAGTTATTTTGAAATTAAAGATTAAAACCTTTGCTGTTTGGTATGATTTTACAATGTTAAGTACTTGGTTATGTACCTCACGTAGCTGAAGGATCCAAGAATAATATATTGAAAAATAGAGAGGCAGTTAGATATTAAACACATCAGTCAGTTTAGCACCTTTATATAAGTCGCTACCTATGACTCTCATGTAAAAAATTGCGACTTATCTGGAAAATATGGTAGAGTGCAAAGAGACACAACGGAAAACCTGAAGGCAGACGTGTTTGTTGTGTGATGTTCGAGAGTTTTCACAGATCATTGTTTCTTGTATTGGTTTCTTGACAGATCTGTCATGCGATGGCAACAGCAACTCAGATGGCCTTCCAGATGTTCATGGTTTGTGCTCTTCGGATGCTACAGTCTATAATGGCTGTCTCATTTCTCTTCTTATGTACTTCTGTTTATTATTTCCATGTAGCAATCAAGTCTCAGTTACAGAGAATACAGAACATTATTTTTATCAGGGACATGCTCTTTAATTCACTGTGTTGCCATATTGTGCCTCAGGGAGAGTTGCCCCACCCATCCCATCACGGGGTAGAGCTTCTTTTCCTGTAGTCAGTTGTTGACAACATGACAATTGGACTTTAGTGGTTTTCACTGGGTGGACAACAAATTGAAAGTTTTACTTGACTAGTGTTTGAACATGAGACTCAGAGATTTCACTGGTTTGGGAGCGACACTGATGAGTTTCTTATTGAATTGGCGCTTTACAAATGTCAGATTACAATTACGAAAGATGGTCAATTGATGTAATCACCCAGCAGGAAACTGTAAGTGTAAAACAACATGTAGTAGGAAATTTTAGTTATGCTATCTGCAGTCTTATTATGAACTTCAGAAGTCAGATACTTTATTGATCACTAGAAAATGGAGAATACTTAATAGTAATTTCTTTGTACCTTTAAGTTTCTGTATTTTTCTTTATTTCATCTTACAGCAACATGAAGCAGAGAAAATGAAGGCAATGGAGACCGTAAGCTCACTCTCTTTCATTTGCTTACTGAGATGATTAGTTCTATATATCAATTGGATTTTTGTCTTTGTTTTTGAAATTGTTGTTACTCTCTCAATGAATGGCTCTCCTGGCTTTATTTCATGAGCCGCTTTTTGATTTTGATTGAATGGCGCTCCTGGAAGGCTGAGTCGTCCTAGAGGGAGCTTGTGGGTATCGAACCACGCCTTTGAAGATCTTTTGTTCTTCGTGCAAGAGTATTACCATTCATCCGTCCCCCCTCCCTGTCTCATCTTTCGTACTTTGATACTGCAGCATCCAGTAAAGGGACTTTAATTATATCCGTTGCAGTAAAGTCTGACTGATGTTGGTGTTTAAGGCACAGACTGTATGCACCAAACTTAGATGAGGATGATTTCATTGGACATAACTCCAACCCCTTCCCGTTGTCTTTATTTGAGTGATCCCTCCTACGCCCTTCTTTGTAGGCAGCCTTTATGGACGACCCCTTGTGCTACATGTTGTTACTGTTGGTCAGTAGTTGATGGTTGTAATATAATGCTGTGTGAATAGACATTCATGTAGCACCTTTTCTGTGCCTCTCTCTGGTTCTCACTTCCAGCTGATTAGTGAGCACTTTTAATTACAATTACAGGCAGATGAGTGAACAATAGAGAATTTGCCATTGAAAGGCTCTTTTGAACTCAATCAACCCATTGTATATCAGTTGCCACTCCCTGACGACAAAGTTGCAATGCAGTTCAATTTCTGCTCCATCTGCGTTCCCTACCCAACTCAGCTATAATGAATGTGCTGACCGTACACTGTTGATGGGAAGATGAGACGTTGAGGGAGAGGGCTGGCCACACACTGTCATATGCCGAGGCTAAGAAAGTGAAGGCACCAACACTACATACCCATGGCTGCGTCAGGGTTAAGGGACTGATCCTCTTCATCTACATGTATATGAATAACTTGCTCAAGGTTTTGACACACTGACCACCTTAGAGCCAGGGCCCAAGCTACCACCAGCTTTGAGGGACCCTTCTGTAATCTTATTTCATTTTGCAACCAATTGAAGACTTGTTATTTTCATGATATCTGCACTTCTGAGGCGAATTCACAAAAATAAGTTTCTATTAATATTAATAATAATCAGTTGGATTCAAGCTCTATTGTTATAAGGAGAATGTTCAACCATGGGCGTCCAGAGAGGGGCAAGGGGAGCATTAGCATTTGGATTTTGCAAATATTAAAAAAAAATCTTTTGATTTTTATGATGACGATTTTAAATGCAAAAAACAATTAGTTACGCACGTCCTTGACCATTATTTATTTTTAAAGTTGTTACATGTTCTGTGTTCATAAATAGCTATTCTGTGCAAAAACTTCGTTTTGCTCCCCTATACAGAAAGTTTGCCACTCCCCAGAAAATTTCCTCCCCTCCCGCCTAGAAAAATTCTGCCGATGTCGATGTGTTCAACCATTTGACAGCTTGTAACGTGTTGTGAACCATCGTTAGCTGAATAATCTTTGTTTTGGCTTAGGAATTGCTATTGGACAACATAAAACAGCTCGAAGATCAGCCTCCTCAACCGACTGCAAGTGTGGACGGTCGGACTGTGGAGCAGACTGCAGATGCAGGCAAAGCAACATCAGCAGCGGCAGAAGAATCATTGACTGCGAGTGCTGACGGTCGGACTGTGCGCCAGACTGCAGATGCAGACAAAGCAGCAGCAGTACCTGCGGCGGCAGAAAAATCATCGTCCACTGAGGAGCAGAAGAGTCCGCATCATACAGACGAAGAGCAGAACAGTCAGCATCCAGTGGAAAAACCGAGTAAGAGTGAGGAGGAGGAGGCAAAGCCATAGCCTCCGCTGACCAAACAGTGCCTTCGAATGGAGGATGCCAAACACTAATCAAGTCCAGTTACTGTGCTATCTACAGCCAGTTAATAATGTGGCCTTCTAAACAAACAAAACGTCTGGCAGTAAGCTCCAGTGATTGATTATTCGTCGACACAAGACAACTAATGTCTCTGAGCATTCTAGCCACTTTTAATGCCTGTCATTTCAAGACAATAGTTTTTAAATTGTGGATTTAGCACTTATTTAGCACATGGTCAAGTTTTATTTCTATTTTGTTGTTAGGCTATGAAGAGTAAGTTGAGGCTTTAGATTGAGATTTTTCTGTTGATGTTTTAGCTGATTATTGCTTAAAATGGTAAAGTTTTATTTCTGTCTTATTTCTGTTTTATTTCTTGTTGTTAGGCTAAGAAAGAGTAAGTTGAGGCTTTTAATCGAGATTTTCTGTTGATGTTTTAGCTATGGTCTTTAATTAATTGTACATAATTAGGGTGAATATTTGGTGAAGGCTGCAGATGGTGGGCTTGGTCTTAATCTTTTTACTGCTGTTGAACTTGTTCTATTTCGTGCTGTAGAAGTAAATGAACTTAGGTCTGTGTTAGATTTTAGATGGAGCTAATGCATCTGGAGTAAAATTGTTTTCTCTGCTCAAATTCTGCAATTACTTGCGCTTGCCTTCTTAACAGCATTAAATTGTTGTTACAGACTAAATGTGATAAAGGTCTTAACAGCGATTAATTAATTATGTAAATCAATGTGAAGTTTTAAATAAACTTGTCTCTTAGTGTAAACCAGTTGTACGTGTATAATTGTATATATATTTTTCAGGAGAAGTCAGTAGAAGTCGTGGCTTATTTCAGTGGTAATCAACATACATAGTTTTATTTAGCACTGCAAGTGACGTTACTTGTATCAAGAGGAACTAACACTAACAAGGTGGGGACATTATAAGAAAATAAATATAAACAACGAACAATATTTAATAATAAGCAGTAGAGGGCAGCAATGCATGATAACTGCAAGAATTGCAACACAACAGGTGAAAGGTTTGCATCCGCAACAGTTAACAAATAACAACAAGCAACAAATGTCTAACAGTAGCCAGGATAAGATCTGGGGACAGAGGGTACTGTTAATGTTAACCTTTACTAATCCCTCAACTGTCTCAACAGCTATAATATATTGGCCATGCTGCAAGTGGATGCTGAGCCATATCCAACACTGCACACCATACCTCTGGAACGATCCCCCAATTTCGTAGATTCTCGGTTCATCATTGCAACCGTTCTTCCACCATCCTCATGTTCCTCTATCAATCACCCCCGGGCTTTCCACTCAAAACTGGTCTCACCTCCTCTGATCCTGTGCCTTCAAATTCTTCGCGCCTTAAACGACGCCCACCTTAACAGCTGCTCTGCCTCCTCTCTTGATCTGGCCCTCTGGAAACTGGGCTTGAACCTCCTTTGGACTACTGTAGAAAACCCCTCTGATTTGACCTAGTAGTGCTCGTGAATAGGCTTGTGCCCTGCGCTTGGCCTTCGAGTGGCGCTTCAGAAGTTTGGAGACTACGATTACGGCAAGGCGAATTCTGCCACAGACGCTTTTCTATGATTTTGTAGCTTGGTATAGACATACAAAGCTGACGAACAGTCTGGTAGATCTATATAAATCACTGCATAGTTACATGACTGCAGCACAGGATTTGCAGAGCCTCTTGGAGAATGACCTATGAAAGATACAGCTAAACTTCGGTATTTCGAACTTCCGGTTATATCGAATTGAAGTAAATGGCCTGGCCACAAACAATGCAAACACATGCAAACATAGCTCTGTTTTATCGAACCTGCTTATAATTAATTATCGAAGTCTCGCTTTTATCGAATGCTATGTTCGGTCCTTGTCGAACATTGAACCTGCAGATATATCGAAGTAACAGGGCCGCTCTGCAACTCTCAATGCTATTGGCCTAGTTATAGCCATGTTCACAGGCGATATCATTCAGCACCCTTCATCCAGCGCCTCTTAACAGGCGATATCCAGCACCCTTATAAGGGCGATATCATTCAGCACCCTTCATCCAGCGCCTCTTAACAGGCGATATCCAGCACCCTTATAAGGGCGATGTCGTCCAGCGCCTCTTCACAGGCGACATCGTCCAGCATCCTTACAAGGGCGATATCATCCAGCGCCTCTTCACATGCGGCAACATCCAGCGCCTCTTCACAGGCGATATTATCCAGCGCCTCTTCACAGGCGATATCATCCAGCACCCTTATAAGTGCGACATCATCCAGCGCATCATCACAGGCGGCATCATCCAACGCCTCTTCACAGGCAATGTCATCCAGCATCCTTATAAGGGCGATATCATCCAGCGCCTCTTCACAGGCGGCATTATCCAGCGCCTCTCCACAGGCGATATCATCTAGCACCCTTATAAGTGCGACATCATCCAGCGCATCATCACAGGCGGCATCATCCAGCGCCTCTTCACAGGCGGCAACATCCAGTGCCTCTTCACAGGAGATATCATCCAGCACCCTTATAAGGGCGACATCATCCAGCGCTTCTTCGCAGGAGATATCATTCAGTGCCTCTGCACAGGCGGCAACATCCAGTGCCTCTTCACAGGCGATATCATCCAGCGCCTCTTCACAGGAGATATCATCTAGCACCCTTATAAGTGCGACATCATCCAGCGCATCATCACAGGCGGCATCATCCAGCGCCTCTTCACATGCAGGCGGCAACATCCAGTGCCTCTTCACAGGCGATATCATCCAGCGCCTCTTCACAGGAGATATCATCTAGCACCCTTATAAGTGCGACATCATCCAGCGCATCATCACAGGCGGCATCATCCAGCGCCTCTTCACAGGCGGCAACATCCAGTGCCTCTTCACAGGCGATATCATCCAGCGCCTCTTCACAGGAGATATCATCCAGCACCCTTATAAGGGCGACATCATCCAGCGCTTCTTCGCAGGAGATATCCAGCGCCTCTTCACAGGCGATATCATCCAGCCTCTTTATAAGGGCGATGTCGTCCAGCGCCTCTACACAGGCGGCAACATCCAGCGCCTCTTCACAGGCGATATTATCCAGCGCCTCTTCACAGGCGATATCATCCAGCGCCTTTTCACAGGCGATATCATCCAGCACCTCTATTAGGGCGACATCATCCAGCACCCTTATAAGGGCGACATCATCCAGCGCCTCTTCACAGGCGATATCATCCAGCACCTCTATAAGGGCGACATCATCCAGCACCCTTATAAGGGCGACATCATCCAGCGCCTCTTCACAGGTGACCCACTAGCACCTTTACAAAGGCGACACACACCATCACCGTTATAAGGGTGACATCATCCAGCACCTTTCCAAAGGCGACATATTCGGTAGAACTCGGTATTTACTGGGGCGCTGCTAGTGTAACCAAATTTTACCTGGTGATACCTGGCATCGAAACTAGTCGAACGCAACTATTCCCGACTGCGAATAACGATCCGACGATTTTCTACGAATTTTTAAAGTTTCCGTGAAACACACTACAAATCGGTCTATCTCGCCATATTTACACATACCGTATATCCCGAAAGTTATGACACGAATATCTCGGCAACGATAAATTTTATAGCGCATTACTTTGTTATAGCGCATTACTTTGTACAGTGACTATTAATAAAAATATTTTACTTTATATAATATTTACTATTACCACTTAAGAAAGGTCAACTCTATTGATTATGTGACCAATGTGAATTATTATTATTAGCAATGTTACGTTTCCTGTAAAATAATTATCATGGTGATGTTACTGTCAATAAATGTTCCTGCAATTGTTATTGCTATTGTTTATTGTTCTAAATTGATGTTATTGTTAAGGAATGGATTGTCCTAATGTGATATATCTGTGTAGGCTGGTTCCACGACAAAAGGTTCACGACAAATGCTTCACCGACAAAATGGTTCACGGACAAAAGGTTCACGACAAATGGTTCACGACAAAAGGTTCACGACAAATGGTTCACGGACAAAAGGTTCACCGACAAAAGGTTCACAGGCGAAAGGATAACGATATTCCAGCTTCTAGGTTGAGCGATATTTTCATTGGTTTCATATCATTTTCATCGCTCTTCCAGCTTTTAGTTTAATCTACGACATAAGTTCATCGCTCTTCCAGCTTCTAGTTCTAAGCGTTAATACGACATATTTTCATCGCCCTTCCAGCTTCTAGTTCTAAGCGTTAATACCAAACATTTTCATCGCTCATCCAGCTTCTAGTTCTAAGCGTTAATACGACATATTTTCATCGCTCATCCAGCTTCTAGTTTTAAGCGTTAATACGACATATTTTCATCGCCCTTCCAGCTTCTAGTTCTAAGCGTTAATACGACACATTTTCATCGCCCTTCCAGCTTCTACTTTTAATGCTAATAGGACATATTTTCATCGCCCTTCCAGCTTCTAGTTTAATTTACATTTTAATCGTTCATCCCGATTCCAGTTTAATTTACATTTTAATCGTTGATCCCGCTTCCAGTTTAATTTACATTTTTATCGTTCATCCCGCTTCCAGTCTAATTTACATTTCTATCGTTCATCCCGCTGCTAGTTTAATTAACATTTTAATCATTCATCCCGCTGCTAGTTTAATTAACATTTTAATCGTCATCCCGATCCTAGTTTAATTAACTTTTTAATTGTTCATCCCGCTTCTAGTTTAATTTACATTTTAATCGTTGATATCGCTTCCTGTTTGATTAACTTTTTCATCGTTGATCCCGCTTCCAGTTTAATTAACTTTTTAACGGTTCATCCCGCTTCTAGTTTAATTAACTTTTTAGTCGTTCATCCCGCTCCTAGTTTAATTAACATTTTAGTAGTTCATCCCGCTCCTATTTTAATTTACATTTTAATCGTTCGTCCCACTCTCAGTTAAATTAAACTAGAAGCGGGATGAACGATTATAATGTTAATTAAACTGGTAGCGGGATGACGATTAAAATCTAAATTAAATTGGAAGCGGGACGAACGATTAAAATATAAATTAAACTAGGAGCGGGATGAACGATAGAAATGTAAATTAGACTGGAAGCGGGATGAACGATAAAAATGTAAATTAAACTGGAAGCGGGATCAATGATTAAAATGTAAATTAAACTGGAAGCGGGATGAACGATTAAAATGTAAATTAAACTAGAAGCTGGAAGGGCGATGAAAATATGTCGTATTAACGCATAAAAACTAGAATCTGGATGAGCGATGAAAATGTGGCATATTAACATGAAACCTAGAAGCTGGAAGGGCGATGAAAATATGTCGTATTAACGCTTAGAACAAGAAGCTAGAAGGGCGATGAAAATATGTCGTAGATTAAACTAAAAGCTGGATGAGCGACGAAAATGAGCTGAAACAAGAAGCTGGAAGAGCGATGAAAATGATATGAAACCAATGAAAATATCGCTCAACCTAGAAGCTGGAATATCGTTATCCTTTCGCCTGTGAACCTTTTGTCGGTGAACCTTTTGTCAGTGAACCATTTGTCGTGAACCTTTTGTCGTGAACCTTTTGTCGTGTACCATTTGTCGTGAACCTTTTGTCGGTGAACCTTTTGTCCGTAAACCTTTTGTCGTGACACCTGGTTCATCGTAGTTATTATCATACAGCACGACATACAGATTTTTTTAAATATAAGTAATATAGTGACCATTTGCATATTTATTTTTCCTACAGTATTATGTGCAGCTTTATTAATAGTCACTGAACAAAGTAATGCGCTATAAAATTTATCGTGATAACCACCACGTCTACAGTATTATGTGCAGCTTTATTAATGGTCATTGTACAATTTAATGCGCTATAACAAAGTAATGCGCTATAAAATTTATCGTGATAACCACCACGTCTACAGTATTATGTGCAGCTTTATTAATGGTCATTGTACAACGTAATGCGCTATAACAAAGTAATGCGCTATAAAATTTATCGTTGCCGAGATATTCGTGTCATAACTTTCGGGATATACGGTATGTGTAAATATGGCGAGATAGACCGATTTGTAGTGTGTTTCACGGAAACTTTAAAAATTCGTAGAAAATCGTCGGATCGTTATTCGCAGTCGGGAATAGTTGCGTTCGACTAGTTTCGATGCCAGGTATCACCAGGTAAAATTTGGTTACACTAGCAGCGCCCCAGTAAATACCGAGTTCTACCACATATTCCAGCACCTTTACAAAGGCGACTTCATTCAGCGCACTCCACAGGCCACATCATCCAGCGTCTTCACATCCAGCGCCTCTCCACAGGCGACATCATCCAGCGGTCGGCATTTAGACCCCACTGACTTCAGCAGGGTCAGGATCATTTGACAAGAAACCGTCCTTAACTGAAGCGTCAGGTTATACCTGTTCCTGGCGAAGATGAGCTTCCGGTGGCAGCGCTGGACTTCCGTCTTCGCAGTCATCTTCCATCGGTCGAACTGGACAAGAAGAACGGACCGTATCGAACGCCCACGCATCCACAAAGACCTCACGAAATGACAACGTAACCTATGAAACATTATCTCTCGGGTTTCAAACAAACTATCGCAAATCTGCGATCGTTAGATTCAACTGCAGATGACGTCATCAACACTCAATCGGGCGGAAACGAAGTGACGTCAATAGCATCGCTCGTGAACGTTGAAAATCTCTTTTAATAAAATAATTATACGTTGTAATTGCAATTGTAATCCAGAACCACTAAAAGTCAAGAGCTCTCCAGACCCGGATAGTGTCTTCACTGACGGAGAAAGGTTATGCTTAGACGTGATGATAATAATAGTATTAAAAATAGCAATAATCACACCGTAAAGTTTTCGGCTTGGGAGTCTGTAATACTAGCAGCAGTAATAAAATATAATCATCATCATCATCATCATTATCATCATCATCATCAGCAGCATCATCATCAGCAGCAGCATCATCATCATCATCAGTTCCTGACGCCAGCCATTTGGCGGCGATGGGTACGAATAAATAATCTCCATTGTCCTCGGTCATTTGTCAAGTCTGTTGCACCCCTTAGTGTTAGTGCAAGTGTTGTTATGTCCTCAGTTATATTATCTATCCAGCGTAGCCTTGGTCTGCCTCTGTGTCTTTCCCTTCGAATCTTGCATGTATAATACACTGTGTGGGATTCAGTCAACTGGCATTCTCTGAGCTACACAGGCGGCAACATCCAGCGCCTCTTCACAGGCGATATTATCCAGCGCCTCTTCACAGGCGATATCATCCAGCGCCTTTTCACAGGCGATATCATCCAGCACCTCTATTAGGTGCTGAGCTAATTGTTCCCCTCCCGCGGTGAACCATTCGGTGGCGCTGTGCCTTATCTGTGGCTGGCCTCATGACCTGGAGTGGGATCCCTATATACCACACTCCGCCAAATATCGACTGGTCTTTTCACTGCGTTTCTTACTGTCCTCAAAACTGCGTTGTACAATGTACAACCGTGCTCCTGAGTAGGCATCTTGAAGGAGCGCTATGTAAAACTTCTTTAATAATAACCAGATGTTCACCCGTCCTAGGACGGTTTAAAACAATTTGAAATTCTATTTTCCAATGTCAGTCATTAAAACAAAAACGTAACGTTACAAATTTGTATATGTTTATATTGTTAATTGCGTATTCCGGACTCGGACTTCCTATGGACTACTTTTTGTAACACCTCCTCTGATTTGACGCAGCGCTCGTGAATAGGCTGCAGTGCCCTGCGCAGCTGCGTTTGGTTTAGAAGTTTGAAGATTTCGATATCGATTACGATCCCTGTTACCTGAATAATTTTTGCTGCGATAAAATTACTGTGAAGGGAATTGATAACCAATCAGAGGCCTGTGACCCTGGCCAGAGGCGATCGCGAACATTCAGTAACAGTGCGCATCAGAGGCCAGCGTAACAGAAAATGGACGACCAGTAATAATATAAACGAACAGAAATGTCATCAACTGTGTCTGCGTGTGTGTGTCACTGTGTAAAACAAAACAAATGTAACGCTCCGCTCACATAGCTGCAATGACGTCACAATGACCAGTGACGTCACAAACTTCGTTCAAAGTAAATTTCAAGACATCGTAAACGGTTGCTCTTTTAAACTAACGGCTTAAAACGCGCTTAAAATAATTTATTCGCTAAAACGGGTTAAAAAGGGTCAGAAACATAACGAAGTTAACTGAAAACCCCCTGTACAATTGGAAAATACATTTTCAAATTTCTTTTACCGTATTAGTAAGTGAAGTAAGTAAGTAAGTAATCTTTTATTAGTACAAGACAAACGCTCATACTTTACAACAATAGGGCCTACATACAAAAAGATCACAATATCAGCAAGAGTCTGTCAGACAAATTAAACACATGCAGTAGGCTATTATAAACAATTTGATAGGCCTAATGTCTTATTTACATACATATCTATAAACTATAACTACAGTTATGATCTAAGGAGCGTAAGCATTAATTGTGTCTACAAATAAGCCTAGCGCCAGGTTAGATATCAGAACAGGTACTAGAACCAGCATTAACCCAGTTTTTATAGTTGTAGGCTATACAGTGAGCGAATGATGAAGGATTTTTTATGCAGCAATGCTTATTAGCCTAAAGTGCGGTAATTCAAATGCAGGTCCCGTTTTTCGTAAGCTGAATTTATGAAGGTGTTCTGCAGGCAGTAATTGGTGAAGACAGTGCTGGGGTGACTGGATGCTTTAAAGAACTTCAATTCAATTTTTTCACAAATCTCGAAATTTAAACCGTCACCACTAAAGAGGTTACTGCGCCCAACACTGCGCAAAAATGAGTCAATTTTTCCAATATTATTGTTCTTTAGTTTGCTAGGACGGGCTAACATTTAGTTATTTTAATGATAACATACACAGGCCTACATAGTTACATAGGCCTACACATTGTTGCAGGCGCGTTGTGATACAGTTGAAGCTAGGTGTGTGTCTCTATCAGTTGAGTTTAACATTAAATTTTGTCGGAAGGCGTATCTGATTTAATTGTCTATGCGATGTATAAATAATAATAATAATAATAATAATAATAATAATAATAATAATAATAATAATAATAATAATAATAATAATAATAATAATAATAATAATAATAATAATAATAATAATAATAGGATTTATATTTTAAAAGGGGCAGAAAAGCGAGTAGAAGGGATGAAGAAGAACGACTTCTTATTAACGAAAGAGTTCCAAAGAATATAAACGGTTCCTAATCAACGAAAAAGTTCAAAGGAATAGGCTAAGTAACGGTTTCTTATCAATGAAAGTTCTGCGAAAATATTCCTTGTTATAACTGAGGCTTACCCATATAGGCCTAATTGAGTTCCTCATCTCCAGCTTACAATGACATAAAATTATTCTGTTATTTAGGTGGGAATGTTGAGCTGACTATGACTTATTTTGGATCGTTGTAGGCCTAATCAATTTTGGCTGGATAAAGTTTATAGGCCTACTCGATCGGCTATTATCGTTACTATGGAGACTCATTCTGCAACGTCTGTCGTTCGATTGCCTTAGGCTAAATGGCGTTAGGTCTAGAGCTAAATGATTTGATTGAATTTTCGAGAGACCCAGTTACAGAAATCTGTATAACTGATGTATTATACTTTTGTATTGACGCGTTGATTATTGGAGTGGTCGAGGCGTGTCTTCTTTTTCCGACCGTTGCTGTTATATTATGGCGAGTGACTAGCAGACTGTTTTCGTCCTATTGTTCCAGACTCTTTGTATACACTTTCATAGTTTTACCAATGGCTCTCATCTCAGCTCTACTAACGTGGTGCATATTTACGTTTGCCCTAGTCGAAATAACATGCCGTAATTAGGACTAATTACCACTGACTGTTCCACAATATGCTGCAGTTTGTCGCGAGTCTTGGCCTGGCAATTTGGGCAGTAAACGAAAAATATACGACTTTGTTTCCAACCGATCCATGCAGACTTGGAGCAAGAATTGCCAGAAGCCGACGACGAACC